>JAWMAG010000006.1:10550000-10652500 GCA_037013455.1 Ceratitis rosa
TAACCAAATTAAAAAAAATAAAAATTAAAAATTAAAAAAAAAAAAATTAAATACAACGCTAATGTGCGTATCTAATCGCAAATGAAGTGCGGAGAAAAACCCAAAACGAAGAATTCTTCATTTCGTTCCTTCATCTTCTATTTATAATCTCTTTGTTGTTTTTGTGTTTGCTGAGACGCTTTCATAGTGCTGCCCCATTATACGTTTCATATGGATTTTGATTTCTATTTCACTACACATCATTTGTTTCTTGATTTTGTATGTAGGTATGTATGTACAAACCTTAATACGTATGTAGATACATATGTACCTGCTTATGTGTATTTGTAGCTTCCAAGTTAATCCATCAACAAAAATAACAAAAACAAAGAAATTTTAACTATAAACAACAACAAAATATTGTGGAAAATATTGAAATTAAAAAGAACAAAAGAAATAGTCCAGAAAGAGCTCTACTCCCGAAAAATTTGAACAGAAATATTGTATAGATAAATGTGTGAAAAGCGTTTCGAATTAGTCACGGGTATTTCTAGAATTAAATTTTGTTATTGTTGTATTAGATGCTAGTCTAACCCCACCTAAGAGCAGGCAAGATCGTTCTAAGTTATCGAAATCATCCAACGAGAGATTCAGAAAACGAGCTGTTTCGGCGGGTTCGGAGTTAGATGAGTGGGTTTTAAGAAGCATACAAAGAAATAGTTAGTGACGTGGGTGATCTCATTACATGCGTGACACACTTTAGGTATGTTTTTGCATCAGCATCCGTCGGGACTGATGGATTTGAGGGCTCTTGTCTTTCTGATCACCTCCTGAACATCTTCAAGCGACAAGTTGGTGTTTGGCTGTTTGCGCAGACAGCGGGTTAGTTGTCGCTAGCAAAGTAAAACTAGAATAACCGTGGCTTTATTATAATTATTTCAAAAACACGAAAGCTCGACGCGAACAAAACTTAATTAAAAATGAAACATTTCAAACAAAAAAATTTTATTTTCCAACTTTGCTTTTAATTTTTTCTTTATTTTGTTTCCTTTTTTTCATTTCTCTTAGTATGAATTAATTTAACCATTCATAGATTTTCCACAGCTCTCCGCAGCGCTAAGTACTTAAGATATTCTATGCGGAATTCTAGTGGCGCACTGGGTGAACGCTGCTGCTGCAGCTATTGGTGTTGTTGCTTTCATATTACAAAGCCCATATCGATCGACCGACAGACGATCTTATTGCGCAAATTAAATGTTTGTATGTATTTGATCACGTTTAATTTCTATAACACATTTTACATAAGCCACACAGCCAACCGGCTGGCTGGCTAACAGTCTGACTAACCGACTGACGTACTGCCAGATTGACGGCCTGAATGGCTAACAATTGGAAGCTATTTTCCACCATAAACATACATACTCACAGACACACGCCCCGTTCCTTCGCAAGCTTCACGGTAAGCGTTAAATGTGCGATCATTGCCATTGATCAGCCGTTTAAGTGTTACAATTGAAGAAAATTTTTGCGTTAAATGAATAAAATAGAAATAAGAATAAACATTTCATTTCGATACATTTATAAGCAAGCATACACAAAACAATTTGGGTGGTGTTTTGCTATGCCGCTCAGCAGCACATTGCGTCGGGCTGATCTTTAGCAGGCAATTGAACGTCGCCGCGTCGCGTCGTTGAGGTCGCAATCAAATGGCGTGTTGCAAATTGTCAGTTCGAATGCATGCTTACATGCATGCATGCAGATACCTTGAAGTTTACTTATATTTGCATACATACGTACATAACATGCATATATGCATGTTGCACTCATTTGCGAATTCGATTTTTGTTGAGTGTGATTTGTGCGGTTTTTGATTTTGGGGTTAAACTGTGTGTAATTTTATTGCAAATTGTCTGTTGCATTCGCAGTCTCTTTTCGTCAGTCGTTGGTATGGACGTTTGATTGCCTGACTACCAGGTTGTTTGGGCTTTCATTGGCTGATGTGGTCGCCTGCTGTGTTAGGCGGTCATACGCTGGGCGACTGATTCATTTTGATTGTTTCGCAAACGGCGGTGGGGGTTTTGTTGTTGTTGTAGTTATAGTTGATGTTGATTAAGGAGATGATACTCAATTTTAGTTTGTTGTTATTGCTTGCATATTGAAATTATAATGATTTTTAATTAAAATTTTATGCTTGTCGTAATTATTAGCACTGCAGTGTACATAGAGTGCAACTATGGCCATAACAATAATGGCAACAACAATAGGTTGAAAGTAAAACTGTGTCGTGAGTGCAATGAGACATTTTATGGTTATGTTTGAAGATTTAATTTAAAGGAATTTTATAAGGAAATGATATTTTGATATTTATATATTTATATATATGCATATAAGTACATTTTTTTATACATATATATTTATATATATATATATTGATATTGTTTTCAGCTCCATAGTAAATTACAAAAAAAGAAAAAAAAAAACCAAAAACAGAAAATAACAACAAAAATACCAAAAGAATATCATCGATTTTTTCTTTTTTACTAAGCACACACATCTCGTTTACTTAGCGCGCTGCTTCAATTCACTGTCCAGACACTGCCACCAAAACGAAATCACTTCGGCACAGCGGGTGGCGTATTTTTCGGCTTTTAATTTTATTTACGTATCTTATATTTAAGAGTTGTTATTTACTGTATATTGTACATATATTTCCAGCCGTTTTGGTTTTGCTTTCTTGTCGACCAAATATATACATATTATATATAAAAAACAACGTAGATGCATACAAAAGTATCATTTCTAAAGAAATGTGGTTTCGAGGTTAAAAAAAGTTTGAAAACAATTTCATATTGAATTAATTAACATTGCTTTTTTATTTTAAAAATAGATTTTTTTTAATTTAAAAAAAGAAATTGAAAAAAAATTAAAAAAATATAGAAAAATACTTAGAAAAAAATGTTATATAAATTTAAAGCAAAAAAAAAATTATTTTTTTAACAAAAAAATATACTTGTTTGTACAAAATTATTGAACCACCGAAATATTCGCTGTTACTTAAAGAAAAGTTACAAAATATTGTACAATAAAATATTAAATAAATTAAAAAAATTATTATTTATAACTTTTTAAAGCCCATAAAACATTTTTAAAAATACTTTCAGTTTTCTAATATCTTTAAAATACTATAATACACACCTATTCTCTCCTAGAGGCTTTTGAACAATATTAAATATTTTTCTTAAGCTCAAAAAAAAAATTTCCAAACCAATTTTTCCACCGAAAACCATTGATTTGCAACTTCGAAAAGAAAACTCTTTCAATGTTTAGATGTATATGTGATTGTAAAACTTAAAAACAGATTTTTTTATACGAATTTTTTGAAAACTAAATAAATAAAATATATTTTAAAAAGCATATTTTTCTTTCTAATTTATAAATGAATGAATTAGGGAGCAACACACACAGTGATAGTAAATATTTGTACAACTTTCTTTTTTTTCAAAACTTTTATTAAGTACTTTTTTTACCTGATTTTTAATCAAAAATCTTAAACAAAGAGTTTTATAATTTGTAATACATATTAAATAAAAAAATTGAAATTGTAATAAATATTGCAGTTTTCAATTGTCAAATAATTACAACAACAACAACAAAATCCCCAGAATCTAGCAAAAAGTTGCATCAAAATGCACCAAAATTACGTATGTACATATGTATGTATGTATATCAAGGCAGGCAATCAGCTTGACAAGCACAACAAAAACAACAACAAGTGAAATTGAATACAACACTTTGATGGCCGGCACATGGCAGCCCAACTGCAAAAATCACAAATTAATTAAAAGCTCTCTCGCATAAATTCACATTCACCACAGCCGCCACTCATTAACGCAACATGTGTGCAACACGCGCACCCAGGACATAAACAACAAAAAGAAAAAAAAACAATAACAAAAACAAAAACAAAAACAACAAGAATAAAGCTGTCAGTTGACAACATCTTCAGCTGCACAGCTTCAAACTGCAAAAAAGCTGGTTTTCAACGCTAATTTTTGTATTTGTTTTGCTGATATTTTCATTTATTTTTTACTACTATTTATTAGCATTTTTTTGTTTTTTTTTTGTTTTTTTGTTTTTTTTTTTTCTTGAACTCAGTGCACTTGCTGTTGTTGAGGATGTGTTTGTTGTTGTTGCTTTCGCCGCTTGGCCAATAAAACTTACATAATAATTGCTCGTAAAATTCACAATATTATGAGTTTTCAAATTAGTTTGTCTCAGTAAAATTGGCGAGTTGCTTGTCTGTCACAGTACCAGACCAGCGCAGCGCAAGGACAGTGGATGCAAGCAACAGCAAAACTTTGTAGCAAACAAATTCGCAAACTAACACATACACACACACACACACACACATAAAATAAAAAAGGAAAGGATGTGTGGAAGAGAAAAAAAGTTACCTGCAACATGCAATATTTTGTTGCTGACATGCGACACACACACACACAAACATATGTGCACACTTAAGTGCGATTTTCATTACCTTTACTACTGCTGTCGTTGCCGCTTAAATGTTGCCGCAACATTTTTCTTCCCTCTCTCTCTAGCCCTCTCCTCCTCTCCCCCTCTCTCTATCTCTTTCGCAGTATGTTGTCAAGTATTTTTTCGGCTCATAAAAATTGTTATTAATTGCCACTTAAATGCTTAAACGCGAAAATGTATTGCTAACTTTTCTCGCGCTTTGGCTAGCAACAACAACAAGCGTAAAACAACAACATTTAATGCATGCTTGTTGTGTTGCACATACATACTTATGAGTATGTGAAATGTTGTTGTTGGCGGTCTGTGCCTGTTTGGTTTTTGGTTATTTTGTAAAGTTGCAAGTTGTTGTTGTTGTTGCAATACGACAACTTGCATGCGTGATGCTAACTTTGTTGTTGTTGTTATTACTTGCATATTTGTTGCTGCCACATTTGCCATTGCTCATTGCTTGCCATTCAAGCGCAATGTAGTTTAATGTGAAACGTATTGTTGTTGTACGTTTTAATGTCGACTTTTGCTGTTTTTAAATTTTCAAATTTTTAATAATTTTTTCTTACCAACTTTTTTATAGTTAGTTATGCTTAGAAATGGAATTTCTATTTTTTAAAATTTTTTCTTTTTATTTAATTTACTAAAAGTAGTCCTGAGATCCTGCTTATCAAGCTCTAAGCTGTAACTAATGCACTTTATGGCTACAAAATCATTAAACGATTTGCGCCTACATAAATCCATAAACCTTATTTCAAAGAAAAAGTAAAAAAAAAAAATAATTCTCTCTTCCTCTTCTCTAATGGTTGCTTTTCCAAGTAGACCTTAAATATCATATTTATGCTCATAACTTTTCATTATCCTTATAACAAGCGTACGCATTATATTACCTACTAGAAGACTGCTTGTGACAAATCTTAATACGCTCGTATGTATACGTGTACTATATACTTTTTCTATAAGCATGTCATTCTATATATTTTAACTATCATAAATTCATCTGTTTTATGTGACAAGTGTTGCATATACATATTATACTTGATCATAGTGCCGACCCACCTTGCAACATTTGCCTATTTTTTTTTGTTAATATCTATATATTCTTTGTTATTTTTTTTTTTTGCTTGCGACATAATCTTTTGGCATTTCTCTGTTGTAAAATTTATAATTTGTGTCCTTTTTGTCAAGATATTCGTACGTATTGTTGAGTAGATCGAAATGAGTTTCGATATTAAATGGCATAGGAAACTAAATTAGTGGAAACAAAAGTTTTGCCATAAAGTAGAAAATAATATTAAGGTAGGAGAGAAGTAATGTGAAAGAAAAATCTATGTTAATAATATTTGTTACGGCTGACAGATTTAGAGTTGAGTGCGGCATATTCATATTCTTTTGTTGCCTACATTCAGGAGGAATGTTAAATATTTTGGCGTACTTTTTTTTTAGAGTAAAAGTGGCATGCAGTTTTTCTAAGATGCTTTTATGCAAATTCATTTGCTTTAAAGTGTATTGAAATTTTTCCTCACTACTTCTGGCATATCGTATTAAATTGTCAGCCTTACTGTTGTGAGTTAATAGCGCCTAAAATTATGCTTGATTTACACAAGAAAAAAACATAGGAGTAATTTATATTTTAAAGCATCTAAAAGTTTTTTTTTGGTGGCATACTGAGGTGTCTCTCATAGCTTTGAAGCTAAAAATTGGGATTTTGATTTTCTTTTAATTTTCACATTCTTATCAAAATATTAGTTTTTTTTCTAATATTCTAAATATTCATTTTTTTTTATGTAAAAACAGACAACAAATAAAATTTTTTAGTCTCTTTCTAATCTAGAATTCTTACTTTCTTACACGTATAATATGTATTTTTTATGTCAAAAAGATTTCTAGGAAAATATTTTAAACAAAAGATTGCTTGAGCATAAATACACATATTTAGATTGCATATTTTTCAATGCTTGTAGGCGGAAAATATGTATATTAAATTTTTTTTATATTTTTTTATATTAATAAAATCGAATTTTATGAAGAAATATATTTTAAAACTTTTTAAGGTGAATTTCAAACAAGATTAAAATTTGTAAACGAAGGTACTTTAAAAATGTCAAAGCGTCAATTATTGTGTAATAAAAATACACTTTTTATGAAAATTTATTGTAAAAATATGTATTTTAATGAGATGATCAAAAAAGTATTGATTGGAAAATTTAAAAAAATTTCCTTCTTTTCTAATAATTGCCAAATGTAAAAATTTTTTAGCTCTCTAGAATTAAAGTTTTATGGCGCTGTGCTATCTTTTATACATATATCGCTGCATATTTTCAGGCTTTTAGGAATGGAGAAGAGAGTGGAGCATATAACTTATCCTGCTGTTTGTTCATAAAAAGAGCTATTATCTGCTTATACTCAAAAACGACTCAAGCGATTGAATTGAGATTAGTTAAAAATCTTTGACTTGATATTTGTTGCATAAAAGTTGCTACCAGTGTGCTTGACCTCAGCAAGATTGTAAAGATTATAAAAATAGTACTTAATTCGAATAATTTAGTATGTTATTTAGTAATATCATATAAGTGCCTTATTTTTTTTTTCTTTTTATTGAAACCCCATCATCTGTCGTATCTGTCGTACATAACCTCAAAAACGGTTGGCAGTAATTTTTGTAAACTTTAATTGCTTGAGCTTCTTCTCATTGTATAATCAAAAATAACAGTGTAAATAGCACGAGGGAAATATTTTTCAAAATTTAATAAAAAAAATTGTACAAAACATTTTTGATTACAATTTTTTGTCTACTTTCTGTTTAATCACTCATAACAATCTGCTATCAAAAAAAAAAAAAAAAAAAAAAATTGCGCCACTTGCACTTTTGTAACAACACGTTTTTCCACTTTGCGTAAAACACCCCTCCTCAACCAAAAAAAAAAAAAAAAAGTCAATGATATTAAATCAACTTAAAGTCAACGCGCATACATACACACACCACACACAACTACAATAACAACCAGAAAATTCAACAGATTGACAACAGCGAAATAAAATATGCAAATATGCGACATTTGGCTGCATTTATGCATTAATTACATAACAACCAGCTGACAATAAAGCATATGAGATGATGAGCAACGCAAAAGAGAGATAGTATTACATACAACAAAAAAAAAAAGACAAGAGGGTGGATGTTATGCAAACAAAACGAAAAGAAACAGCTGAAGCTTGGGATGCTGCTAATGGTGGGTGAATTAAAGGTAGTTACAGTAGCTATATAGGTATGTATTGTTTTTTGTTGTTTCTCATTATTTTACCCACTTGCTGCAACAACAATAAGCGCTTATCAGTGCTCTACTTTTGCTGCGCGTGTACGCCTTGAAGGGTGCGAAAATCAATCTACAAATCATATTTGGCATGCAAACACCAACGAGCTGAGACTTAGCTGCAACAACAACAACAACAAACAAATTAATTTTCTCCACTGTACAGCGCATTTGTGTTGTTGCCTTAATGCTTATACGCATAGTAGCACGATTATTAGCAAGCTTAATACCCTAAAAGTATGCAACATAATGCTGAAGCCAAACGCCGAAAGAAGAAACAATAACAAGCACACAGAGTTATTCCCAAAATCCCCGAAGCGGATTAACAGCAGAGACTTGAAGAATTTCAGCACACAGAAGATAGCTTGTCAATAATAGCGTGGTGCTCTTGTAGCTGCCGCTGATGTATTTCTTTTGTCTGTGCGTGTTTGCAACGTAATTGACGTCAATTTGGTTTTCGCACTGTGAATACCAAAATTTTGAGAGTGTACATACAAATATACATTTACATTACATTAGCCACTCACATTCAACTCGCACGCAATACTTTTGCTTAAATACTAATGCCATGCAACACATTGCTGCACGCAGGCTCCCAAAGCGGCCGTGTGCTGCTGGGCCTGAGTGCCATCGCCACCGCCACCGCCACCGCTACCGCTGCTGTTGGTATGTAATGGCACGACCGTAAAAGGAAGGATATTGAAAATTATGATGGCACAGGATATAGCAACTTAACGAATAAACACACACACACACACTTGCAACACAATACATTTGTTTGCTTATAAGACAGGCAGCGGCAGCAGCAGTAATAAAGCAAACGAATGGCAAGAAAGCAAGATAGTCACATAAAAGGAATTGGCATTTAGGTAGGCCAATAATCAGGATAAATGCGAAGGCAGCCATTAAAACGGGGAGGAGGCAAGCAAAAGGCAAGGAAGTCGTGAAAGGCGTCAACATTGCGGCAAGTAGGCAGTAAAGAGGGTGGTTGGTTGGCGCCTGGCACGAAATAAGTCATCGTGTTTTTTTTGTTTGGAATATGAGTATTGAATGCTGGTTGGCAGGCGTAGCACAATATATGTAGGTATTTTCAGTGTGTGGAGAGTCCTTGAGCCTTTTTGCGCACCCCTCCGACATTTTGCAAGGCTCGCCTGAGTAGGTGGCATCATATTTCATTTATTAGCTTGAAGTGTGAGTGCGAAATATGCGCGTAATATTAATGTATGTATGTATATATGTGTATTATTTTAGGGTAGACATATTCATGCTACACTACACCACACCGCACCAGCAAGACGTGTGGGTTGGGGAAAAAAATATTAAAAGCAAAAATTCGTTACTCGCAAATATTTTTTTATTTTCTCTTTTGTGATTTGCGACAAAAATAAGTGTGCCAAAATTCATTTTTTAAGCAAATATGTAGTTGTTGTTATTTTTACATATTTTTTTTTTATTTTTTTTGTTGCTTTTACTTGATAGCTAACTGTCGTTGTTATTATTATAATGCAAGGCATATGTCCCAAATGGGAATTTTCACTTGTAGATACTTTTTTCCCAATGACTTCTGGCAACACACACAGTGGCGCTTGCGCTCGTATATATACCTATATATGTTTGTATGTTGTGTGTAATTGCGATGCTACCAGAAAAGAAGATTTATGCCGAAGCAATAATGTGAAAGTATGCGCATATGAGGCACGCATGAATAAGTATTGTAGTAGTGGGAAGTTTGAATTATGGAGGGGTAAAAGCTTCGGCGACGGGTAGCAAAAAGTTTTTGCTCTAAGTAACAAAGTTACTTTTGTCTAACTGAAAATATTTACATGCATACATATTTACGTACTCATACGGAGGTGTAAGCAGGCTAAATGGATGTGGATTTTACTTTCTGCAAGCGAGCGGTGAAAATTCGCAACCATTTTCAATTTGGCATAATGCCTCTGCTTACCTCCAGCATGCTTGTGTCATAAGTAAGTTAAAAGGAGCTTTCCAAGACAGGCTGCGCTTGTACCGAGACTAATAATAATGAAAATAATATCAAATAACTTTGGCGGCTGTATAGCTGTGGCATGAATTTATAAGTAACTTTTGAAAGCGATTTTTTTTTTTGCTTGCAATTTGAAATAAATATTTGTGTATGTATTGCAGAGTGCAAGCCAAATGGAAGGAGAAAATTTGAATTTTTAAAATAGTTAAAAAAAAAATATTCAACAAGGAATTAACTTTAGAGTTGTCATAAAGAGCTATGAAAATATAGAAAGTGAATGAGAAATTCCCTTTAACTTTTTTTTTAAATAATTTTTTTTTCATAATGAAAACATTTACTTTGCAAATATCTTTTTAATTTCTTTTTAATTACTATATGTCCTTTCTGTTGAAAAAAAAAATATATATTTATTTAAAACTTTCTCTTAAATATTAAAATGAACGATAAACGTGCAACGCGAGAAAAAACACATTTGCTACCAAAACACAATTTAAAATAATGTCAAACGACTGTAAGCACATGCCTCATTTTTACTTAATTACTTTTCTCAGTTGCGAGAACGTGCAGTTAGCTCTTTAGTAGCTTTGTCGCGTGGTAGGTTTATTAAAATTTTAAGTGCTCCGGTTTTCTGCTTCGTTTTCCCTAACTCTTTTCTTTCAGCCTACTACTTTGCTTAAAGTTCACACTTAGCCCCAGTCTGTGGCAGGCAATTACTAAAGTGTTTTTTTTTTTTTTTTTTTGGTTTTTTGTCAGCTAAAAGGATGCAAAAGCAGACAAACTTCGCATTAAGTATGTACAAATGTAATTATCGTATTTTATTTTTGTTTTTCAGGGCCACCAGAAAAGACATAAGACCTAGTTGAGGATGTAGGTACAATACAGGTGGCAAAAGGAGTGCCGACACTAAGGAAGGAATAAACAAAAAATAAATTATTTAATTTTCAAGTGTTTAACAGTGCATACTACTATGTGTTGGAGGGTCTCGCGCTCAAATTCTAGTCAGGCCAATATTCATAATTAAGGAAAATTTATTTAAAAAAAATATTATATATATTTTATTTAGTTTTATTTTATTCAGCTTATGTATTTAAGAAAAATCAATCATCTTATATCTTTAAAAAAAATTTTTGTTTTTCATTCAAAGTATGAAACGCTTTTTTAGAACACTCATTCCAAAAAAGGTAGAAAAGTGTGGAATCAAAATTAAAAATGTCTTAGAAAGTTGTTCTACAAAATATTCAATAAAAGCCAGTCGGCATTAAGACAACAAAAACTTTTTTAATTAAACAGAAAGGTTAAATACAGAGGAATATAGGGATAGTTGAAAATTAAAACTTTTACATAAATTTCCCTTATTATTTTCAACAGGATTCTGTTATTTAATGACCTGAAAACAATTCAGCATTTTAACCACGGTATGGCATAAAGTTTAGTGCACTAGAAATATAATGAAAAAATATTTATTTTATTGAAAAATAATATGCAAATATTATTTTCTCTGTCTTCAGTTTTTTAAACTTTTTACAACACACCTACACGAGTATATGGTATGTTCGAGAAAAGGTTGCAGCATAAATGTTAAATAAATTATACGAAGACTCATTTTACTTATTAAAATTTTTTTGTGCCATCCCTAAGCACGACAGACGTATATAAACCAAACGGTGTGGAAGTATTGAAGTTAATATAATATTTAAAAAATTCATATTTGAACTTAAAAAGGCAAACATCATCAATTGTTTGCAAAAATTTTTGGGTTTTTTTTGTTTTTCAGCTTTTTGTTTGTTGTTTTTGTATTCCTGCTGCTTCGGCTCATATCTTGCATATGTAATTTTCAAGCAATTTTCTTGCAGTCAACCAGCACGTGCGCCATTAAATATGCAATAAATTATATTGGCGTATAGCAGCAGTACACCAACGCATTATTTTTGGCAACATATATACATATACAAGCAAACCATTCAAAAGTACATATGTACATATGCGTGTATATGAAACATGTTTATATGCGCCCCAAATAAGCTGCAGCAAATTATGGAAAATCCTTACAATACAGGAAAAAAGAAGTTTTAATAGAAGCAACATAATTTGCTCTATGTAATATGTATGTACGCGTATGTATATCTACACTTTGTATATGTATACCTATATGTAGTTGCATAGAAAATCTTATAAGTTACCCACAGGGCATGAACAGCGCAAAAGCACAATGAGCCAATGCCCGCTCGTCCTGTCCTAAGAACAGACAACAAACCGCAGGGCAAAGGAATTTCAGCTTACAACGCACTGAAGGACCCTCAATGCATAACTCACAGCTCAGCTCAGCGCAGCCAAGAGCAGCCAAGAGCTCATTGCCAAATAAAAGAATTGAGCAAAAAGATTTTATTGTTTGTTGGGTAGAAAAATGAAATAAAATAAATATAGAAATAGAAATGAAAAATAAAATAGAAAATAAAAGCGTTTATAAACACAAATACACATACATACATGTGTGGTACATACGCACAAGCAAGGCCATGAAAACACAGACAAACATTTATAAATGTACGCATTAGTGGCACAAATTCCGGAAAATAGCAAACATTGGAAAAAAAACTACCGAAAATAATACAAGGCTTATTAAGCGCAACACATACATATATACGCATGTAAGTGTGTGTGTGTGTGTGTGGTGTAACAGCGTAACAAAGCCCTCCGTACAATATATAGACAAACTAGTGAAATAGAAAAATAAAAGCTTATATAATGATGTCCTGTCCAGCGAGGATTTACGCACAAATAAGCACACAGCCACCAAACAACAACAAAATTTCTTCAAAAAAAAACATTGAAATACCAAAGACGGATTTAAGTGCAAGTGATTTATTGATTCGGTCTATGTTTTTCTCTCTATTTTGTTCTGTTCAGGAGCTTACCCAAGTGGCAGCGCGCATACGATAAGGACGAGCAAATCTGCGAGGCTCATCTTCAACAGCATTCAAAAGCATACACATGTACATGTACCCGAATAATACGTCTAATATCAGCTGTACGTGTGTATCTCCTCAAATGATCTCCCTCCTGTCCGGCAAAGAAATTAGCTAATATAGACATATAAGGGATCTAGTAAAGCCATAGAAGCATTTTTCATATCCTGTCGTTCCGACAATGTGTGGGGTTACAACTAACAGCGAAAGCTCAGGGTTGAATTTACTTTGTTGGAGCTTACTTAAATACATATGGGAATGTGTGCGTGTGTGTGTTTTAGCTATCCACTTTCGCTTGAGCAAATAGAAATCAGAAAATATCTAAACATTGCCCATTTAGTTGGTAATGAAATGGTCTAAATGCTTTTCATTTTTTTTTTTTCTATTAAAAAAGTCCGCAATATGGGTGGTTGGCATTATGTGCTTGAATATAAATATATGTACGACATATAAAAGCCTAGTGCAAATAGAAAGTGTCACCGAATGGAGGCGAGTTTTAGACTCGCTACAAGACATAGCTTCAGTGCTTTTGAAGGCGCTTTATGTTAACCATTTAGGTTAGAAATCATACCTGTACATATAAATATAGCTATGCTACTGTATATACATAGATAAAATGACGAAAAGAATATTGAACTCGAAAAAATAAATTCAAAACTCTTAGGAATATATTGTGACAAAAGCTCTTTAAAGCTCTTCAAGCTTTTTTTCTGTAAAAAGTTTTTTAATCTTCTACACGAAGAGTTTAATTAATTCAGTATACATATTTGCTCATCTACTACAAGTTTGTTAAAATAATATTTTTTATGAAAGCTCTCAAAGCTTGAAGATACAATTTAAGAGATAAAAACTACAAGTAAAACCTTTTAATAGTTCTACAATAAATATTTTTGAGAAACAGCAAGATCGCAGATAGTATCAAAAAGTATGAAAAGATAGTATGAAAAGTTTAGTTCGAAAGCTTTATGGACAATTTTCCATGATTGTCCTTTGCTCTAAATTTATCAGCAACTTTAACCACATACAAGCACAAGCGTTTAGATAAAACTTGAAAGTTGAAAGCTCTGAAGTTAATATCAAAAGGTTTTCAAGCTTTATGACAAATTTTCAACAACTTTTTATCGTTTTAAAACTGTTCGGCATCATATACGGGTACAAAATTTAAATGATAAAAAGTTAATATTGAAAGCCTTTAAATCTTTATTACAAATTTTCTGTAATTGCTTTTCACAATTCTGCAAATATACAATTACTATTTTTTTTTTTGTGAAAGCTCTCTTTGCTGACGGTAGGTAGTAATAAAAGCTCGAATCTTGCTCTTAGTAGTATTGAATCGAAATGCTTTTGGAACTGCAAAGATTTTAGGCCTTTCCTATTCAACTTTTCGTTCTATAGAATTAAAGCTTTCATAATGGACTCTTACAACACTCGGAAGCTTTCATCCAAATTTTTATTTTTATGGCTGATTGCTACAGAAAATGAAACTCAGATTTTCATGTAATATTTATTTGTACATTTTTTTCTTAAAGCCCCCTTTTAAATTTTTTCTATCAAATATAAATACCACAACTAATACTCAATATCGCACAAATGTCACATTAATGAAACTCAAAGACCACAAATACAATATTAATGAAACCACAATTTCTCTTTGCCATACTTAAATAAAAATAATTGATTTCCATAACGATTAAAGTGCTATTTTGTTTCACTACACTTCGTGGGGGTGGAAAGAGTTATTATTGAATTGGTCTAGAAATAGAAAAATTTTCTTATGCCCGCATTAAATATTAAAATTCTCAGAAAATCCATCACAATTGCGTTTAGAGGCACACACAACTGTAGTCACATACACATATACATATATGCATACACACAAGCAATTGACGAAATTCAATTACGAAAACACACACACATGAGCATATACACCAAAAGTTATTTACTAATGTCTATTAAACTTGATATTTAACTCCCCCTTGGGAATGTGTATGAGAGCAAAAAAAAAAACAGAAAAAACAAAACTGAGTAAAATTTGTGCATAGAAACCTAAAATCAATAATTGACCACAAAACAGTATAGGCTGTAAAGGGTTGAAGGCAATTGCCTGATATTTGCGTGCACTCGGCGTAAAAGATTAAATTACAATTTACAAGTGGTCAATATGCCGGTCAAATGCGTTAAGCGCTTTTAAGCGATCAAAGGGAATACGAATTCAAGTGCTGAGACAGAGGGGGAGAAAGAGATAATGGGATGTCGAGGAGTGTAGTGTACACTGACTTCTAGTTGGAAAATGTAGAAAATGTTTTTCTACGAGACTCGTTTTGTGTTCTGACATTTGATGCGGTCAAATGGTAAAAGTATTTCCTTTTATTTTAAAATAACATTTACATTCATTAACTGCATGAAGGTTAAGAGCTTTTATAGGAAGCAACGATAATGTGGTGCGATGGCAGTGTTTCGCTACACACATTTTAGCATTGGTATATTTTGCATAAAAGGCAATAAAATAGCAAAGTGAAAGCTCTTTTTACTAAAAGATTTTTTGCTTAAAGCTTACATACTTTTCTCAAAGAGCTTTTAATTTAGTTTTAGTAAAGCTTTCACTTTGTTTGTCTTATGAAAACTTCATTGAGCTTTTGAAAGCTTAAAAGTTTCCCACTTTTTCAGCTGTCAATAACTTGAAACACTTCTATCTTATTTTTTATATTGCTGAAAAATTAAAATTCCTATTAAATTTTGTTTAAATTTTCTACCCATATTTTAGTTTCACTTTATGTTTAGCGAATTTTTTCCAAAAAACGGCACACAGTGTGCGCATTTCCTTTGATATTTGATCACACACACACACATACAGACATTTCTCCGAAAGCTTAGGTATGAATTTCGAGAATTGCCGGAAGAAAATTGTGCACAGCTCAGCTGGGCTAAAATCAATTACAACCGCATTAAGGGTCAGCAAATTCTAAACGGTTCATGAGGAATGCTTGGAATTTGCGTTTGTAGAATTGTTTTTTTTTTTGTTTTTCTATTTACTATTTCTCTAGTATAGCTACATAACTTAAAAAGCGTAATTAATTCCTAATACTGTATAAATAACAAGTGCAATAGCAACAATAACAACAACTACTACAACGAGTTTATAAAATTTCCATCAATTACCACATTAATTCGAAGCTTTAGAGCGCAAAAACAGCTTTTGAACTCAAGCCGCCGAGTACTGGTTGCGTATATGCAGTAATTTGATAAGGCTTCCCGGTGTGTTTAGGGACTAATATGTCTTAAGTGTAAGCATTCACTTAGCATTTTTTTCATTGAAAAAGAATACAAAAAAAAAATTAAATAAAAAAAGGAAGAATATGGTGTCAATAATCTTCGTTGGTGTGCATAAACTAAGTGCACTAAACGTGAGAGGCGGTAAGTGAAAGCACGGGGGTTGCAATATTAAGAATGAGTAAAATGGCTTTTACATACCCCCTGTAATGAAGTACTTCACTGCCTGGTTGTTGTAGGTGGGATGCTATATTTAGTTATCGCCTTTGCTGTGAGCTATGTGCCCTACTATAATTTTAAGCTCTTAAGCCGATTTTAAGCTTATGAGGTAAGGTATTTTGCGCTTGTTGGCTTTGTTGTTGTGTTGTGTTAATTTTAGTTTTTTTTTTTTCTTCTTATTTTGTAAAGCTCAATTTTGAAGCGTACCTAATTATGGCGAGGAATGTGCCAATGTAGACACATTTAAGCGAAGAAAACGAAATAAATGCGTTGCATAAGCTCTAAGGCACTAGCTAATAAGTAGAAAGTGTTTAACATCCTTTCGCAGCTTTAATTAGGTGTGCAGAGTTGACTTAAAAAATTATGTAAAAAAATGTTAAAAAGTTCGATAGCAAAAAAAGGAATTTTTTTTTAATGAAATAATACATTTATTTCCCAATGAATAAAAAAAATTGTTCCAAATCTAACAATTATTGGTTGAAACTCTACAAAAATAAACATAAAAAACATAAGAAAAATACTCTCCACCGAATCAACGGAAAAATGCTCATCTCATTCTCATTACCTTAATCTCGAGTTCTCCTGCCTTTCGCAGAAGAATGCACTAATCCGAAATTAAACCCAAACCCAAAAATGACAAAAACGTAAACAGAAATGAAATGAATTAACAAACCCGTCGAAAATCAAATTTTTAAGCCTGATTTGGGCCAAGGAATTTTTTGTGTGGAGCAGTTAGCTTGCTACTCGTACTTTGTGCGGCCTACTCAAGCGGCATGCAGGTCAAGAGGAAACGAAATAAATTTAATACCATAAATTTCTATAGAATTTTGAAGTGTGCGGCGCGACTACTCCAGCAAAGCAACAGTTTCCATACAACACAAGGCAAGCTGAGTTGCACCCAAAAACGGTCAACGTAGCAAATTAAAAAAACAAAAAAAAAATATACTAAAACACGGACGACACAGCAACTGGTATTGATTGGACTTGAATTGACTTTGTGTCGCTCGAATTTGAGATTTTTTAATTTTTTACTTTTTCTACATGCTTTAATATCACCATTTAGTTATTTTTTTCGGCCTTTTGGTGAGACACCATCTTCAAGTGTGTGTATGTTTGTACGCATTGTCAACTGTCGCGTCGCATTGGATCGTAGCTTGGCGTTATTGAAATCCGATTTAATGCATACGTGCAGCAACCCGGCGGCAAACGCGACTGAGCTGAGCGGCTTCTATTTGAAATTTTAGTTTAACGAAGAAAAAATATGTGTATACACGTATGTCGGTGTATATTTTTAGCTACGGTGGCGTAATCAGTAGGAGAAAAAAGTGATTTTTTTCCAATAAGCTGCACATCGCAGTTTCATTAAATCAGTTGATTAAGAAACAAGTAGCCAATATGATGGGCCAGACAGACAAACAAATGGTAAAGATCAGCAGCAGTAAAATTGAAAAAATATGAGAAATGGAAAGAAAAAATATTTGCGTCGCTATTTATAATTCCAAGAAATACTGGCGAAATCAATTTGGTATGTAGACAGAGTTTTCTAAAAAATATATAATGTACACATATACCAGCAAGTATTTATAGTAACCTTAGGATGGAGACTGTAAAATAACATTATTTATATTTTTAATTTACTTTAAATCATTTTACTTTATATTTCATTCAATTCAATCCTAACTTAATTTAAAAACCTAATTTAAATTTAATTTAATCTTATTGTATTTTATTTTATTATCTCTTATTAAAGTTCATTTTGATTAAATTGTATTTAGCTTTATATATATTATTTATTTTTATTTATTCATTTCATTATTTTATTCCATTTCATTTTTTTATTTTATTTTATTTTATTTTATTTTATTTTATTTTATTTTATTTTATTTTATTTTATTTTATTTTATTTTATTTTATTTTATTTTATTTTATTTTATTTTATTTTATTTTATTTTATTTTATTTTATTTTATTTTATTTTATTTTATTTTATTTTATTTTATTTTATTTTATTTTATTTTATTTTATTTTATTTTATTTTATTTTATTTTATTTTATTTTATTTTATTTTATTTTATTTTATTTTATTTTATTTTATTTTATTTTATTTTATTTTATTTTATTTTATTTTATTTTATTTTATTTTATTTTATTTTATTTTATTTTATTTTATTTTATTTTATTTTATTTTATTTTATTTTATTTTATTTTATTTTATTTTATTTTATTTTATTTTATTTTATTTTATTTTATTTTATTTTATTTTATTTCATTTTATTTCATTTTATTTTATTTTATTTTATTTTATTTTATTTTATTTTATTTTATTTTATTTTATTTTATTTTATTTTATTTTATTTTATTTTATTTTATTTTATTTTATTTTATTTCATTTTATTTCATTTTATTTTATTTTATTTTATTTTATTTTATTTTATTTTATTTTATTTTATTTTATTTTATTTTATTTTATTTTATTTTATTTTATTTTATTTTATTTTATTTTATTTTATTTTATTTTATTTTATTTTATTTTATTTTATTTTATTTTATTTTATTTTATTTTATTTTATTTTATTTTATTTTATTTTATTTTATTTTATTTTATTTTATTTTATTTTATTTTATTTTATTTTATTTTATTTTATTTTATTTTATTTTATTTTATTTTATTTTATTTTATTTTATTTTATTTTATTTTATTTTATTTTATTTTATTTTATTTTATTTTATTTTATTTTATTTTATTTTATTTTATTTTATTTTATTTTATTTTATTTTATTTTATTTTATTTTATTTTATTTTATTTTATTTTATTTTATTTTATTTTATTTTATTTTATTTTTTTTTTTATTTTATTTTATTTTATTTTATTTTATTTTATTTTATTTTATTTTATTTTATTTTATTTTATTTTATTTTATTTTATTTTATTTTATTTTATTTTATTTTATTTTATTTTATTTTATTTTATTATATTTTATTTTATTTTATTTTATTTTATTTTATTTTATTTTATTTTATTTTATTTTATTTTATTTTATTTTATTTTATTTTGTTTTTTTTTTCATAATTTTGTTTTTTTAATTTTTTTTATGTAGTATCAAAGTAAACTCCTTTTCACAAATGTACATATAAATTTTCGAAATCTGACTGACAAATTTTGCGGTTTCATGAACTTGAAAACCAATCTTAACCAACTCATACCTGTCAGAAAGGGAAGATAATTTTATCAACATTGAAAAGCAAATACCACAAAAAATTCGTTGATTTGCAAAAATTTTGATACAATTCTTCAAGGCAACGAATTCAACGCGTCACCAAGCAATAATGAAATAAAGGCTGAACCAAAACTGAAGACCTACTACACCGCCGTGTCGCATACGCATAACTTTCAGAAAATGCTGAAATGAATGAATGCACATACTGATATATGCCAGCTTTTGCAAACTTAAATTTAGCTTAAATTTCGAGTGTGACACCCGAAAAGTGACTTAGCTTTTATTTTTATTTTATTTTTATCTTTAAAATATAAAGACCAAATCAGAAGGACTTGCTGTCAAAAGCGAAGGGAATACAGAATTGACATAAAAAAAAATACGCGAAATCAAAATAAAAGCAGAAGACTTTCAAACCACAAAGAGATCTTACTACATTTTGGCAAAGACAAACTTTCGACCCGGACACCGACCGACCAACAAACCGTACGATCACTCGCTCGACGGATGGATGTACCGCCTGGTTGTGTTGATTTTGATGTTGATGTTTATGTCACCGATCGTGAAGGTGTACACGAGTAAATATATTGCTGCCAAATGATCGTGCAACAAATGACTGACTGAGATTGCCATGGAGAAAGGGGCACACACACACACACACACGCACATAAATGCACAGTAGTTTGTATGTACACGTATGTCTGTTGACGTGTTGTCCACAAATGACGAACTGTCCACGAACTTTTGTTGTTAACCAAATTTACTTATATTTATTTCACTCCTCACTCGTTGGCCAGCCTTTGTGACAGTTTTCTTCTTTTTCTTCTTTTCTGCTGATGTGAGAAAAAATCCAGTAGACTCGACGACACTTCGTCCATAATAAAATCATGAAATCATGCCACAAAAGTTGCGCTGAAATTTTTTGGCAACAAAATCTAGAAATTTTTCCCCCTTTTTAAATGTTTTAACAATTTTATTGCTTACGTTTTTTGGGTTTTCTGTTTCTGTTTGAGGTTAGGCATTAGTGGGGCTTCCTTTGATATCGTACAAATTCATTATTGTTATTGCTGCTTTAATTTTTTTAAATTACCGTGGTTTTTACAAATGACTGAACATATTTCGGTTACCAATACGTGTGTACGTGTGTGTATATTTGGCGCTTTCAAAAGCTACACTTGCGGCACGTAGATCACCTGATCTACATTGACAGGCAAAAGCGTTGAGGAAGAATTTCAAAACTCGTAAAATAATGTCACTGTCACTGTTACTGTTGTTGTTTTTGTTTTGTGTGGTTTTTTAATTTGTACGGAAGGTTAATGTGTGCAAGCCGCAGTTTAGACTGTATGACGTCGTCTGAGAAGTTTGAAAAGCTGCACATGGCAAAAAACGTCGTCTGGCTGTTTGACTAGATTTACATGAGAAAGAGCTTAAAACATCTCATTTATAATTTTTATAATAAAATAATGTCATTAATGAAAAAAATGTCGTAATACTGAAAACTTACTTCCAAAAACTATTAAAAATTCAACTTCGTTCCTTTTTTTTTAATATAAAAATAATTGTTTATTCATGCCAAAACCATTTTGTTAAGGAAATTAGAAGAAAATAACAAATTGGGCGTTGAAATCAGTCAGTCAAGCTGTCATTCACTCACCTAGCAAGCGAAAAAAAAGTCAACAACTAAAATTAAGGCACAAAAAATGCAGCTTGAAACGCTCGAAAGACCACAGTCAACACGCCCACGGCAAACACGCAACAAAAATTTTTGGTTATTTTTTTCTCTTACAAAAAAGAAAACGATTAGAGCAACAGCAAAAAAATGCAAGCAACAAACATTCAAAACGCTAGGAAGCTAAATGCGCTCGGAGGCCTGCCTACAAAATTACATGAAAATTAAAAAAAAATCTAAAAAAATTAAAAACGATCCCTTATAAAAATTGAACACGAAAATAGCAACAAAAGGTCTCAAGCAGCAGCGTTGCAGACAAATAAAAACTACAGAAAGCAAAAAAATCATTGTAGGTGTTTTTCATTGCATGCTATAAACGCTTAGGTTACGCTAGTTTTAGCTGTATTGTGTTTTTCTAATAAAGTCAATGAAGTTGTTGTTGGCTATCAAATGGCTTGCTTAGACCAATTTTTTCGCCAATAAAGTCAAAACAGTAGTTAAGAAATCGTACGCAAACAAACTACCCTACTTGCAGCGCCAGTGATTGGTAACTCAGAGCAGTATAATTGAGGGTAGCAATTGATGCGACGCGCCCATAAGTGCGCAAAATAGGTAAATCAAGAAAGAAGAAAATCAATCGAATTTAATTTTTTATTTTATTTTATTTTATTTTATTTTATTTTATTTTATTTTATTATATTTTATTTTATTTTATTTTATTTTATTTTATTTTATTTTATTTTATTTTATTTTATTTTATTTTATTTTATTTTATTTTATTTTATTTTATTTTATTTTATTTTATTTTATTTTATTTTATTTTATTTTATTTTATTTTATTTTATTTTATTTTATTTTATTTTATTTTATTTTATTTTATTTTATTTTATTTTATTTTATTTTATTTTATTTTATTTTATTTTATTTTATTTTATTTTATTTTATTTTATTTTATTTTATTTTATTTTATTTTATTTTATTTTATTTTATTTTATTTTATTTTATTTTATTTTATTTTATTTTATTTTATTTTATTTTATTTTATTTTATTTTATTTTACTTTATTTTATTTAATTTAATTTAACTTTATTTTATTTTATTTTATTTTATTTTATTTTATTTTATTTTATTTTATTTTATTTTATTTTATTTTATTTTATTTTATTTTATTTTATTTTATTTTATTTTATTTTATTTTATTTTATTTTATTTTATTTTATTTTATTTTATTTTATTTTATTTTATTTTATTTTATTTTATTTTATTTTATTTTATTTTATTTTATTTTATTTTATTTTATTTTATTTTATTTTATTTTATTTTATTTTATTTTATTTTATTTTATTTTATTTTATTTTATTTTATTTTATTTTATTTTATTTTATTTCATTTTATTTTATTTTATTTTATTTTATTTTATTTTATTTTATTTTATTTTATTTTATTTTATTTTATTTTATTTTTTTTATTTTATTTTATTTTATTTTATTTTATTTTATTTTATTTTATATTATTTATTTATTTTTTTTTTCTTTTATATATAAACATTTGTAATTTTTATACATGCACACATACAGTTTTATACCAAACAAAAAATTTTGCTTGAACGTAAAGTGTAAATTGCGGACATTTTCAACACGTCCAAAAAATAAAAATCTGAAAACATCGCCCTCCTAAAAATACGCAGTGAATTATGATCTCAAAAGCATGCCTCCGCCTAGTAATATTGACTCACCGTCCCACCAAATTGTCTGTGTCGGTGCCGCCCTTATAATATCTACACGTATATTGAGATATGTGCGTGTGTGGGTGTGTGTTTGTGACCATATCTATGTTGCCGTCAGCTGCTGTTATGCTTAATGTAATTGGAGATGCCACGAGTGTGCCGACTTTATTGTAGCTCCCGCTTCTGCTCCGGCTCATTTTTCAGCCAACACGCCACACTCTTTTGCTACAAAGCCGCTTTGCGCCAACAACTTAGCATCAACGCAACGCATCAAGAATCAGTAAGGTATAGAAATTATAATAACTTCATTATAATGAAATTGTATCGCATTTTTTTGTCAAAAATTCAGCAAAAAATAAATAAAATAAAATAAAACAAAATCTGCAACAACTTCCTTAAGTCCAACGCGTATATCTCTAAGGATGCTGTGTGAAAGTGGCTTAAAAATTTTATAGGCTCTTATTACAAGTACAAGTGAGAGCGAATATGATGAGTAAGATCGATGCGGTGGAAGGGGGCATATTGATTGACCGGTCAAAACTTGCCGACAACGAAAAGTGCAGTTGACTTATTTTATATAACAGATATGCTACTCGTATATACATAAATATGTATGCAGCAGCATATGTATATACGAGTAAGGGATAGTTGGTACTTTTTGGGGTGTAATTTGAGCGCGGTAAATGA
Source organism: Ceratitis rosa (assembly GCA_037013455.1). NCBI lineage: Eukaryota > Metazoa > Arthropoda > Insecta > Diptera > Tephritidae > Ceratitis > Ceratitis rosa. The sequence goes on from JAWMAG010000006.1 coordinate 10,573,557, forward strand.
ATGCCGGCACATGTGGTAAGTGTAAATGATAGGCAGCGGCATGCTGCACGTTACAAGGATTACATTGAGTGGTGATGAGAAAAAATTTCTATATTATCGTGGAGCAATATGATGCTGAAAAATGGCTAAATATATGTATATAAAGGAAATAATATGTATGTTTGGAATACAGGAAAAATTCTTAAATATGCTTAATATTCAAGTAAAATTAGTTTATATGAAAGGATCATAAGATAAATTCCAAAATCTCTATATATAATAATTTGAGTTGAAACTCAATAATTTCGATAATATTTTTAAAAATATTTATATATATTATATTAAAAATTCAAACATATGTAAATATATATATATATCAATAAGAGCATAGTGTATATTTTAATATATATTTTAAATATTAAAATTAATTAATTTCCTTAAAATTAAAATATTGAAAATCACAAGCATATTGAGCGACTTGTTGGAAAATGTGCGCCTACAAAAATTTTTTTTGGATAAACTCATTTATATTTTTGATAAACTAACCTTCCAGCTTAATTTGAGCTTGATTTCTGGTTTCTAAACAATTTTTTAAAATTAAAATAATTTCTTTACATATTCAAAATATTCTTTACTTCTATTTAATAATATTTAATGAAATAAAAAACTAAACAAAATGACACATAACTAGAAAATACATTTTTAAAAGCACTTCGGATTAGGTTTTGATTCTAAATAGTTTAGCTTTAGAGCTAAAAAATTAATTTTATTGTAATTAATTTTTAATTTTTTATTTTAATTTGTATTTTTTTTTTAATTTTTCTACTCCTTATTTCTTATACTTTTTCTAGCTACTATAAATTTATTTTGAGCAAAATTCTTGTAACACATCATACTAATGTCAGTTTGAAGCTTTTCTCAAACAAAGCATATACAAAAAAAATAAAATTACTTTTTAAGCACCTAAAAAGTACATAATTTCGCATTCACCTTCAGCTGCTTTAAAACGTTTTTCTATTTGTTCTTAACGCCTTTTTTGCGAAGCTTTTACATCAGCACAAAAGCTCTGAGAACCCATATGTTAGCTGTAACCTGAAAAATAAATCGACGACTTTCAATGTTTTTCTTGCACTAAGCGATTTCCGAGGTACGATGATTGACAGCTTAGTCTTAAACTTCAAAATCGTAATCCAAATAGAGCTTTCATCAATAGTAAAATATAAGCTGCTTTTACTTGTTCCATCCATTGAAGCTTCCTGGCTGCCTATAATATTGTCTTCCGAAAAGCGTCACGTCACAGTTCGCTGGTTGCTCCATACGATCGGTAAGCTGTATGGAAATTTTTGGAAATTTCTTGTTGAGTTGAACAGGCTACGAAATCTGCAAAATCTCCTTCTCTACACGCTCTCGTCTCGTAAAAAAGTACAAACACGCAAAATTTTAATTTTTTTTTTCAAATATATTATTCATATATTTTATTGGCTAACTTTTTATTCACCTCCTTCATCTTCTCTTCTTATCGCTTTCAAACATTTTGCTTTTAACTGTATCTTAAATTTTTTTCTTCTGCTTAATTTGTTAATTATTGTTATTTTAATTTTTACGTATTTCCATTGTTTTTGTTTTCTTCTTTTTTTGTAATTTTGTTACTGTTATGTAAGTTTTTAAGTTTTCATCATTACATTGTTTTAATTAAACATTACACTTGACGTTATCCAGTTCACATATTTATTTATTTATTTATATGTATATATATATATGTATATAGTTTTTAGTTTTTCTTTGCATTTGTTTTTACTCATTAATATTTATATGCGTAAATGTTAGCAATTACTATTTGTTATTATTATTCAATTAGTATACATACAAATAATTAAAAATATTACATTAAAATGTACTCGTATATCATGTAAATTGTTTTTTTTTTTCTTTAATATTTTTTTTTAATTTTTTTACTTTTAATACACCACTTTTCATTTGTTTTTTTTTTTTTTTTGAATTTTTTGTTAAAAAATTTATTGGTATTTTGATTGCGTTTTTATACAATTTTGCTAATAACTACATAATTAGCAATTGAGAAAAAAAAAAAACAAAAACAAAAACTAAGCTAACAAAGTGGTAGGAAGTACTCGTACATAGCTTTTAGAAATGCATTGAGCTTGATTGGAACAAAAACAAAAAAAAAAACAAACAAAAACGAAAACGATTTTGCTCCTTTTTTATGTTATGTAAAAGCAGAAAAAGTTAAAAATAAAAAACAAAAACGTATAACATTAAACAATAGTTTGATTTTCTAAAAATATTTTAAAGCACTACTTCTTCATACTCGTATATGTATGTATGTATGTGTATAAAGAAAAAACTCAATATTTTTTTTTTTTTTTACTTTTTTCATCATTTTATTAGACAATTAATTAAGCTTTAATATATGTATATATTGTATATCACCTAAAGCAAATTACGTATTTCAGTTGCGATATCAACTTGTTGTTTCTTCATCTCCTACCTCCACTTATTACTCACTATCATTTACAATATTTCTCAATTGATTTTTATTTTATTTTTTTTTTTTGTTGTGAATTTCTTATTTAACAGAATAACAAATATAGAACAGAATTTTAGCGTATCAATAATATTTTTTTTTTTTTGCATAAAAATAATACAATAGTGATTTACGTATCTTGGTTTCTTAAAAAAAAATTAACTTTTTAACAAAGCAAAGCTTTTCGAAACTAACGCTAGTTTTTTTTTCTTTTTTGATTTTTTTAATTAACATACACAATTTTTTTTTGTGATTTAGCTAAAGAAAAATAAAATAGGAAACTTTTACATTGGCCATAAAATATTTAGAAAAAAGATAATCATTTTATTTTGCGCTTAAATTTTTTTTTTTAATAAATTTTTATTATAATTTTTTTTAATAAAATTTTTGTTAATTATTTTACAAGTAGCAACAGCGCGTTTTTTTTTGTTTAAAAACGCGCTTGCGCTTTATTATTACTTTTTATTTGTATAATTTTGTGACAAAAAAGTACAACAACTACATATTTTCATTTCATATCAATTCTAATATTTCCACACTTTACTCCTATTTGTAATAAAATTATTCATAATATTAATTAATTTTTAGTTTCTTTACTTAACGCGTAAGTTAAAGAAAAACGTATACAGGTATTATTACATTAGATATACATACACGTATGTATATGTTTTTTGTTGCATTTCAAAAATTGCTATAAGTTTATTGAAAAGATTTGAAATTTTATTGTAGTCATTTATTTATGCTGTTTCCGCTGTTATTATTTATTTTATTTTATTTACTTATTTTCTTCTCTTTATTTTCAACGCTTTTTTTCATTGTTGCGGTGTTGTTGTTGTTGTTGTCAATGCCCATATAGCTTTACAATCGAAGCAAAAAAAAAATGTATTTATGTATACATATATATATATATATAATATTAGTAATATTAATATACTATATTTATAGTTAGAATGTACAAATAATTAGTTGTTGGTTCTTCCACATATTCTCGATTTTGTCATATTTCCTACAGAATATTTTTTAAGTACGTATTTAAGAAGCGAAAGAACAAGCTGGTATTTGTTTTTGTAGCCATAGGATCTGTGTTGCTGAGAATGCGGCGCGATTTAAGCGAGCAACTTACGAGCTTTCGTAGAAAATTAATTGAAAAAAGTTCCTTTGAGCTTTCATCAAAACAAAAGCAAAAAGTGTATAAATTTCGCGCTTTTAAAATATTGTCTATTGTAATATTCAAGTGCATTGAAAAATCGGTAAGCCGACTACCAAAAACTAACAAAAAAGAAACAACGTGAGCTACCCTAAAGCTTTCAAAAGCTTTATTGATTTTTATAAAACAGAATATCTAAAGCAAATTTCCTATAAACTTGGTGAAAGATTAAAGCGTTACGCCGCAGTGAAAGCATATATAAAAATTTTAAACATAGCTAAAGCTTTATTTAAAGCTTTTTAAAATTATAACAAAATATTGCATAATACTAGTAAAGTTACCGGAAAATGGCTGTAAAATTATATGCGCTGAAAAACTATAAAAGCTTAACAAAAGCAAAAAAAAAAGCTCAATTCGGTGCCAATAAAAAGCATGGAAGCTTGGCAGCTCAAATCACAGCAAAATGCACTCAAAAAATTGCTTAACTTAAATCTACAAAGCGCTCTCAGCACATTACCTGTAGGCTTATAGTGTTATGAAAGAAATATAATTTTTAGTATTTTTTTTTTTTTTTTGTAGTATTTTTATTTTTTCTTCTACTCTAAGGAAGTAATTAAGTCACAATGAACATATAATAGGTATAGTCTATGCTTGCCCTACGCCAGCACACTGCTCCTCCGTAAAGTTGTTGTGACTGACTGAGGCAAAGATCAGGAATAATAGCTTTTCATAGTATACGTTTGATGTGTGTATGTGTGTGTGAGTGTGTGTTTGGATGTAAGTATGTATGTATGCATATGTGTTAAGTTTTTAGTCGTGATTTTTTAAATGTACTGTTAGTATTACTCTTTGCTCGTATATAAGCATATATGTATGCATGTTATCCTTTCCTCCATATTTGTATATGTACATATAGGTATATTAAAATTCAACATTTAAAATTAATAGCTAAATTTTATAAAAAATAAAAATCATTTCGTATACTTTCATTTGAACTTAGGTTTTGTGTGTGTGTGTGTGTATGTGTACTTTTTCACCATTTATTTTACAGCTATACACATTTATTGTTAATTTATTTTCTTATTAAAATTTTTTATTTTTTTTTTTTTTTGTAAATTACGTATATGTTGTTACAATTTTAAGAACAGCACTGTTGGTTGCAGGTTTTTTTTTATTATTGTTAAATTGTTAGTAGTAAACAAAAAGTGTAATTTTGGCAAGTTTAAAGTCAGAAAAAATGCTTTTTTAATATTGCTCCAATATGTAGTGAGCGTATTTTTGGGAAAAGTTAATAATATTAATGAGAATTGAAAAGAATAAAATGTTTATAATACCCAAAAAATTGTAAATAATATGAAAAGTATTAAAAAATTTAATATGAAGTTTCAAAAAAATCCATACTTTTGTATGTTTGTATGTATGCATACTAAGGACGTATGTAGGTATATGCTTGTATGTATTTGCATATATTGTTTCAAATCGTATAACTGTTTGTATTTTTTTTTGTTTTTTTTTTTGTTAGTTTTATAACATCTTTCAAGAAAAATCGTATACTTTGTGTTTGTGTGTTTGTTTTGTGCTTAAGCCTACTTACTTTTAAATACGTATATATATATATAATATTTAGAAGCTACTTTCACTTCTACATTTTTCAAAGGAATATTTTCTGAAAAAACACTGCAGCTCTACCAACATTATTTTCACCACCCGCTTTATATAATTTGTAAATATATATGTATGTCTATATACATATATGTATATGAATTACATATTTAGCTTACATATAATATTAAGTAAACTCGTTTCTACGCACAAGTTTTTTCTACTATTTTACAAGTTTTAACCCTAAAACAACTCTCACCTAAACAAATGTGAACCTAGAAAAAAATTAAATAAAAATAAAAAAATGCGCTCATTGCATGTATGTATGTATGTATATTACGTTTGCATTTTACATTTAAAAAAAAAAAATTCCTCCTATTGCCCTTGGTTATTATTGACTATAAACTAGCACTTCGCTCACAATATACTACACGAGACCTTTCATACTTTATATGTATATATATATATATATAAATTTGTTTTTGTTTTTTAATATTTCCTTTTATATGTATCATTATCTTTTTTTAACTTTTTTCTTTTTTACTTATATACTCAGTCACTGCAATTAATTACGTATATCCTTTTCGCACAGTAGTTGATTTTGTATTATGTAGTAGTTTTCGTAGTAAAAGTAGTAGTAGTAGTAGCAATAGTAGTAGTAGTAATAGTAGTTGAAGTAGTAGTGATCGAAGTTTTGTATATATTTATTACTTTTTTGTTGTGAGATATTTAAATTTGTTCTACCTAATCCATTGAGAAAGTAGCCTACTGACGCCCATTGCAGCTTTTTTTTTACAATTACATATATAGGAAACTTGGACCTTGCACTTGTTGGCTGACGGTTTTTTCATTTACATACATATATGAGCAATACTAATTGGCTGACAACCTAAACAACACGCTTTGAAAACTACTGAAGTGGAAAATAAAATTTTGTTTAATTGCATTTATCGTATGAAGTTCTAAAGTTGTCAAACAGCTGATTGTTGCGCCAAACAGCTGATCGCTGTGCTAAACAGCTGTTGCCGTTGCTGATTATTTGCTTCAAACTACTAATTATAGCAAGAAACTGCGAATCAATATCAGCAGCAATTTTTCAAAATTTAAAGCATTTATATTGTAAAAAAAAAAAAATTAGAAAATACAGTTATCTTCCTTTCTAAAATTTCTAAAAATCCGCCTCGTTCTTAATATGATACCTCGCATAAGTCTGTTCCAATGGCGTGAAATGTTGTTGCAGTTGTTGCTGGTTCGCTGTGTCCTGGTGGTTGGCATTTTGAGTTTAAAATTCATTTTAATTTTTGTTTTTTTTTTTAGAAAAATAATTTTAAGGGATTAGATAAACATTACAGTGACGCAGTTTATCAAAAATTTGTCATTATAGAAAAAATGTGTAGAAAATTTTACTTAAAGAAAATGTTGAAAAATAATAATAATAAAAAAACTGCAATTGAAAAATCACTAAAAGAAATCAAAAAAAAAAAAAAAAGAAAAAAAATATGGCAAATATGTAAATATGCACAGTGACATTTTGTTGAAATAAAACAGCAATTTCGACACTGTGCACACACTTATTACTTGCCACATGAGCGCAAAATAGAAGTATTAAATGCGCTTTGTTGCTAGAATGGGCGGTAGGTTGACGGTAAGTAGTTAGTAAACTACATACAAATATATATATATATAAATAATTTAATTTAAAACTTTTAGTATTAGTTGAAATAAAATTGAATATATGTATGTATATAAGGTAAATATATATATATATATAAGTATGGATTGGTTGGTATATATGTATATATAGATTTTAGTATTAATATATTTTTATAGCATAATAATATATATGTATATATATATATAATTAGTTTATACATATATTTATGTAAATAGTTATTTATATATATGTATGTATTTATATTGGCGAGCTATATGGGCCTCTTGCAAAAACGAAGTACTCTTGAGTTTTCTCACAATTCCATGTTCTTCAAATGCGCGCATTTATAAAAAATTGTTTCATTTCATTTTATAGCGTTGCTGCGCATTATATTGCATAATTTCAATTTCAAAACTTTTAGTTTCGTTTTTTTTTTTTTGTGTTTTGCTTCTCGTTTTCATTTTACTCAGAAACCCTGGCATTGGTTTGATTTGTTTGTATGCAAAATTAATTAATCAAATTTAATTTTTGTTTTGCTTATTTTGCTTTTTAGTTGTGGTACTTTTTTTTCCTTATGCTTTAGTTTCTTTTGTTTTTTAAACTATTTTTTTTGTAGTTTGTTGTTATTGGAAAACTTTTTACAAATGCTTTGTTTATATTGTGCTTTAAATTTGTTTCATTTTTTATGCTTTTTGGAAATACTTTTTACAATATACGTTTATTATTTTAATTTGGGCAAAAAACAATGAACAAAAACAATTATTTTTTTTTTGTTTGCGGACTAGTTATCCATTTGTTATTGTTATGCAAAAATGTCTTATGTAATATTTACATAAATTCACTTGCTTGCAACGCACAACTAGCGAGCGCGCATAATTGTTGCAACATTGCTATATGCAACATGTTGGTTGTGTTGTAAATTCATCAAGCAAATGTTGACAAACAGCAATGTTGCAACATTTTGGCGCTTGCTAGCTGCCAACAAACAAATTCACTGGTTTTTTTTTTTGTTGTAATTTGTTTTCGTGCACAATTTGTAGCGGCATTTCGGTGCGTTTTGGCAATTGTGTGTTTGGGAAATGCACGCTGTGGCACCCACGTATAGTGACAATGAAAAATGTTGGCGCGCGGCAGCTGCGTCGGCGTCGGCGTCAGCAACAGCAGCAAACGATTTCAATTTGAAAATGATTTCAATTTATTTTTTTTTTTCAAATATTTTTGTTTTGTTTTCAATTTATATTGCAAATTTGCATTATGCTGGTTATTCAATATTGATTTGAGTGCAACGCGTTTTTTTTTGTTGTTTTAAAAAATGAAAAATTTAAAATAATAATATTTGGTATTTATTTCATTATTTTTATTGAGCTGCTGGTCGATTTATCCGCCAGTGGAAGAATGTTGCTGCGACAATATTGTTGATCACTTGCTGTTGTTGCTGTTGCTTTTGGCGCTTGGCGGCTAGCTTGTGCATGCGTGCGTTCGTACGTTTTGTTTTGTTCGCTTTTTGTGCTTTATTGCTTTGTGGTTTTTATTTTTTTTTTTATTTCAAATTTTATACAAAATTTTCAGCTGCCCATTTTTGGGTACATTTTTCTTTGTTGCTATACGTGTTCATAACGACGCCTTGTGAATTTGTTTGTCGTTGTTGTTGTGCGGTGAGTTTACGAATTTAACGAGTTCTTGTATTATGACTATTAGTAAATTTACAAATTTTTCTTGTGGCCATGTTACTCTGCTTGGAAATATTTTTTTCTTCCGTTTTTTTTTCGAAGTTTTGCAATTTTTTTTTTTGGCATTATTCGTTTTCATTGAAATTTAATAATAGTACGGATTTTTATTTTTCAAATTTTTTCTTTTCTGTTTAGATTAATGCTTATTATGTTTTCTATAATGATTATTTTATTTATTTATTTATTTTTTTGTTTAATTTAATTTAATCCCAGGGCATTGTGAGCACCCGCTTCGTTTTTGCAAGAAGGTCGTTATCGTACTACGAACATGGGTGCACCACCGCATTGTAGCTCGCCAATATAGGACCATGTGCTCCCGCGAAGGGGGTACTCACAACGTCTGGTGTACTAGCTCCATCGGTGTGCGATGTCGAATCGGCATTACTTCTTCCTTCACCATTAGCTGAACCTACTTCTGGTGGTTTGGTGGTGTCCCGTTCGTCAATCACTAAATCTATTGGCATTTTACCCTTTAAACATGAGATATATCGATGACAGAAATTATCGCATAATTCATGCACCTGCAATTGAGAATAATACAGAGAACACGAAGACAACGATACAGAGAGAGAGAGATTCGGAGAGAGAGAGAGAGAGAAGAGAAAAAGAAAAGAGAAAGAGAGAAAAAAGATTTCATGAGTTTCGTTTGCAATAATTGTTGTTTATTACTTATATAATATATTAATAAATAAAACATTTTCAAATATTTAGAATTTATATTTGAATATTTGCAAATTTCAATAAATTCTTTAACAGGGCAAGGTGTTTGAATTTTTCTAAACTATACACTAAGTGGGTGCATTAGGTTGGGGTTGCCAATTGGTTGGTTAAAAAAATTTCAAACAAATATTTTTATTATTTTTTAATTTAATTATTTTTTTTCGCTTAAAGTTTATTGAATTTTGTATTTATTGTAGGTTTAACTATTTCTCGACTTTGACCTAACATGATGTGGGACAATTACTTGCGCAGCTCTCACACTTTTACTGAGCTATTAAAAAAGCGAACATATGTATGTATATTAATAACAAATCTAAATAATTTATTATATATTAGTTATTTAATTATTTCAATAAAGGTGATTTATTGCAGTTCCCTCAGTGCGACAAATTAAATTTCATTAAACATTTTTATGCAAATTAATGCAATTTAATAAGCCATTTATTGTAATAACATAAAATATATGAAAAAAGTATGTAAAAGATATGTTATGACATTAAACATTTTCTTTGATATTATGCCACTATACATAATATTATTTTCACTTTTAAATGGTATATTACGTTAAGATTGTGAATTGTGTAAAAATGCTTAAAAATTACTAATAACGATTATTACTTAATATGTGAAAATTTCAACGGTATTCATTTAATTTACATTAAATCTAAAGCGCTTTAATCAGCTTAGTTGTAAATGGGAAACAGTTAATTTGCATGCTACTAGCATGTGGAGTTATTTTTTCTAATCAAATAAGTGGATTACACGTACGTGTATTAAACTTTGAACTTCTAATGGCGTACCATTTGTCTCGGAAAAGTAATTTGAAAAAAATGTTGTTGTAGAATTGCATAGTACCTGTCGCAAATTCAATGTTTAGACACTTATGGTATGATATTTATGTCATGACATTTATGACAATTATGACATGCCATTTTTGTTGCTATTTAAATGTTAGGTCATTAATGTTAAGATGTTTATGTCATGACATTGATGTTACGATACGTATGACATGACATAGTTAGCTATTTATGTTATGACATTTATGTTATGACATTTATGTCATGAAGTTTGTATTTGAAAATCATTAAATTTTTCTGGAAAATGCTTATTAAATTTAAATTTTAATTTTCTAATTTTTATGGCATAACATTTTTGTCAAACCAGTTATATCTTGCCATATATGGCATAACACTGTTATGTTTAATTCTTCCTAATGGAAAAAAACAACTACTGTAAAATCACCTTTATGCAAATTTTAGAATATAAGCGATAAATATACTTGTAAAATATTATATATGAAAGAAGAATGCATTTTTTATATCTACATATGTATTATATTGCAGGGAAAATTTTGCTATACATATTGAGTTTTCTTTTTTTTTTCAAAATAAAATATTTTTTCACACTAGCTGCCGTTTATGCAAATATTTTTTAATTGCCCATCAGCTTCATCAACGCATCATCATTCTCACTCATTCATACATATACGTACATACTCGTATTGTATATATACATTCATCATAAAATTTTCGCACTCGTTGCAAGCAGCATTTTTCGCGCAATTAATTGCCACACGGATACATGTACAAATGTAGCTGTATATATGGTATTGCATGCTACACCGCTGCAACAACTTGCATGCATGCAGTGAAATTCTACTGTCAACCTCAACACTGACAGATTAATCAAAAAATTATTATGTTTATGATTATTGTTATTTTCATTGTTATTGCAATTGTTATTGTTGTTGTCTACACCTACTGTTGTTGGTATAGTAATTATCAGAATGAGGCATCTGACGGACGGACCAACGCGCAAAGATCGGCCCATAAATACGCGCTGAAATGTACATAAATATATACATACATACGTGTAAGTATGTGTATGAACTGCTAATGCCTTTGTAAGCGCGTGCGCGCGCAACCAAAGCGGAAAACAAAAATAATAATAATAAAAATATTTCATTTAAAATTTCTGTTGGAATTGCAACAATTATTTTTTTTTCCCCGTCCCCATCCCCCGTCGCACTCTGTCGCTTGGTATTGTTATCATCGACAATGATTATTGTTATTGTAATTATTATTATGATTATTGTTATGTTATGCTTATGTTGATGCTACTATGTGATGGCATTGCCAATGCAACAACAACAACAACCTAAATAAGCGACACACAATTGTCAAGCGCGTCTGCTCTTACAGAAAATTGATTTGTACGCATGTTATCTGTCAAACCGCCAGCGCACCACTAGCAGCAACAACGCCAGGAACACCAGCAACAACAGCAACAACAACAACTGTGGCTTCTACTGCAGTTCGCCAGAAAGGAAAAAAGCGTTAACGTCTGCGCTAAGGAATTTTTGCGGCGCATTCTTGTAGTCCCTTTGGAAGTTGCACGAAGTGACAAGACAAACACTAGCGCTGACGAGTGTTGACGACTGTCTGGCCCAGTTAAAGTTTGTCGCAACTGTGTGGGTATGTGTGTGTGTGTGTGTGTGTGTTGCAAGGAAAAAAGGTTTGGGCGACGAAAAGGTTCTTCACAGAATTGGCGTCGATATACATACATATGTACATGCAGCGAATGATGGAGTTCAATTTTTGCTTTGATTTGATTCAATTTGTTGCAAGTTCGTCATGAGCTAGAACGTGGCGGTGTGTTGCTGTAAGTGTTTGTATGCCTAACTGCATTATAATGCAAAACGTGCACCGACTTCTAGAATATATGCAACAATGTATTGTTAGTTTAGTATAATAGTGGCATGAAAGTGCAAAATTTTGTGGCATGAAAGAAAAAATATTTCTTGCGTCACAAAATTTGTCTATACATATAAATCTTAATTTATTTTTATGAAAGCTGAAATTTAACAAAAATGTTTTAAGAAAGTTTAGAGAAAATTTAATTTACCTATTAGGAAAAATTCAATTAGAAATAAAAATACTTATCAAGTAGGAAAAGAATAATTTAAATTTTAATTCAATACATTTATTTGCTTTTAACCTGTTCACCCATGACATTGAAAGCGGTAGCACTGTTGACATTGGCCACACTAACCTCATGTGGCAACAGCCATTGTGACCAATATCCCCATATAGAAGACTTGACTGTATTATTATTATTATTATTTTTTGCTTAGCTGCAACAGGAAGATAGTAAAGCTGCGAGAAACAAGTTTTACAACTTTTATACGCGACCGAACTGTGCCAATGCATATGTAAATAAGCATATCGACGGAGAGTAGCTGGAATTTTATTTATTTATTTATTTTTCGGCGAATGAAGGGCATCTACATATGTTATAGGTGAGTTAACAAATACCAATAAAAGTAAAAAAAAATTTAAAAATCTATAGAATTCAAAAACATCGAAATTAATAAAAAAAAATTTATTAAAATTTTTTTCAAATTTTATTTATAAAAAATAAAAAAAAATTATTTCAAGTTTTGAAAATAAAAAATTAAATTAATAAAATAAAATTATAATTTGCAAACTTCGAAATTAAAAAAATAAAGTTATTTAATTTTTTTTTCAAGTGTTATTTACAAATATTATTTTAATTTCAAAAGTTGTACACATTTTTTTTCTTTTAATTTAACTGAACATACATATTTTATTCAATACTTTATGGAGAAAATTTTCATTAACTAGGCGCATGTGTAGCTTGTTAATATTTATAAAAAAATGTAATTTCTTTAATATAATTATTTTCAAGTTTTTATATATTTTTATTTAATTTTCAAGAAAACTTCTTTCACATCTAATATTGAATATTTTCTTTATCAAAAAAATTTAAGCACCAACATGCATTTCAGTTGCAAAATATATTTTTTTCTTTACTTCCTATATTTTCACACATAACTTATAACAGACACAGGCTTCTTACGGGTTAATTGCACCAAGTGCAACATTAAGTGAACGTCAACGCGCCTGCACACCATCACTGTGTAGCTCATCGCTTGCTGAACTGGACTTTGAACATGTAATGAATGCAACGGTCCATGCGTTTTAATGCGCCACCGATGCGCGTCTCGTATTTGCTTCCTTATCGCTGTTCTTTATCAGACATACTTACATACATACATACACATGATGCAAAAATAAAGAAAAAATTAAAAGAACTTGCAACAAATACCTAAAACGCTCAAAGCTTTTGGCTAATATTGAACTTTTGTTGTTGCCGCTGTTTTATTGTTGTTGCTATTATGATTGTCTGGCATTTATATACTCGTACATAGTGTAGGCATTGTTGTTGCTGCGCATGCGTACTTGCACAGCGAGATCATCATCTTGACTTTACAGCTGTAGACTCGGCTGTCTTCCGAAAGGTTTGCAAATGTCTGTGTATGTATGTATGTCTGTGTGTATATCTTTTGGTCATTATGCCCGTCGGGCAATACGACTTTTATGCATATTTATGCGAATTTTTGCATTTCAGCTGGTCACTCTCAGCGAACTTTAACGCAGTTGAGAAGTTTAAAATTGTGTTGAGCAAAGTAAAAAAAAAAAATTCTATGTTTCGTTGATTTGCGTATATCTGTACATATATTTCTGGTAGTATGACAGATATCCTATTATATAAAAGCTGATATGCCTTGCCTTTTGCACTTTTGAGCTTGAATATTCCCTTTTATCTTCTGTATACATATACATATGAATGTATGTAGGTAGTCAATCAGTCGCCCGCCATTTAAGCGCATTTCAGGTTTTACGCGCAATTTTTGCGCCCTTCATTTTATACAAAGACTTCTCATAACCACAGCAGAGGTTGTACATACATACACGTATGTATGTTTTGTATGTATGCACAAAAGCTAATTTGCATGCGATTTGCCTTTGGCAGTCAAGTCATTGAATCAGCCATGCGGCCAGCCAGCCATCTTCCTGCCAGTAAACATTGGTTGGTTAGTTGATGAGTTTGGTTGGGAGAATTGGCGGTTGGCTGGTTGGTGGTGGCATAGATCGCGAATTTCAGCAGGTCAGGTAAGCGAAAAGTTTATGCATAACTGAAGAAATTAGAATGGTGGTTGAAATAGAAATGAACGCAGCGCATAAGTATTGGTGTTTGAAATAGTAAAAAAAAAAAAAATAACTGGAAAATTATTAAAATGAAAAAAAAGGAAAAATTAAATATTTTATAACAAGTAAATAAACAGTTTACATATTGAAAAAATATTTCTAATTCAGCACTTTTACCAAATTGCTGCTGAATTAATTCAACGCATTTAAAATAAGGTAAACTATAACTTTAGATGCTGTTGAAGTGATTTTATGTTCAACAAATACAATTCAGCGCACTCAAATGAGTAAGCTTACTCTTTTAATACGGTATAGAGTGTAATATTTTAAAATCTGAAGCCGAACTTCATTCAGGGTTTACAAAATTTATGCGTTTTTGCTATTTAGAGCAAATCAGCACTTTATTTTTTTTTTAACTGAATTTGCTGTGTATGTACATTGTCTAATAATATTTGTCTAAAAACTCAGAAAAACAAAAGTTGCTGCTCAAAAACGAAAACTGAAATTTTACAAATTCAGCACTTGAAATTTAGCGCGGAATTCGATTTTAAAAGTAATTTGGCCAAATAATTTTTACTGTGTCATCAACTTTCTTTCTTTTACTCAATTAAAATAATAATTTTCGAAAACCACATTTTAAAACATTTTAATAAAGGAATCTATACAATTGTGCCATTCACCGTCATTCAGCGTCGGAAATTTTGTACTAAATTTATTTTTTACACTTGCGCTGAGAGAATGTAGTGACATGTTTCTTTAAAACCAAATGGCTTACAAATTTTTCAAAACAAAAAACTGCCCTTTTATAAAAATTTATTTTAATTTGTGTAATTTACATACACGTATCTAACATTGATTGCTATAGAAATGACAGCGTAACCTTTAACGAATGGACAATTCTAGTGTCCCCAAAACACATTCCATTCCTTACCGATTATTTTCTTTTTTCTTTTCTTCTACTTTGTTTTAATTATTTTTCTCTTGTTTTAATGCATTTATCAGCATCGACAATCTTGAAAAAGTAACGCATACATAATTTTTTAATCATTCATTGTGTCGTTAGCGCAACAAGTTTCCATCCACCAGCTAAAAATGAGTAGTATACACGGAGGTAAGTGTAGGAAAAGGTACAAAATTTACATATTTAAATACAATGTGCATACGATATACTCATATACATATATGTATGTATGTACTCGTATGTATGTAGTGTTATGTATGAGAAAGCGTTTGCATGTGCTTGAGTCCGAAATGCTTTTGCTGATATTGTAGCATCAGCCGGCTCCATTTCATGTTAAAACAAGAAGAGGTAAGTCGGCTATCAAGCAAACTGACATACAGGCATACAGACGTTAAGAACAAAAACTTCTGTCACGCAAACTAGAACTGCTTTAGAATTGGTGCTTGAACTCGACATTTCAAATTACTCGCTTATATCAATGTTTGGCCCTGTATTTACTTATGTCTGTCTGTACATATGTATGCATGGAAAATATAGATACTTTGCATGCTGCTTGTCTCATAGTTGTATCTACTAAATGCAGATGCAAATCTTTTTTTTTCAGCAATTTTCGATTTCCTTTCAATGATATCTAAATGACGACAAGTGATTTAAAAAAAAAGTCGGTTGGAAAATAAGTATAAATCGATGCAAAAACGTTTATTATTATTGTTATTATTGGCGGCGGGGAAAAGAGGCAAACAAGCAAAAAAAATATTGTTAATTGTCGTGTAAGTGGCCAAGGCACAAAGCACAATAAGAGTGGGCTCCCAGTTGGGCGTGTAGCCACTTGTCGACTGTTTGTTTGTTTTGTTACACTTACAATCGGATGTACGTGTGGACCGCGTGGCGTCACAGCGTCACTGAGATGGAGACGCTATAGCAAATTTTCTCCACAAAGCAATTGGATTTTTTTTTTAAACAAGGAACAGGTTTTACAAGCAAAGTAAAGTAAAGCGAAAAATTAAAATAAAAATTTAATGAAATAAAATAACGCAGCGCTAACAGAGATTGTTATTGTTAGGGCTATAGAAAAAGATGAAAAAGATTTTTACCACAATGAAGCAGTAGGTTTATACAAATTGACTGACGTGAGGTTTCGAGAGGAGGGTGCACTTTTTATTTAATTTTTTTTACTAACACTAGTTAATTTTATTTTATATTAGACTATTTATTTATTATATTTTAGATTATTTTATTTCAAATAATTTAAATTATTTTATTTAGTTTTATTTTTATTGATTTACTATTATTTTATTTTATTTCATAATACATTATATTATTATATTTTATTTTATTTTTTAATTTTTTTTTTATTTTATTTCAATTTAAGTTAATTTAAGTTATTTAATTTAATTTAATTTTATTTAATTTAATTTAATTTAATTTAATTTAATTTAATTTAATTTAATTTATTTTAATTTTATTTTATTTTATTTTGTTTTATTTTATTTTATTTTATTTATTTTATTTTATTTTATTTTATTTTATTTTATTTTATTTTATTTTATTTTATTTTATTTTATTTTATTTTATTTTATTTTATTTTATTTTATTTTATTTTATTTTATTTTATTTTATTTTATTTTATTTTATTTTATTTTATTTTATTTTATTTTATTTTATTTTATTTTATTTTATTTTATTTTATTTTATTTTATTTTATTTTATTTTATTTTATTTTATTTTATTTTATTTTATTTTATTTTATTTTATTTTATTTTATTTTATTTTATTTTATTTTATTTTATTTTATTTTATTTTATTTTATTTTATTTTATTTTATTTTATTTTATTTTATTTTATTTTATTTTATTTTATTTTTATTTTATTTTTATTTATTTTATTTTATTTTATTTTATTTTATTTTTATTTTATTTTATTTTATTTTATTTTATTTTATTTTATTTTATTTTATTTTATTTTATTTTATTTTATTTTATTTTATTTTATTTTATTTTATTTTATTTTATTTTATTTTATTTTATTTTATTTTATTTTATTTTATTTTATTTTATTTTATTTTATTTTATTTTATTTTATTTTATTTTATTTTATTTTATTTTATTTTATTTTATTTTATTTTATTTTATTTTATTTTATTTTATTTTATTTAATTTAATTTAATTTAATTTAATTTAATTTAATTTAATTTAATTTAATTTAATTTAATTTAATTTAATTTAATTTAATTTAATTTAATTTAATTTTATTTTATTTTATTTTATTTTATTTAATTTAATTTAATTTAATTTAATTTAATTTAATTTAATTTAATTTAATTTAATTTTATTTTATTTTATTTTATTCTATGTTATTTTAATTTTTTATTTTATTTTAGTTTTTTTATGTTATTTTGTTTTATTTAATTTAATTTAATTTAATTTAATTTAATTTAATTTAATTTTATTTTATTTTATTTTATTTTAATTTATTTTATTTTATTTTATTTTATTTTATTTTATTTTATTTTATTTTATTTTATTTTATTTTATTTTATTTTATTTTATTTTATTTTATTTTATTTTATTTTATTTTATTTTATTTTATTTTATTTTATTTTATTTTATTTTATTTTATCTTATTTTATTTTATTTTATTTTATTTTATTTTATTTTATTTTATTTTATTTTATTTTATTTTTATTTTTATTAATTTTTTATTTTATTTTATTTTATTTCGTTTTTTGTTTTGTTTTATTTTTTTGTTTTCTATTAATTTTTTACTTTATTTGTGTTTTTTTTTCATTTTCCTTGTTTCATTTACAAAAAAAATTCTCTTGTCAAACTCCGGTCAGAGCCAGAATGCGCCGCTGAGAGTGAGTGACAAATGACAAAACAAAAACCTGTCGTGGGATGCGATAAAGATCACTGGTCACACTGGGTTGCATGCATTCAAACAAATGTATGTAACAGTGCATACCTGTACATAGATATATGTATGCAGACAGTGACAATATTACCGGTTAGGGCTTTGGACAGCTTTGGACAAATGTGGTAAATTGTAGCAGAACCAAAACGGAGCAGAGCGAATTGACTTGAAGGTGGGTTGTTAACTAGCAGTTGTTATTGTTTTATCGGTTGACTAAATGGACATATTCATGCTTGGATGAATCCACAAATGGATGGATGGAGGAGATGAATTGATGCATGAATTTATTTGTGTTTATTTTATCTTCTTTATTTAAGCCGTTGAAAGCTTTGACCGAAAACAAACCAAAATGTAAAATAAAATAAATGAGTCACTCTTTCAAAAAAAAAAAAAAATTAAAGAAATTTTAAAATTATTATTTATTTGCTCTCACACTTCAAAGTGGCGCCACTACTTTGTCAGCGAAATCTAGGTGACATCTAACTACTCTAATGTGCAACACATTTGTCAATATGCCATTTTTGCACATGTCAACTGATCAACAGTTCATTAACTTTTTGCAACAACTGTGCCTGACAGACCTACATCTGTAATTAAACTGTAACTTTCACTAACACAAAAAAGGAAAAGTTGCAAGTAATTAAGAACAGTACGCAATTGCGTTGTGATTGCATGCGTGCGCATCTAAAAACCTACAAACGTTCAAAATAAAAGAAAGAGATGTGCTTTTTTTCTGCATGCGGTTTGTGGCACGCAATGTGAAATGAAAACGGTAAATTTCACTATTTTATTACATTACGCAAAATTAATCGAAGTAGGTACATACGTCTGATGCACTGAAGCGTAAAGCGTAATTCAGCAGCTATGAGGCGTTTGTGAAACAAGCAATAGACTTGTGTTTACTTCAAATTAATAAACATAACTAATGCTACAACTAATTACAAAGTAAATTTATTGGTGTATAAATTGAAAAAAATATATATTCAGCGTGGCCAAAAATTTGTAAAATTACTTGTAATTCAAGCGCATAAATTACAATTTGACTTATCTTTACTGGTAAAAATGTTTGCTTTGGTAGCGCCAAAAAAAAAACAACTAATTCAATACAAATAATGTAAAGATAAATTCAAGTAACTGGGAAAACGCAATTCAGCGCGGCTTAAAATGCCTAGATAACGGTACTGTAAAATTATTTGCGTAGTTATGTAATTTTAGTGCATAAAATTGAATTCAGCTAAGCTGAATCTTTGCCGCTAGTCTTCTTTAATAAGCTAGGTGATTTCAGTATACTGCTATTATAGAGTTTTAGTGCATCAAATGCAATTCAGCTGAGCTGAATAAATGCTGATTGTTTTTAAAATAAGCAAGGTAATGTTCTAATGAAGATTTGTGTTGATACGTTACGGAAACTTGTTTTCAGCGCACTCTTAAGCCTGAAAATAGGTAAGGAGAATATTTGCTATGTGTATTATTTGTATTCAGCTGAGCTGAATTTAACAAATGTTTAAATAAATTGACGAAACTTAAAAATTAATCGAATTTTTATTGCTGAACAAGTATTTACTAAGGTTGAAAACGTCTTACTTTTAAACCCAGCACGCGCAAATAAGTACTCAAAAATATTAATATGCAAAAATATATATTAAATATTCTCTAAAACTGATTTAAGCTGTTCTGTATGATGTACTATTTCGAAAAAAAAATATATTATTCGACCAAAAAAGAAACCAGTTTAGCATCAATGCACTTAAACAGTGTCCGCTATTCGAGTCAGTAAGCCAGCCAGCCAGCCAGCCAGCACAGGCAAGCAGCCAAACAGCTAAAAATAATACTTAAAAAAGAAGAAATCCCGAAACGGTTGTCGCTGAAAAAATGTGACCGACAAAAAATGTCGCCAACAGGAAAAAAATTTGGTTGATAAAAAATTTATATATTTTTGTATGTGAACAAAATAAAAGGCTAAATAAAAAACAATAACAAAAGTTTAAATACCAAAAACTTCAAAAACTGGAAATTCGAACTGAAATTGAAACCAAAACAAGCGCATATATATGCAACAATCAAACAGCAGACAACAATAATACCAACCGCAACAGACAATCTCCGATTTATATACGTGTATGTATGCAGTACATATGCACGTGTAGAGAAACGGAAAAAAAATTTCAAGTAGAAAAAAATGCTACAATGACACAGCGTCAGTTGAAGCGACGGCGATTCATTTGTATGCGATCATTGATTTTAAACAATTTCGTTTCTTTTTACTTCTTTCGGTCGCTAAGTCGAGGGATCAAGTTCAGCTTGAGAGCGATTAAACTTGGAAAGAAAAAACAAGTAAAAAAAAAATTAAATAAAATAAACGAAAATTTTGAAATGAAAAACATTTTGAATGCTGCTGCAGCGTTTGATCATGTGAAGCAGCAATATAAAAATATTGATAAGCAACATGTTGCACAGCTGTAAGCCAAGTGATGCGAGGGCTTAAAATGCTTACACATACACACATGCCATATAATCGTATATGGTATATACAGTTTTTACCTTGACAGAGATGGGTCGTCGTTTAAGCTCAGGCCGCAAGCGGAATAATACATTTTTGGTTGGAATTTATTTTAATTTTACTTTATATGTTTGTATGTATGTACAAGTATGTATGTATGTGTATGCATGTGTTTGCTTTCAAACTAATAAAACGCATTTGCATAATTTCTTACTTAATTCTTAATGAAAATCACAAAGCGCTGAGTGAATGCGTTGAATTGAGTTGAGCTGTTGAGCGGACAGACAGAGAAATATATGTAAAGTGAAAAAAATAGTTGTTGGTTGTTTGTTGGCAATCAAGTAGTAGTAGTAGTATGTATGTATGTATGTACGTAAGTACGAGTATGCAGTGGCCACTGTAGCGAATTTTATGGCGCACATTTTTATTGACGTAATCATATTATTATAACATACATACATATGTCAATATGTATGTATAGTGACCAACACTTACTCACTTTCCGACCGCTGGAGTTTTGTTCGAGTTATGCTCGGCTAAGCATTTGCTTAATTAATTTTTGAGTAACATACATTAATTTTAACATTTCAAGCTATTTTAAATTTTTTTCTAACATTACTCTTGAGGGTCAGTAAAAAAAATGGTCAAACAAAAAAAAATAATAAATGAAAAAAATAAACACCCCCATTAAAATGTTTGTAGCAAATTAGGCAACTAACAATTAGCTCTTTAGTGCCAACGATAGAAAAAATAGTAATCCAAAAACCGTCAAAAGTAGAAAAAACAATAATTAAAATATATAGTCGTATGTATTTACATATATACACGTATGTGCATATCTATAATGAAGTGGGTGTTGCTGTGAATTTACTAACCGTCAGCGCATGAATCTAATGCACACTAACATGCAGACATAAATAAAAACCACATAAATTTCAATGTTAATATTTTAATAATGTATTCATTTTATTTTTTTCTTAAACTAAGTACGGATGTCGAATTATTTTTTTTTATTTGATAATATCTTTCGGTAAAAAAAAATTGACGAATTCTCCATGAGAATGTGTGACCGTTAGTGGCAGCAAAGTGTTGCTGAAAAATATAGCTAAGTACTCTTTTTTCTTATCTATGCTGAATTATCAATGATATTTGTGTAGAAACGAAATATGCACTTAATTATTCAAATTTAAAATAATAAAATATTTCCCTAATTTTCGGGGAAAAAAATTAATGACTTTTATGTGAAATTAAAAAATAATAAATATGATAATTAACAAACAAGTGGTTAGAGTGTGTAAAAGGCAAAATCACACCTCATGATTTTAATTTAAAAAGCTACTTAAGACAGTTGTGTTCGTAGACTGGAACTACAAAAGAATGACTCCGAAGAGATCGCTTTGTTAGAGCGTGAAAAGCTATATTTCAATTTTGCTATGTTAAATATTATTTTAAGTGTAAAAATAATTATTTACCCAAACTCATATGAGGTACCAACTACCACAAATTATGCATATTTAAATGCAGTTTCGAGGTTTCATGTCCAAAATCGTGTAATGGGAGTTTCTCGATTTTTCAGTGAAAATATATTTTTAATGACAGTAATATTTACTATATTTTATTTTATTTCATTTAATTGATTTTATAATATTTTTTGCTATATTTTATTTTCCTTACTTTTTTATTTTATTTTATTTTATTTTATATTATTTTATTTAATTTTATTTAATTAAATTTTATTTAATTAAATTTAATTTAATTTTATTTTATTTAATTTAATTTAATTTAATTTAATTTAATTTAATTTTATTTAATTTAATTTAATTTAATTTAATTTAATTTAATTTAATTTAATTTAATTTTATTTTATTTTATTTTATTTTATTTTATTTTATTTTATTTTATTTTATTTTATTTTATTTTATTTTATTTTATTTTATTTTATTTTATTTTATTTTATTTTATTTTATTTTATTTTATTTTATTTTATTTTATTTTATTTTATTTTATTTTATTTTATTTTATTTTATTTTATTTTATTTTATTTTATTTTATTTTTTTAATTTTATTTTATTTTATTTTATTTTATTTTATTTTATTTTATTTTATTTTATTTTATTTTATTTTATTTTATTTTATTTTATTTTATTTTATTTTATTTTATTTTATTTTATTTTATTTTATTTTATTTTATTTTATTTTATTTTATTTTATTTTATTTTATTTTATTTTATTTTATTTTATTTTATTTTATTTTATTTTATTTTATTTTATTTTATTTTATTTTATTTTATTTTATTTTATTTTATTTTATTTTATTTTATTTTATTTTATTTTATTTTATTTTATTTTATTTTATTTTATTTTATTTTATTTTATTTTATTTTATTTTATTTTATTTTATTTTATTTTATTTTATTTTATTTTATTTTATTTTATTTTATTTTATTTTATTTTATTTTATTTTATTTTATTTTATTTTATTTTATTTTATTTTATTTTATTTTGTTTTATTTTATTTTATTTTATTTCATTTTATTCCTTTTTGTGTTTTTTTTTGTTTCTTATGTAAATAATTATATAGAATTACTTAACTGATTTCTTAGTCAATTCAGAATCAAACTGCAACATGATATGTATTTTCCATGTTTCCACTGATTGGTCAATAATAAATTTATAGAAAAAGCAAAGAGTGCAACGAGGGGGTAACAACACATAAATAAAGCATTCATTTGAATTGCCAAAAGCAAAGAAGTAAAATACTTGGTAGTTTCGGAAACAACAATCGGCAGCACTATCATGCCACTATTGAACATATGCTTGCTATCGAAAATAAATTTCAGCAATTGTTTTTGCAGCTGACGAATTTTATTGTTGACAACAATTACCATACCATGTCAGCAGCAATTTCTAGCCAACTAACCAATTACTCATTCATTCAATCCACCAGCAAGCCAGCTGGTCAACCATTGCACTCCTTCGACTCAACCAGCTACCAAACACAGTCAGTTTGTCACTCAGACAGTCAGTTAGGCAGTCAGGCGCTTATGCAACTGGTTATTGTCATTTGATGTTTCATTTCATTGCACCCTGATCAGTATTGACTTAATTTAGACATTTTAGCTTTCAACTACCAGCCAAGTTTAATAATAAAAGGCGCATAAATTGCATGTCAGTCAATGCGGTAATATAACTTGTTTTCATTAGCGTATACACATACAGTTAGTTGCAAATATATGTATACATACATACTCGTACATATGTATGTACTAATGTATGTAGTTTTGTTTAAGAAATTCGCAATGCCAATGTACATACATACACGTATATTCAATGAATTGTCGTTGGTGGCTTTGTGACTTCTTGTTTTCTTTGTCTCTTACTGGTTGATTTGGCTTTGTTGCAAGCTGGTCACAACAAGCATTACATTCTTTATACAATTGAATTAAATTTGCTTTGTAAAATAAGTTGTTATGCCTTAATTGTTTGTCTGCATGTATTGCCACCAATGGTTGTACAGGTGATTTCAACATGTTTAGCTGAATTCAACGCCATAAAATCCATAAAATTGTCATTCAGCGCCTTGTAACTCAATTTACTGCAATTTATCATGACTTTAAATGTGTTGTATAATACAAAAATTCAAAGATGGCGAATATTTAGCGAATTCTGCAGAGTAGGTTTGAAAATTCAGCACAATTCAGGGCAATTCAGCACACTTCAGGGCAATTCAGAAAACTGTTAACTATATTCAGTGCAGCTTAAGTCTGTTTTTAAACTGCTTTGCGCAAATAAATACTTATGTAAGCCGGGAAAATAATCCAATGAAATTAGAAGATATTTCCACGCATTTTAAGAGTTATTCAGCGTATGGCAGACCTATTCAGCGCGATTGAGGAAACACTACAGCACTATTTTGTGCAAATCTAAAACCTCTCATACCTAATAAACATCAATTCAGCTTTATTAACAGCTATTCAGCGCAGTTTTGAGCTCTTCAGCGCAAAATTACTTAGCATAGTACAGAAATGTACTACTAAAAATTTTTTTTTTTATAATTTCTTGCCTTGACTTTAGAGAAATACATGTCTATCGAAGGAACATTTTTAATTTTTTTTAATCATTATTTTTTTAACAATGGTGTTTTGATTCCTAATGCATTCTTCTTTCATATACTTTTATTAGAAATTTTTATTTATTTTTTTAGTTTAATTTAATTACATTAGTACTTACTTTTTCTAACTCTAAAAGGTGAAACCGAAGTACTTGTATTGCTTGCACCATCTGGAAAGAAGGAAGAAAAAAATACAATTAATTTTTTTAATAATGAAATATATAAATATAAATGGATATAATTTTATCAAAAAGTGTGTTGTTAAAGACAATATTTGAATTTAATCTGTCAAAAAATTTACTTTAACTCTATTGTACAATTTTGTTTAGTGAAATCTGTTTAAAAGTTCATGCTTGACTTCAAAAGACCGACAATTGAAATTATTTCGACGTGTGCTAATTTTTTATTTTATATAATATTATTTTAAATTTTTTCCTTAAATTATTTATCGACATTTTGTTGTTTTTTTCTGCACTTTAATTGCGAACCAATAATAATAGAAACCTAAGCTTCTCTTGCTATAGAAAAAGAATGTCGACGATAAGTCAAGATTTAAGCTATTTTTATTTCATTTTATTTAAATTTTTTTTTTTTTTAATTTTTTTTATCTTATTTTTTTTTATTGTTAAATTATTTAAGTTAATTATATTTCATTCGATATTATTTTTTTTTATTTGATTTTATTTTATATCTTTCTTTTTTATATTTTTTTAATTATGTTATTTTATTTAATTCTTTTTTTTTTGTTAATTTTATTTTATTTATTATTCATATTAATTTTGTTTATTTCTTATTATTTTTTTTTCGTTCATATACTGGTTCTCACAATAAGCGCACAGCTTTTAGTCACTTTTAATCGCCTTAAAAACGATTTGGAATTTCAGGCTAATGGTGATGAGCAATATACTTATTTACTTAGTTAGCAGTATATATACATATGCAATATGAGCAAAAAACGAAGCTTGCAAACTTTCCTCAACCTTAATCGCAGCAGGCGGTGCAAGAAAAAGTGTGTTAATAAATGTCAAAAAAGGTGATTGCATTTAAAAACGTTAAACTCAAAATTGGCACACATACCTACACTACACACTGACTCTCTCGTCTTTCTCTCTCTCTCTATATTACTGACACTTAAGAAGACAATAAAAAATTGTCAGCACAACTTTAAGCTCTGTCTATGTAGGTATGTATGAATGTATATGTATTCACAGATGTAAGAAGGTGTAGCAGAGCAGAAAAAATAAATCCTCCGCTTGGCTGGATACCTCGTTACAGCCTCACCTAATTAAACTGTCAACTTGACATTTGACATTTTTACGACGCTTAGTTGGCAGTAAGCATACAAAAAATTAAGGAAAAGAATAAAAAATAAGTGCAAAAAAGCAAAAACTCGCTTACAAAAAGGGTCTATTCCTTACACTAAAGCAGACGAATCGGACAGACGGGCAGCCGTACTGGTTAAAGTGCAATATGAGTAACAACAAACAAATCGAGAGTACCACAAAAAAACGAAAAAAAAAATTAAAAGAATTTAAAAAAAGCTAAAAAAAAAATCTCAATAAACAACTACATACAAGTTGTCTACATGGCATATATTGACAAGTTCAACTGCAACATATTGCAATTTTCTCGCCATACAAACCATA
Organism: Ceratitis rosa; assembly: GCA_037013455.1. Classification (NCBI taxonomy): domain Eukaryota; kingdom Metazoa; phylum Arthropoda; class Insecta; order Diptera; family Tephritidae; genus Ceratitis; species Ceratitis rosa. Next base: position 10,600,071 of record JAWMAG010000006.1, read on the forward strand.
ACAACATAATCACGGTACATTGGCACTATAGATCGGCAGGCCGGCCGCCGCCTGCAAGCGTTAACTGAATGACGACTGACGACTGACGACTGACGACTATCTACCTACAACTATAAGTACGTATGTCCAAAAGAGCTAGCAACAAGTACATCAAAACCAACAACAACAACAACAATGACAATTAAAAACAACAACAACAACAACAACAACAACAACAAGGCAAGTGTAATAAATGGCAATGGAGCAAATATCCAATGAAAATAAAATGAATTTTATAGCTTTGGCGTTTGTGTTAGCTGATGCATGCCGCTGCGCTGCAACGGGCTGTAGTAGTAGTAGCCGCCTCTGGTAAGTACTTAAAAAAACAAACGTTAAGTATGTGTTACTAAATGCACATTTAAATGTTTATTCAACATTTTGCACACGCTCAACCATACATACAAACACACGCTGAGAGGCTCCAGTGGGCACCAAAAGCCAATCTAAACTGGGCGTACGGGCGAACTGCAGCCACATACACGTATTTATGGTATGTATGTATGGTATATACAAATGTGCATAAATAGCGTTGCACTACATGATGTTTATATGTACATTTGTATGTTCGCTGCAGTAGTTTAGCATTGCAATGAAAGCAAAGCAAAGCAAAATCCGTAGAAGCGCGCATGACAACTTTAGCTATGGAAGCGAGGCGAAATGATTTATGACACAAGTACGCAGGCGCACTGTCAAACTGACAGTTGGAACAAAACACTACAACGCCATAAAATGACGCGCCACTGTTATCGTCAACATCGTCATCGTCATCGCACATTGTCATCCTCATCTCCGTGGACCCCGTTCTCAATCGTGTGCATACGTAAGTTCAAACATACGTGTATATGTGAGTCAACTTTTGCAATGTAATAGTGGAAAACTGTTGTCGATGTAAGCATTTGCTCGTAGGTCATGTGTATATCGGAATCATATATAGAAGTTATATTTTGCAAAAAAAAGGGCATAATATAAGGATTGAAATTTGTAAGGAAACCACAAAACTTGCTCAGAAGGTGGAATTCAATTGAAAGCAGACACAAAGGTTAAAGAAGCTTTCTGACTTTTATGTATTCAGCAGTATTAAGCTCAACTTAGTTAGCTAAAAAATTAATTCTGAATCATATTACCAATAATTCTGCTCATCTTTGCTGAATTTCGAGTATTCAACGGAATTCAGCGCTACTTAACTCAATATAAAATAAGCACCTTTTGCAACACTTTTGCTAAATTTAGCTTACTATTAAATATTAATGTGTTCAGCGCAATTCAGCTCCCTAAAATAAAATTTATTTTAAACATTTATTAATTATGTTCTCTTCTACATAATAAAAACACTAATAATTTAGCTTTAAACAAAATGCCTAGCACATTTAACTGACTAATAGTTTGGAGAACCTAAAATTTGATATACAAACTTAAGTAAAGTTTTGCGTAACATTTACCAAAGTGCAAGCAATTTAATCAATTACGATTGATAAATAAATAAAAGCGAACGCTTTAGACACATTTTTAATCAATTCAGCGCAATTCAGCAGTGATTTATAGGCGAACTTTTACAAGAGTCAAGCAATGTGTACATAATTTACCCATAAATATGCGTGCTGAATAATTTTGAAATAAAATAATGCCATCGTTGATAATATAAACACTTTTCAATTCACTAACAAAATATCTAATACCCATTTACACGAGCCGGTAAATAATTTCACTGTCCTGCACGGTCTGTTACATCAATGTAAGCAAAAAAAGAAATTTCATATGCAACATGCATTGCATTGCTTGTTGTAAGCAGTTGACTAATGATGATACCAACACTTTATAAATGCACTTTAAGTGTGATTAAAACGTCAGTTTATGCAATGAAATGCCATTATTGGTATGCATAATTTGCTTTCACTGCCAACGGATTATTACGCCGATAGGAATGTAATTGCTTCGTGACAACGAGATTAGCATTAATGCTTGCCTACATATTTTACAAACGTATGTTAACTATTTGATTTTCCTTGCCAAAGGGTTTCCCCAGAAGCGTTTAAATTGTGTTTATATCGCTACATAACTCGTTTTAACTTGTTAATTAAAAAATGTAAAATCAGGAGTTTGGAATTGCTCATGTAAAGGGTGTTATGTGCTATTCAGCGACTATAAAAGTTATTCAGCGCAATTCAAAAGCACTTGTTGGCAGTTATTACGCGACAAACTTACTTATTGATTTAAAATTTAATAAAAATTGTTTCTTGTATAGATTTTTGTTAAACGAGCCTTCATAAGCAGCTTAGATTAGTGGTTTGAATTTGAAATAATAATTATTTGTGGAGCGTAATATTAAATTACATAAATTAAGCTCATAGTATGATATTCAGCTGTTTTAAATATAATTCAACGTAATTCAGCAACTTGTAATTTTTTCTCATTAGCTTCTTGGGCTTTTTATATGTATTTGTATATGCAGCATTTAACCAAAAAGCAAAGAAATAAGGTATTCAGCTACTCTACAGATAATTCAGCACAATTCAGCAACTTATAATATTACAGTATCAACCAATAGCGTGCTTAAAATTTATTTGCATAAGTAGAATTTTACGAAAATGACTTTTTTCGATACCGCTGAATGCTATATAGCATGTAGCCGAATTTTTTTTCGTTGCTTCACTCTCGCGCGAATAAGTCGTATGGCTCATTTAAATGCTACGCGTCATGTTCGTAGACACCCAAAGTGAAGCATCAGTGTGCTTACAGCATACATACAGATATGGAACTTATATATAGTATGTGCATACACTAGTATGTATGTATTCATACATATGTATATAGTTTCACTTAGCTTCAAACTGTGGCATACCACTTTTAAGCAACTCATGGGTTGCATTAAAAGATGCCAGATGGAACACCAGCAACAATGACATACTACGGTCGTATGCATGTGGGGAGTCTTGGATTTTTACGATTAAAATTTACTATAGTCTTTTAGTATAGTATTCGGCGTGACGAGCTTGTCGCTGTCGCGCCAATACTGGGGTATGAATTGTCGGGCGCTTGCTATTGCTGCTGCTGTTGACTGTTACTGTGGCATATTGTTATTTACGTGCATTAATGAAATAAAATGCTTAAAAAATCTCAATATGCATTTAAGCTACAGAAAGGTTTAATGTTGTAGTTGTGGTGATTATTGTTATTTTTGTTATTTGTTTTTATTTTACATTTGTTCTTGTCGTTGTTGATCTTGTTGTTGCAACATTGACAGCCTTCAGCAAGCTTGACATATGCCGTGCAACAAGTTTACCGCACAATCAACCAGCAAACCAGCATCAATAGCAGCAGCAGCAGCAGCAGCAACACTAACTGCGCGCTCAGCAGTCAAGCGTTTGGCAATAAAATAAGTTAACAACTCAGTTATTGAAGGAATGATGGTTGTTGTGTACATCTTTTTTATGCTTCTTACTTGTTTTGAGTTTCAAAAAAGTTTATAGTTTGACTTTTATATTTTTTCTTATTTTTATTATTTATTTTATTTTTTATTTATTTATTTTTTTTGTTTTTAGTGTCAGCGCCTGCATGTGGGCCAGCCTCCAGCCGGCATAGTCGTGCATTTATTGTTTGTACCCACATACATGTATATGTATGTGTGTGCTCGTTACATTGTTTGTGGTCAGCAATAATAATCTGAATTTACTACAACAAAAAGCATTAAAAAAATAAACCTACAAACATATATAAATGTGCATATGTATGAATAATATTAAGTCTAAGCGTTGATCATACGTCATTTTGTTGCATGTACTTATATATATATATATATGTATATATACATATATATGTATGTTTGTAGGCAGTTGCCTAGGCATATCACAGCTTTGACATGCCGGAGCGCAGCCACTTGAGATTAAGAATGATAATTTTGTGTCGCATTGTGCTCAATTTGGTTTACAATTGTTTTTATTTATGTACATATATATATATATATATATATATATATATTTCTATTTCAATTTTATTCTCCTATTTTTCTGTTTGCATATTTTTTTACACTTCATTCAGCAGTGTAAATTTTTACTTATCAAGCGAGTGTAATAAAAAATAGTAGCACCAGCAGAATTCATAGAGTAGTAAATTGGTAAACTTGTAGTAAGCGACATTGAACTTGCCTTGTCTGTCGGCGGGCGACAACAAGTGCGCATGCGTTGGCCAGTAGCTTGTGGCGCGGTAAATTGTGACAAATTTATTTAAAAGCAGCACAAATAAAAATGTTAACGAGCCGCAGCAGCAATAGACGGACACGACGGACGTTCATCTAATTGAATTGAATTGGAAAATTTATGTACATGCATATGTAATAAATGTTTGTGGCATTGCTGTGAATTATTTTTGTTGCATATAGTTTATACTTAGTTTATGTTATGTTGTTGCTTTTTATTTATTTTTATGTATATTATTTTGATTTTTTTTTTTTAATTTTCCATTTTATTTTGAGGTCAAGGTGAACTTGGTATTGTGCGAATGGTGGCTGTATTTGATTAAAAAATAGTTAGACTGTTGCACATGTTGCAAGCATATTTTAGTAACCTATTTATACTCGTATTGGCGTTTGGTTCGAAAAATGTTGAAACACAATTTGAGTAACAACTAGCGGTGTATTTGTGTTGTGTTGTAATACTTACCAGTGAGTCGACTTCGGGATCCGCTGTGTAGTAGGGTTTCTGTGATCGTATCTGTAATGAGAAAAAAAAATAGAGAAATTAAATTAAATTATTTTTTTAAATTGAACTTAAAATTGTAATATATTTTAAATATTTATTTTAAATTAAAATGTCATTTAATATAAACAATTTATTCTATTATTATTATTTGAATTACTTATTTGCAGTAATAATTTATTTCCTTTTAATAACTAATCTTTTCATTTATTGAATTATAAAAATTTAATGAAATAATTTAATGTTTCTCAATTAACCGCCTATTCAACGCAATTCAGCTAGCACTTTTTGTTTTTATATGCACAGAAATTCATTTTTAATCGCATTAATGAAATGTATTTATTAATTTTTTAATTAGAAAATGCATAAAGTTAAAATAAATCTTTTATTTCATTGCAAGCACACAGAAACTGGCTATTCAGCGCAGTTCAGCTAACTCGCTGCTGAAATTAAGTGATTTTAAATACTCTAGCATAGCTTACCACACAACCAGCTGAAATTTTGCTAACACAACGCAAAAATAAAAGAAAAATAACAAAAAAAAATGATTTAAAACAATTCAGCCCCAAATAACTGACAAATTTTGTGGAAATAACAAATTCAGCGATATTTATCAAATGGTTTGGTTGCAAACTAGGTTTTATTTGTTACCTAATGATCAGATATACTGTTAACAGCTATTCAGCGCACTTTAACTTAGTTATTTCTAAATTAAGCTTATTAAATGCATGCTTTCCCAAAAGCGCGTTATATAGCATTTGCATTTAAGCTACGAGACACAAATTTTGAATAGAAAAAATACTGTTGTGTTGAAAAAATTCAATTCAGCTTCATTCAGCAGTTACTCAGAGAATTCAGCGGATATTTTTTAATTGAAAATTACTCTTAAACACTCAAATATATCACATAGTTAAATATTTTAAACAAAGTTAGTCGATAATGCATATTCAGCGAAACTTTTTATTGCCAGAAAGTTTGCATTTATAATTTTTCAAATGAATTAGCACAAAAATTTGACTCAAAATATAGTAAAGGAAATATTTTGCGATTTCTTTTATTTTTTATTTCCTCTGCTGTGAACTCTGCATAGGTGTTATGCTATCAATTTATTGCTTTGATGATTTGTATCGATTTTACATATGTACCTACATAGTTACAAACACACAAACATGTGCTGGTACAAGTATGTAACCACATGTGTGTCATTTTGTTTATATTTCAAGTTGTAAGCGCATTTACACCACAATATTGTTGGTAATAAAAATTATTGTTTGCAAAAAAAAATAAAAAATAAAGTAAATGCAATAAACTCAAGCGCTACAGAAGTGCGCACAAACCAGCCGATATATATGTGTATATGTATGTGTGTAGGTTAAATCATTTATAGCGTCAGTGTGACTTTTTAGCCGACATACGTAGCATCGGCAGCGACAGCGCTTGCAAGTGTTACCAATTACAACCCAATTTTTGTACAGATTTGTATATGTGCTACATATTGTATACATGTATATATCTCCGACTGCTCACAAATGTTCTTTTTCCCGCGCCTAAAACATTAACACAAACCGGTGACGGTTCTTATCTGCACAACGGTTCCAGTTTTGTTCTACTATTATTAAGATTTTTTTGTGATATTTATTTTTATCTATTATATTATTTTTTTTTTGGTTCACGTCATGCATTTTTGTCGTTTTTTTAAATTAATTTATTTTTCTCGTTTTTTGCCATTTGAACTGTAGGGCTCGTTCTACCAAATGTCATTTATGCGCCCACCTAAAGCACATATGTATGTACATATCTAGTAATGTACATATGTAGATCCATTTAAACGTGCATATGCACATATATTTTTGATTGTTTGTAAGTATATTTGTATATGTATTTATTCCATCAGTAAGTCCATTAGTCATGCTTGTGGCATGACGAATCCACATTTTTGCGCACTACATTTTGATTTTCATCCAAAACAAAGCCACTCCAATACATTATACATGCACTGCCATACAAATAATACATACACACATACATACATATCAAATATGTATACATGGATTTGTATATGGTATTTTCGGTTACTTCTCTTCCATACAGGTAGTTTATAGCTTGCATCTGCTTACAAAGTAAACTGGTAACATTGTTGTGGGACAGCAGGTAAACTGGCTGCATACATTTTCATAAACACACTATACATATGTACATGTGTACATATTGATATTTTTTCTCAATTTTTATTTTCACTTTGCTTCCCGCTGCGTTTTGTAAATTCTCATCGTAGTCGTGGTCTTTGCCCGCTTCGCTGCGCTTGTTTTTTTTTTTATTGTTATTGTCATTGTATGCGCTTAGCCTACATATAATCTGCTTAAAATCTCAGCAATACACAAAACGACATACACTAACAACAAACACTTCACTCACACACACACACACACCATGTCGTCTTTTTCCATTGAAACAATTATTTTGTTGTTTTTATTTTTTCATTTCGGTTTTGTGGAATTTCGTTGCACTTTTATACATATTTCTTTCGTTTCTGCTTTACAAGTGATGACATTGACAGTTGTCTGTCAAAATGCATTAGTATGACAGTTAAAATTCTATATGTCCATATTATTTTATATAATGTTTGTATGTACATATGTATGTATGCGATTCCTCGTAGGTGGGCAGCATGCAAAGCCTCAATGCTGCCTATGAGACCAAAAAATTTCCTGCGGTGTGGCTTAAGTTAAGTCTCTACGGTTTGACCTTGTGGCGAATTGGAAGTATGTGCATATGTATGTGTGGCAAAGTGTCAAAGTGACAGCTGTGAAAGGACATTGTGTGCGCTGGTGATGCGCATTAGGGCGTGCAAAAAGGCGTGAAGAGTGAATTTTGTAAGGAGAAGTAAATGAGTATATATGTACAGATGTAATTTTAAAATTTTCCCTTGAAAAATGTTGTGATACGCATTTATTTACGCAGTTTAAAATTGCAGTGATGAAAATTAAAAAAAAAAAACACAATAAAACAGATTATAATTAAAAAAAAAGTCAAATAAAAGTTTTTAAAATAATAATTAATATAAATTTTTAAACATTTATAAAAAAAAAAATTATAAAAATATAATGATAATACTTAAAAATAATATTTACGATATATTTCTAATAATATATTATATAAAAAAAATAATAATATTAAAAAAAAAATAATTAATATGTATTAAACAATTATATAAAAAAAATTTATAATTATATTTAAAAATAATAATTAATATATATTTTTTAATAAAAAAAATTAATAAAAATATTTTTCATAATTACAAATAATTTATACATTTTTTTTAAATAAATAAAAATAGAAATAATAAATAATAATAGCAAAAAATTGCATAAATAAAAGTGTATATTTAAAACAACAATAATCACAATAAATTTTATTTTATGTAGTAAAAAATTAATCATAATAAAAACATTAAAAAATCCACGTTTTCAAAAATTACTAAAAAAAAATAATTTTATAACAAAAAGAAACACCAGAAACATGTTGCGCAACATTTGTACCTAAACAGCGTACGAACCGCTATTTGCCCAACAACAACAACAACCGCTAAATGCGCAAATTCTTCTTGTTGCTCAAGCAAGTAAACTTGTCGAGCAGGTTTATGCGCCAGAAGAACTACTTTTGTGCGCATAAGAAAGCTAAGACAGCAAAAAATAACAACAACAAGTAAACACAAATTACGACAACTGCCACAAGCAACAACAAAACTCGCACAGAAATCAATAAGGCACGCATATTTGTGGACCAACAATATAACTAGCAAAAAAAAAAACAAAAAACAACAAGAAAAAAATCTATAAAAAATACACGCCACACCAAGATGCCACGCCAGAGCGCTTTTTTGACTGGTGCTTTTTGTTGCTGTCGCCATATTTGATTGCTCATACACAATGCCGTAACGTGAAAACGTTAGTGTTGGCAAATGTGAGGCGTTGAATGGTGGAAAAACTAGTAAAAAACAGAAACTAACCTAAATATATATATAGGTGTACAAATATATAGTCAAACGAACGCTTGTTTGATATCCACTTTGAGTTAATTGCAGTGTTTGGTGGTCGCCACAACAACAGCCACCAAATGAATGAATGAGCGTTAACCAAAGCGGAAAAACATAAAAAGCCATCAACCAGTGGAAAGAGAGTGCACCATAATAACTGCGCCAACAAAAAAAAATCAACAAAGCCAAGAAAAATGTAACAAGCACTCGAAATTTTCAGTAACCCGACCCACTGTGCATGTGTGAGTGCAATGCTAAAATGAGTTTGAGTCACCGCGATTCATGTGTTTAAAATCTAAAATGGCTGACACGGGTGTATTTAGAATATTATTGCATTTACAACTAATTGCAACACGCGTTGCAAAGTGTGAGCACTGGCAAGTGGCGTTGTGTGGGTGGTAAGCGGGAAATTAAAAAAAAAAATTTTTAATGAAAAGTAAACTAAATATTGCTGGCTAACAAGCAACATGTTGCTTTCAACATACTTTATTGCATGCAGTATGCTAACAAAAATTATAACAGTTGGCAACGCGAAAATTTCATTCTTTTTAGCAATTCGTCTGAGTTGCAAACATATTTTGTCAGCTATGTGATATCCTATATATACATCAGCCGTTCCGATAATAAACTTTTGTATTTGCGTTTTGTTGTTTTTTTTTGGTACTGCGCCTGTTCAACACTTCGTATGCATGGCGTTGGTTGGGTTTTTAAAAATGTATAAATCATCATAACAAGTAAATTCACAGCATGAGACATGGCTATAAATAAAATGAATTTATATATACGAGTATATATATGTATATACACATACATACAAACGTACAAACGACTGTTGGTGTGTGAGTGTTATTGTTGTTGTCGTTGTCATTGTCGTGGATTCGGTTGTCAGTGAAGATCTTCACAGCAAAAAACACCAACGAAACAAAAACTCAAAAGCAAAAAAAGTTCATTTGAAATCGACAAAACAAAGCGAATTCGAAATTATATTGAAAACAAGCGAAAATGTGTTTTAAATTTAAATAATAATATAATATAAATGCATTTTTTGTTTGACGTTTTCATTTTAATAGCTTTGATTTTTGTACTCCCAACAGCACGGAGCTTGAGGGTATTTAAAATGCAGGCAGTGCTGCGTACGGTGGGCATGTGTTAGATAAAGCATGAATTAAAAACAAGTTATTATTATTATTATTATTATTTAATTAAAATAAAAATTAAATAAAAATAAATAAATAAACAACAATTTAATTTAATTAAATTAAATTAAATTAAATTAAATTAAATTAAATTAAATTAAATTAAATTAAATTAAATTAAATTAAATAAAATAAAATAAAATAAAATGAAATAAAATAAAATAAAATAAAATAAAATAATATAAAATAAAATAAAATAAAATAAAATAAAATAAAATAAAATAAAATAAAATAAAATAAAATAAAATAAAATAAAATAAAATAAAATAAAATAAAATAAAATAAAATAAAATAAAATAAAATAAAATAAAATAAAATAAAATAAAATAAAATAAAATAAAATAAAATAAAATAAAATAAAATAAAATAAAATAAAATAAAATAAAATAAAATAAAATAAAATAAAATAAAATAAAATAAAATAAAATAAAATAAAATAAAATAAAATAAAATAAAATAAAATAAAATAAAATAAAATAAAATAAAATAAAACAAAGTAAAATAAAATGAAATAAAATAAAAAATGAGTTCACAGCAAATAAAAAAGTAGATTAAAATAAAACAAAATGAATTAAGCTAAATAAACTAAATTTAAGTAAATTAAAATAAAATACAAAATATAGAAATCGAATAGAACAAATAAAGATAAAACTAAATTGTATTAAATTAAGCAAAAAAGTAGAACAAAATAAGACCAAATTAAATTAACTAAAAAAATTCTCTAAAATAAAAAATTTAATAAAATGAAAACAATTAAATTAAATAAAACATGATATATAAAAATAAAATAAAACAAGATGAATAAAAACAAAATAAAGTAAATAAAATAAATTAAAATAAAAGAAAATAAAATTAAAATAAATAAAATAAAAAATATAACAAAATAAATGATTTAAAAAAATTAACGAAAATAAAAAAATAAATCAAACGAAAAAATAAAATAAAATAAAATAAATAAAAATCAAATAAAATGAAACAAGTCATATGAAAATCAAATAAAGTAAATAAAAACAAAAGTTAATAAATAATTTTAAGCATATTTTAAACACTAATATAGAAAAAATAAAAAAATGTATAAAAATTCAAAATTTTCTTAAACAAAAAAAAACTTAAATTTGTGGCACACACTACGCACTATCAATGTACTTCGAACAGTCACTGCGACACGCAAAGGTAATCGTTATAATTTTCTTGTTTTGGCCTATATTCATAATTAATATTTTTCTGCCCTCTCACCGTTTATTTCAGTTATTTTCTTTTTAATATTATTTTATGTTTTTATGGGACGCCAAACCAACAGCAATCAGCGCCTGCTTATCAATGTTTTGGTGCTCAAATGATTACTACACGTACATACCTAGGCACCTAAATTGTTACGGTACAAATATTGGTTGGTGTGACACTCGTCGTCGACGACGATATCAACCGGAAAATGTTTCTCCACAAGCTACTGAGCAAATTCCATATTCTTATTAATGGGTTCTTTTCTTTCTTTTTTTTTTGGTTTTTTTTTTTTTTTTGTAAAGACTCCCGTTGAAACACTGGTAGTTTTTTGTGAATATTGTTTTGCTTGGAAATCAGAACCTAGAAATGTGTCTATCAACAAATAAATATTTATGACAAAAACTCTTAAGCTTATTGTTACGTGTGTTATTAGTATGTATATTCAATGTTAATGTACTTGTTGTTGTTCTTGTATTTATTTTTGTACATACATGTATTTGTTCATGGGCTAATAAAGATAAAAATGCGCCTATCTACCTTTACAACAATTTAACTAGTGCAATATACATATGTACATATGTATGTATCTGTCCATATTTGTGAATAAGTATATATGTACATATTGTCTGTATAAAAGTGTAGTAAAAAGTGGTGATGTTTTGAGAAAACTTACAAAAATCTAGTTAAATTTTGAACTAAGTATACATAAATGTATATATTGAAAAGTATGTATATAGATTGGAGTTATTTTTTGGGAAAGAAAGAAAATTGTAATCAAAACCAACTTTTTTTGTTTGTAAAATAATTAATTTGATTTTGTAAAACTGTAATATTAGTTTTGTAAATGGAATTCTAGTAAGTTTTTGAATTACAAAAATATTTTTTGAAGTTATCATTTATGTTTATGGCTGTTTTATAAATGAGATAAAAATTTTAAAAAATATTATTACATCTTTTAGCTTTATTAATTCTTATTCTTATTTCATAATATTCAATTTATTTTTTAGCTTTTATTTTATTTTATATACTTTTGTTTTGTTTTTAATTTTCTTATGAAAATCAACATAACTCGTCACATTTCCCACAGGGCATATTACCCTGAATTGGCATATTTACATACATGCCTATATACGCCAAAGTAGTGTCACAGTCCAAAGCATCAGTATCCGCAATAAATGCTCAACACCCTGCGCATTGGCAACAATAAAAAATTATATCAATAACAACCCGAAAGAAAAACAAAAAAAAAACAGAAAATCTGTCACATAGAAGACAATAATATGGCTGGTATTTTTTATTTGATCTGTAAACGTTGTGCTACTTATATGAGTATGTAATTGTAGTTCTTAAACCATTTGTTGTTAACATAATTTTTATCTTTATAATACCCGAAGGTAATAGCTCACAAAAACAATATTAGTCATATGCATATGGCAATAGCCTCTAGTTACATATGTATGAATGTACCTATGTAATCAAAGAGGCATTGCACTCATTTTCTTGTGGGGAGAGAGAGAGAGAGAGGAGAAATAAATAAGCCGAATGAACAACAACCGTTGCACCTCAGCTCAACTTGTATTGACTGCAAATGTCAACAAATAGTTTTCTTTCTTCTAAATTATTGCCATGAGATAAAGAAGACAAATTTAGCTTCAACATCAGCGGCGCGCAAAGAGATAACAACAATACACCTTAAAGTACTCACACTCTATATACATTCTTAAAATGGGTAGCGCGTCTCATTATAAACAATGCAACTGCTGTCATCCAAATAAAAATGCATATAAATAAATATTTATTCAGTAGCTGAGTGCTGTTGAGATTCAAATTGTGTTTGACTGCCTCTGTTGCTGCTGCTGCTGCTGCTGTTGCTTTTTAATGCTTTAAGATAGTGCTAATGACTTGGCTACTTTTCGAATATCAAAAGAAGAAGGTGCAAGTGCAAGCAAACAGTATGTACGTATATATATAACATACTTATCAATTACGGTTGAAATATAGAAATGTAGTCGACTTTTAAATAAATAAATATTTTTTTTAACAAATTTGTCAAATGCAAGAAGTAAACTATTTTAGGTGAATGTACTTTGTGTTTGTTGTTGTATGCAAAGAGCTTTGGAGGTAGAATTAGGAGAAGTACGTTAAGTTACATTTGTAAAAAAAATTTTACAGAAATATTTTTTAGTCTTTTGTTCTTCTACACACACGCACACACATCTGTAGATACCTGCATTCATACATCCGCCCGGTGAGTGCGGTAGCTAATCCCTTTACTTGTCTGCCGGCTTAGATAACGTCAAAAAAAAGACAACTATTTACATACATATGTATATACGTGTACATTAAAAAGTATGTGTAAACATGTGGAGCAAGGTATCACTACATTGTTTGACTGCTTGTATATACATATTTATTGTGGAGAAATTAATTAGGTAAAATCAGTGAAAGACGGTCGAAATCCATGTCATAAAGTGATATGAAAGGCTATAATAAAAAAGAACATTGCTGATAAGTGTGGCGCGCAAACTGAGGTGACTATTTTTAAATAATGTAAATTGATAAACAAATGCAGGGAGGGAGTAGAAAAACTACAAGAACGTCAGTCGATTTTCATAAAAAGATAGCAGAAAAGTGATTCTAATTTGAAATATTTTTTTCTTTAAGATTTTTTATTACTTAACAAATAAGTAATACATATATATATTTTTACATTTTATTTGAATTTTATTGACTTTAATGCTGTTTTAATTTTTTTTAATTTTGCTAAGATTTTTTTCATTTTATTTAATTTAACTTTACTTTAATTTATTTTATTTTGATTTGTTTAAATTAATTTTTTTTTGTTTTGATTTGATTTTATTTTATTTTATTTTATTTTATTTTATTTTATTTTATTTTATTTTATTTTATTTTATTTTATTTTATTTTATTTTATTTTATTTTATTTTATTTTATTTTATTTTATTTTATTTTATTTTATTTTATTTTATTTTATTTTATTTTATTTTATTTTATTTTATTTTATTTTATTTTATTTTATTTTATTTTATTTTATTTTATTTTATTTTATTTTATTTTATTTTATTTTATTTTATTTTATTTTATTTTATTTTATTTTATTTTATTTTATTTTATTTTATTTTATTTTATTTTATTTTATTTTATTTTATTTTATTTTATTTTATTTTATTTTATTTTATTTTATTTTATTTTATTTTATTTTATTTTATTTTATTTAATTTTATTTTATTTTATTTTATTTTATTTTATTTTATTTTATTTTATTTTATTTTATTTTATTTTATTTTATTTTATTTTATTTTGTTTTATTTTATTTTATTTTATTTTATTTTATTTTATTTTATTTTATTTTATTTTATTTTATTTTATTTTATTTTATTTTATTTTATTTTATTTTATTTTATTTTATTTTATTTTATTTTATTTTATTTTATTTTATTTTATTTTATTTTATTTTATTTTATTTTGTTTTATTTTATTTTATTTTATTTTATTTTATTTTATTTTATTTTATTTTATTTTATTTTATTTTATTTTATTTTATTTTATTTTCTTTTATTTTCTTTTATTTTCTTTTATTTTCTTTTATTTTCTTTTATTTTCTTTTATTTTCTTTTATTTTCTTTTATTTTATTTTATTTTATTTTATTTTATTTTATTTTATTTTATTTTATTTTATTTTATTTTATTTTATTTTATTTTATTTTATTTTATTTTATTTTATTTTATTTTATTTTATTTTATTTTATTTTATTTTATTTTATTTTATTTTATTTTATTTTATTTTATTTTATTTTATTTTATTTTATTTTATTTTATTTTATTTTATTTTATTTTATTTTATTTTATTTTATTTTATTTTATTTTATTTTATTTTATTTTATTTTATTTTATTTTATTTTATTTTATTTTATTTTATTTTATTTTATTTTATTTTATTTTATTTTATTTTATTTTATTTTATTTTATTTTATTTTATTTTATTTTGTTTTATTTTATTTTATTTTATTTTATTTTATTTTATTTTATTTTATTTTATTTTATTTTATTTTATTTTATTTTATTTTATTTTATTTTATTTTATTTTATTTTATTTTATTTTATTTTATTTTATTTTATTTTATTTTATTTTATTTTATTTTATTTTATTTTATTTTATTTTTTTTTAATTATTTTATTTTATTTTAGTTTATTTTATTTTTTTTTTATTTTATTTTATTTTATTTTATTTTATTTTATTTTATTTTATTTTATTTTATTTTATTTTATTTTATTTTATTTTATTTTATTTTATTTTATTTTATTTTATTTTATTTTATTTTATTTTATTTTATTTTATTTTATTTTATTTTATTTTATTTTATTTTATTTTATTTTATTTTATTTTATTTTATTTTATTTTATTTTATTTTATTTTATTTTATTTTATTTTATTTTATTTTATTTTATTTTATTTTATTTTATTTTATTTTATTTTATTTTATTTTATTTTATTTTATTTTATTTTATTTTATTTTATTTTATTTTATTTTATTTTATTTTATTTTATTTTATTTTATTTTATTTTATTTTATTTTATTTTATTTTATTTTATTTTATTTTATTTTATTTTATTTTATTTTATTTTATTTTATTTTATTTTATTTTAATTTATTTTATTTTATTTTATTTTATTTTATTTTATTTTATTTATTTTATCTTATTTTAGATTTTTTATTTTACTTTATTTTATATTATTTTAATTTATTTAATTTTATTTTATTTTATTTTATTTCAGTTTATTTTATTTTACTTTTTTTATTTTAGTTTATATCATTTTATTTTATTTAAGTTTATTTTATTTTATTGTATTTTTTTTTTAATTTATTTTATTTTTTTTTTTATTTTATTTTATTTTGTATTTTATTTTTGATCAATTTTGTTTTAATTATTTTATTCTTAATTTGTATATCGCATGCCTAACCCTACCCCGCGCGATCATTGTGCGCAAACTTTATGACACCTCACATGAGTGGCGTACAAGTTTTACTCTTAGTACACATTGCTTCCGAATATACTCGTAGACTTCTTCGAGCTTTATGACAATGTCGGTAGTCAAGATAAATAAACATAAACTCAAAACCTACTCATACCTACATGAATTTATCAATTTCACTTTCGCATTTAATTAGAATTGTAAAATTATATATAGCTAATGCTTCTAGCAACAAATAACATGAACGACGGCCTTTATTGGTCACATTTTGCTTGAAACAATTTTTTATTTCACACTTTTTTATTTCAATTTTTTATGGTTTGCATTGTTGGTGTGAGTATTGCCACTAAAGCAATTTCCATTCAGGGCATTATATTATAGTTTTATGTGACTGTGCCATTAAGCGTTTATCACGTGAGAAATTAAAATCATTTTGATTCAAATATGTGTATTCTATGGAGAAATTAAAGTGTACTGTGGGGATTTTAAAAATTTAATGGCTGGCGCATTTTTATTTCGTTTCAGCGTTTTTCTTTCAAATTAGTGCAATATAGTGGGTTTTCATAAAATTTTAAAAATTCCTAATGCATTTGCACCACACATTGTACCGATTTGGAGAGGGTGGTGTGGGGGGCTATAAGCACAGAATATTACCCTCAATCGCGCGGTTATGAAGGTGTTGGCTGATATTAACTGCCATTAACTGTTATTACTTGGATTGCATTGTTGTTATTTGTGTTATAACTTTTGACTACTGTTTGCTTTTGTCATAAATGTTGTATAATTGATTTTTATAGTAGATAACCGACTGCCGGTTACGCGTGTACATGGCCATGTATGGTATGTAGGTATGTACATACTCGTATGTATGTAGTTGATATAAGCTTTAAGGTGGTCGTAAAAAGTTGTGATTTCAACTAAATGTTTTCAAATATGTCAAAAAAAATGATTTCTAAGAGGGTTTTTATGAAAATTTATGATACTCATGGAGGAATTGAAATGAAGCAAAATTTAAAATTGTGCATATATCTGTACGTCTTGTGACTATTGAATAGAACAATGCAAATGAATGTATGTTTATATGTACATATATTTATGTAATTTTAAATTATATACAATAATCAATATTTTGTTTACTTATTGTAATCAAAACAAATAGAGTAATAAATTTTCCAGCTGCCTTGATTGGTCAAATATTAACGTTGCAACAAATTTCTTCTTTCTAACCATTAATATTAACCGATAAAAAATATATTGTTTACATTTTCGTACGTTTGCAACCGGTTGTGTCGTTCAACACGTGCTTCATAAACAACAAATTTTGCATACATTCATATATGTTGCAGCAACATGCTGCCAGCACATATGTGGTCTAATAATCAACAAAACACAAAATATAATAACTAAACCAGAAACAAAAATACTAATATTTCTTTAACAACAACAATAAGAAAAAGATCATCTAAAAATGATTTACAGCCTAAACGAGCGAATTCCAACCGCGAGTAGCAAGTTTATTATTGCTACCGTGAGCGGAAAACATGAGCAATGGTTTGGTTACTGCAGCTATATATGACAACATGGTCACAACAATAATAACAGCAAGACAGCGGTGCGGTTGCCCAAACAAGTGTGTGCGTTAATAGCAAAAGTAATTAAATCGAGAGCATTCAACTAAATCATTTCGGTACAAAATATGATGATTTGTATAGCAGTGATATGTTAATAGCAGATTATAACAGCAACAGCAATAACAACACTAAAGGCGGTTAGACAAATCACAATGCCAATGCCAATGTTTGGATTATAAATTATTGTATATGAATGTTTAAGTTTGAGGAATGTAAATGTTGCTGGAACGGGTGGTGCAAAGTCACGCGATGTTGTGGCTACATGTTGCTAGCAATTTAATTTTAGTGCTGTGGGCATCCCAAGCTATTGTTGTAATTTTTTCATTATTTCCAAAAAATATATGGTCTGAAACACTGCCATGAAAACTAAAACTCAAAAATAATTGTAGTTTCATTTGTTTTATATTTTTATTTAATTCAATTTAATTTAATTTTTTTTTATTTTTTTATTTTTATTTTTTTTTTTTAATTATTTTATTTTTTTTATTTATTTTATTTTTTTTTAATTATTTTTATTTTATTTTATTTTATTTTTTTTTATTTTATTTTATTTTATTGTTTTTTATTTTATTTTATTTCCACTTGCTTTTGCATAGTTTTATTATTTTTTTTCGTAGTTTCATCAGCTAAAAACTAAATGGTGTTTGTTTCAAATGGTCTCCTAGCTCTGCATTTTTTTCTCATTAAAAAAACTTTTAGCATTCCTTTTTGTCTGAATGTTATTCGTATATACACATGTAATCATAAACAAAAACATCAATCACATCAATTTGAAATGTAAACAAATTTTCCTAAGAAAATTATACGAAATTTAAAATCATTCAGACAAATAGACGCACATGTGGTGGTTAGACAACAAGAAGAAGAAAAAAATGTTCAAAACTATTTTGAGGTTATGTTCGGAAAAACTTTAACTCAGCAATTAGCGCAAACAAAAAAAATGTCGAGAAGCTGTGAATATTGCTTATGCTAGAAAATCACTAAAAGTTTGATCTTATTGTAAGACATGGGGGAAAAGCACAAGCAAAGTGTAAATAAAAGTTCGAAGCGCATGCATCAATCAGCAGTACTACGTGATCACTACGTCAGTTATATATATATATGTACATACATATTTACATTTGAGTGTACTAAAATCAAAGGTTCTTTTTTTTTGTATATGTATTTTCATACACTCACTTGTATATCCGATGATGTGGCAAAGAAAAATTTAATTCAATTTACCGCATACCAAGTGCTTAACTAAATTTAGAGCGATTAATATACCTTTATAGGCATACAACGGCGCTGAATTATAAACATTGCTGGTCAGATGTTCGACTGGATATATATAATATGTATGTATGTACATACAAAGAAAAATTGTGGCGGGAATAAAACCAAGCATTTATAGCTCTTTCATCTACGTATGTAGAAAATGTGTATAAATTCCATAAATGAAATTTAATCTAAAATTCAAAAAAAAGCTTTCGCATAATTTTTGGGCTTTCGAAAGCTTTGGAGAAAGTTTAGTATTCTTATTACACATTGACAAAGCGTGTAATACACTCAAATGTCTTAAAAGAAACATTGTGAGCTTTCAAACAAATCTTTAAATATTTGCTTCCTCTTTTCTAATTTCACCATTCGAATTAAAGCTTTCACCTGTTCTAAAAAATATTTTGTAAAAATTTTTTATAGAAAATAAATCTGATAATATTATTAATCGGAACAAAAGGTCATTTTATTTCATGACATAAATTCTAAAGCTTTTCGCTGAAATCTTTAAGCTTTCACACAAACACAATTTGAGCTTTTAAGCTTTAATTGAACAAATAAAATTAATATCAGTATTAATAAAGTTAAAATATTTTAAATGATAAATTTTGAGCAACTTTCAAATTCTAAGTATTAAAAAAAAAAATTGTTGAAAACAAAGAAAATTTTAAATAATTCTTTTTTTATATATATATATTTTTTTTATATTCTACCTAAAATTTTTTTTCTTCAAGTTTATTTTCAATTTTCCATTAAAAAGGAAATATTACGCTTTCAAGAGAATTAGAAGGTCTATATTATATGTATATATGTATGTATGTACGCATTTAAAAAAAACCAAGATTTATTTAGAAATATATTTTCCAATGACGTCTGTCTCGCGACTGACGTGTAAGTGACAAATCAAGCGGCATTGTTAAACAAATAGCTAAATATTTGTTAATATGCCTGCTTTTAGGCGTGTATGTGTGCGTTGTGTGAAGCCTTTGTGCTTTTGTGATTTGCTTGATTTACGAGCGAGCGAATTTTTACGCCACTCAATATACCTATGTGCCACACACAAATATGCACACATTATTATTGTTGTTGTTGTTGCTTAGCTCATCAGTGTATGGCTTGCGTGCGTGGGCGGGCATTTGATGAGTATGAATTTTGAGTCAGCCAGCCAGTGGCCGGTGATGGCCAAAGCTGTGTTAAGTGGCAACAATTTAAATGTAAATAAAAATGTACACAAAAACAACAAGAAATAAAAGTATATTTTTTATAAATAACTATGAGGCCAAACTAAAATGAACATACAATAAAGAAACGAAATAAAAAACGAAAACAGTTTTCTATTTTTACTATTCACTCACACGTGCAAGCCGCAAAACATTGTTTTTAGAGATAAAAGATAAAAAAAATTAAATAAAAAACATATTAAAATCTGAAAAAAAATTTCAAAAATAAAGTTTCAAAACCAAAATTTCAAAAAAAAATATTTTAAAAACAATTTTATTTCAAAAATTATATTTTAAAAATAAAATTTCAAAAATATTAATTTTAAAAAGTTTTATAGTTGAAAAGTTAATTTCAAGAAATACAATTTAAAAAAATATTAAATAAGTTTATTAATTTTCAATAAACGCTAAAAATCTTGAAGGGAGAAAAAATCGTAAGAAATAAAGTTTTATTGAAAAGAATATATTAAAAATAAATAAATAATTTAAAAAATGTAAATATGTAAATGAGCTGATAGTTTTTGCAGCGAAACCTAAAACAAATTTCGAATTTTAGTGCAAATGAAGAACAAACACTACAACATACATACATATGCTTGTGTCAATGACCAACCACAAATGTTGCGCAACATACTCGCTGTATAATTGCTAATGTAAACATTTATAAAATACATCCATACATATGTATATACGTATGTATATACGTATGTATATGCATGCATTTTTATCTATATAGTACGTGGAAAACTTCGGCCGCCCTAGTTGAGGTATGCCGCTTGTGTGGCGCTTGTGACACCCAATATGCATATTTATGTACATACATGTATATACATACATATGTACAAATGTATATATACATACCTATATATTCTCTAAATATATGAATTGAAACTATTCGAGTTTACATTTTTAATACAAATTTTCAAGTACAAACACACACACATACATACATACAAACAAACGCACTTCTAAACAAACACTCATTCAACACCCTCACGCTCTAGCAATATGTAATGTTGCAACATCAACTGCCAGTCAACTCACACGTCATGCATTGCATTGCGATGCAACACAAATGGAGAATAATAACAACATTTAAAAGGCGCCAAGTGGTTTTATAAACAAATAACGAAATGAAAAGTTAACAACAAAAGCAAAAATAACAACAAAAGCACGTAAGAAGCTAACCACAAGCTTCGAATTCTACTCTGCATCTTTTTCTTCTCCTGCGGTCTGCTTGTAGATGTACCTGTGCTTGTGTGTGTGTTGCAACCAACCGTCTGTCGGGCTGTCGAGCTGTCATTCAACATACAGTTGTATATCTATATGTATGTAATAAGTAAATTTTCTAATTTTTCCCGCTGCTCATGCGCTACTTATTGAGAAATTTTCAATAATACATATGTATGAATATAAATATATGTATATAACAAAATGTTCTTTATAAACAAAAAAGTACTGTCGGTTGTTTAGTTGGTAAGAAAATATGATCTTCATCAACACCGTTAAGCAGTTGGTGGCTGGCGTCTATCATTGTCTAACGTCTGGCTGATATTTCAACAAATACGCATACAGCCCTGCAGTGATGGTGGGCGATGGTGTAGTGTAGGCGACGAGAGAATGAGCGAAAAAAGCGCCACAAGTATGGCGTTATGACGTATTTTTAAATAAACAAAATTTTCGATAAAATGCAAAATGCTGCGGAAGAATTTTCTACAACGACCCAGTGTTGCTTGGGCCAGAAAATTCGAAGGGAATATTTCCAGTTAACGGCAGTGAATTGTTCAAGTCGCTACCGTTTTGGGCTATATTTAGGCCGATAGGAGTTGATTAAATTTTTGGAACTAAAAAATATTGAATTAAAAAAAGTTATTTCAAAATTAAAATTAAAAAAAAAAAAATTCAAAAAAAAAAAATTAAAAAAAAAAATTAAAAAAAAAATAAAATTAAAAAAAAATATTAAAAAAAAAAATTTGAGTTAAAAGTAAAAAAAAAAATGTAAAACATAAAATTAAAAAATATTAAATTAAAAAAAACAAATTAAAAAAATGGATTAAAAAAAATTAATTAAAAAATATAAATGAAATAATTGAATTAAAATTTTGATTTATAAAAATGACAAAAAGAAAAATTAATAAAAAAAATATTAAAATAATTGAAAATTTTATTACAATAAAAATAAACTTTAACTAAAGAACTAAATTAAAAAATTAATTCAGCAATTGGATGAAAAAAGTTGAAAAACAAATGGATTAAAAAAATTAATTAAAAAATTTAATCAAAATGTTTATTTATTGAAAAAGAGATAATTAAAAAAAATTGTTTAAAAAATATTGCATTAAAATACTGGAATTAAAAATATTGAATTAAACATTTGGAATAAAAAAATTTTAAAAACCAAATGGATAAAAGAAATTATTAAAATAATTGAAAAATTATTAAATTGAAAATTAACTTATATAAACAACTGAATTAAAAAAATTTATTAAACAATTGGATGAAAAAAGTTAAAAAACTCCAAATGAATTGAAAAAAATGAATTAAAAATTTTAATTAAAAATTTAATTAATAAATTGAAAAAGTGATAATTAAAAAAAAAATATTTAAAAAAATTGCATTAAAACAATGGAATAACCAAATGGATTGAAAAACATAAATTACAAAATTTAATTAATACATGTAATAAAAAAAATTGAATTGGAAACAATATATAAAACAAAAATATTTAAAAAATTTTAAAATATTTCCAATGCATAAAAGCTTTGATAAGATTCTTATTAACGGATAATAACTCAACATAATTTGTTTTGCGTGTAGTTTACACACTATAGAACTTTAATAAATTTTTGATGCAAATAATATTTTTTTAATTAAAAAGAAAACGAAATGTTAAAAAAAATTATCTAAAAATGTTTCGTGTTATAAAATCTACTTTTTATATAACAAATAAAGATATCTAATTAGCAATAGAGGTAATTTTAAAGCCTGGCATTGCTTTACACTATTTCAATTTTGTTATTATTAAAAAAAATAAAATAAAATAAAATGAACAAAAAGTTTCCAAAAGTTAAGAAAAAAATATTTTTTCTTCAACGTGAGAAAATGAGAGTGAAAAGCATTTTCTGCTAAAAAATAAATAAAAACTACGTTACAACAGCTACGACTGCGCATTTGCACGACCCTCCAGGCGCACTGAAACACATACATACGTACCCTATCGCCAAAGGATACAAGAATATCAATCTGGATGCTCATTTCGTTTTGCTTATTGTGTGCTTATTATAAGCGTAATGTAAAAGACATTGCAGAAGAACTATGCGTAAAAAGAAGAAATCTTTTTCACAAAACACTACCTATGCACGTAACCTAAAACCGCTTCAAAACGCACCAAGGGTTGCACTCAAGCAACAACAAACTTATTTCTATTCGTTAATATTGCTTTTCGGCTTGTAAAAGATTTTTATATCAAAATCTTTGTTGTAGATTCATTTTAATCAATGTATGCTTGTATGAAGACATGTTCCAAAAGCCTTTAGCTGAATGGATAATTGCGTTCCAGACCAAAACGTTGATAAAAAAAGAGGGTAAACGCAAATTAAAAAGGTACCTACCCCACACCTTTTTATGAAATCAAAAAAAAAAAAAAAACAAAGAAAGACGAAATAAACGTATCAATGAAATGAAAAGAAAAAAAAACGTATAATTGAAGAGCAGAAATATTTCTTAATAAAAGGAATGGAAAACAACGTAAATGAAACAAAGCAGATTAAAACAAAAATACAATTTCTCTCACACTAAACTGATGTGCATATACAATATGTATGTATGAGTATGTTGTTATATATTTATATTGGGTTTGTATGAGTGTGTGTTTGTCATTTAGAACGCACAAGGAATGTGCGCAACAACGGCAACTACCAAAGCAACAACGCGCAGCAGCAACAAAAAGGCACAAAAGTGAGCAATATGCGCATGCGCACAACACATCTAACCAACAACAACGCAGCAAAGGAGACAAAAATATGCGTTAATGCCTTTTTCCAATCCTTACTCTGCCGTGGCTGATTGTAAGAGGTGTTTTTTACATACACATATATTTTTTTTAGAAACTATAATTTTTTTTCTTCGGAAAACCATAGGATTTGGAACAATAAGGAAAAAAGGTAAACCATGCACCTTTTCAGCTGCTTCTTTTTTTAATTTTTATACCAACTTTCTGTAATTTTCTCATTGCGCTGCAACAAATAATATAGTTAGAACCTGTACATACATACATATACCATATACCTACATATGCAGCGCGTATGTGATGTACATACATATGTATGTCTGTACATTCTTGCGGCGGCAGTTAAATTGAAAAGAAAGGTCGTTACGCCGTTAGAAAAGAAAAAAAAATCATAGAAATCATAGAAAGCGATTAACGAAACTAGTAATTTTGAGCAATTCTAGAGAAAACTGAACGCAAAAGAAATGGGGAAAAGACGAAAAAAAAATCTATATTGTATATATAACTGGTATGAGCACCCAAATAAATTGTAAAAAATAAAATAAAAATTTTTTTAAATTTAAAAAAATCAAAAAAAAGTAGTAATGAGCATACTTCTAAGATGCATGCTTAGATAAAGACTGAAAAAGAGTGCACGCAGTCAAAATTACGGTTTGCTTTGACAGCTGTGCATTATTACTTCGTGTTGCAACAACCAGAAATTGGTGAGGACATCAAAAATAATATAATGCCATGAGATGTAAATCTAGTTAAAAATCATAGATGGTGTTGACGAAGGAGAAATGAGTGAAAAAATGTACAAACAGACATGTGCATACATACAAACTTGTATGTATGGTACATACATTTATTGAAGCATCGTGTGCAATAAACGCATAAATGTCACGAATATAGCAATGTATCTTTGAAAAAGTTTTTTTTTTCTAATTAGTTTTTTCTTTTTTCTTTTTAAATACCATCAATTTTGCTGTTGTTGTTATGTTTTTCTGTGGCGACAATTATGTCAACACTTTTGGCTATTAAATTGCCAACACATTTGCTACACACACTAGGTACTTTTTCTAATTTTTTGTTTTTTTTTTTGTTGTTTTTTGTTTGACTTTCATTTCATCCGCCGTTCTTTAGGTGGGTGAACGCAATAAAAATGTCCGACCAACATGTAATTTATTTATTTATAATTAGCAGTGTCTAAATTCAGCTACACGCAGTTTAATATAGTACACTTTTGTGGCAAGTGGCATATACGTGTACATATCCTATGTATACATACACATGAATGTACATAGGTATGTATATTGGCATGTAGGTGTTGCCACTAAGTGCTGCTTTGCGGCACTGTGCACATAATTTATTGGCTTGCATGCTGT
Source organism: Ceratitis rosa (assembly GCA_037013455.1). Taxonomy (NCBI): domain Eukaryota; kingdom Metazoa; phylum Arthropoda; class Insecta; order Diptera; family Tephritidae; genus Ceratitis; species Ceratitis rosa. The sequence goes on from JAWMAG010000006.1 coordinate 10,625,737, forward strand.
GCTCAATTAACCGATTGATTTAAGTGATTAATTATTTAATTAAATAATTGTGATTTTTAGTGCAAATAACTAAAATTAAATGCAAATAAAATACAAATGGCTAAGCGTAAAGTAGTGATTGAGGATGTGTATATGTCTACGTTCGAAGTGAACGAAATAAATTTGAAAACGTAAAGAATTCAAATAATTTTAAGTATCATTTTGAGCTATAAAAAATTAAGAAAGATTGAAAAGTTTATTACGAAATTTATTTAAATATATTTTAAATATTTTTAAGTTTTTAAATTTTCTTTTTTGTGTATTCTATGATAAAAAATGTATTTATTTTTTTTTTTTTTTAATATTTTCTATACGTACTTTAAATTTTTTTTTATATATTATTTTCTTTAATTATTCCACTTTTAATACATATACTCGTATGCTCCTTCTAGTGTCTGCCACTTGCTAGTAGTCACCAAATTAATGCACCTTGTTGCCAAAAATATTAATGATATGTTGCTGACTAAATTATGCATACATAATTTCTACGAAAGCAAGACTGTTTTTTTTTTTATTTATTTTGAACTGGAAATAAATTTGAAGAGAAATTAAAAACTCAACAAGTCCAACACTCATCAGCAACATACATATTTTGCACACAAAAAAATATGTAAGAAATATAAAAATTAAAAATTACATTTCATACAACATTTCAAGCAAACGCGAAAAAAAACGTTCATTGCAGCACAAGAACAGCAACATATTGACAACAGTCACCGAACAAAATCTAGAATCTGAGAAATTCTTGTTTTCATGCTCGTCAATGATGATGATGCGTTAAAACCAAATCACAATATTGTACAAAGAACATGTACATATGTTAAATGTACAAAAATAAGAAGAAGAAGAAGAAGAAGAAGAAGTACAAGAAGAATTCAAGGAAGCAAAGCTCACAGGGCAGACAGCAGACTCAGTTCGTTGCCAGCAAATACAGCCAAACAGTGTAGAACGTACATACACGTATGTATGCACATACGAAATATGAATAAGCCATGCACAGTTATAGTGAAAAACAGCAGTCAGCAGTCAGCAGTACCATCGGCAACCTCCTCATCATCAACAACATCGACAGCAACAACAACAATTATAAGAATATAATGCCCACCAAACTAACAACCCAAGCTATTTACCCGCGTACTTCATTAATCATTATGCCAAATGCCAAATATTCAAAATAAAAACTAAAATAAAACAACAACAACAACAGCAGCAGCAGTAACATGAATATTACAAAAAAAAAAAAACAAAAAAAAATCATCTGAAACTGAAAGAACGATGTTCACTTATGAATTCTTTCCATTTTGTATCAGCTGAGACATTTGCCGGTCGGTGGTGCCGTGCACTAGCTGACTCAAACGATAGGTAACCCAATAAGCAACAACGCGCGGAGTAAATTTGTTTTGTGTAAAAAATTTATGAAAACTAAAAATAAGCGTCATAACTATAAGCATATCTATTTCTGAAACATAAGTTGTGACGCTTAATTATAATATATAATAATATTATTTTGAAAAAAGCTATTTATAACAATATTTTTATGAAACTTTCAGCCAATTAGTTTACTGGTATTTATTTTCATTGACCTTACTTTAGCTTATGAATTCATATTTGTGTATATAACATACACCCATATAGATTCATATTTCCTGAGCTGAAATCAAGTTTGTGTGTTATGAATAATTTTAAAATATGAATATGCATAGGCGTGTTCTGCATGACGTAAGATATATAATACACACATATGCAGTTATAATTGAGAGAAACACTGCAGGTTTCAACAATACATTAAATTAATGTAAAGAAAAAATTTATAAGCTTAATTTCCTTTTATTTTATTTTATTTTAATTTATTTTATTTTATTTTAATTGATTTTATTTTATTTTATTTTATTTTATTTTATTTTATTTTATTTTATTTTATTTTATTTTATTTTATTTTATTTTATTTTATTTTATTTTATTTTATTTTATTTTATTTTATTTTATTTTATTTTATTTTATTTTATTTTATTTTATTTTATTTTATTTTATTTTATTTTATTTTATTTTATTTTATTTTATTTTATTTTATTTTATTTTATTTTATTTTATTTTATTTTATTTTATTTTATTTTATTTTATTTTATTTTATTTTATTTTATTTTATTTTATTTTATTTTATTTTATTTTATTTTATTTTATTTTATTTTATTTTATTTTATTTTATTTTATTTTATTTTATTTTATTTTATTTTATTTTATTTTATTTTATTTTATTTTATTTTATTTTATTTTATTTTATTTTATTTTATTTTATTTTATTTTATTTTATTTTATTTTATTTTATTTTATTTTATTTTATTTTATTTTATTTTATTTTATTTTATTTTATTTTATTTTATTTTATTTTATTTTATTTTATTTTATTTTATTTTATTTTGTTTTATTTTATTTTATTTTATTTTATTTTATTTTATTTTATTTTATTTTATTTTATTTTATTTTATTTTATTTTATTTTATTTTATTTTATTTTATTTTATTTTATTTTATTTTATTTTATTTTATTTTATTTTATTTTATTTTATTTTATTTTATTTTATTTTATTTTATTTTATTTTATTTTATTTTATTTTATTTTATTTTATTTTATTTTATTTTATTTTATTTTATTTTATTTTTTATTTTATTTTATTTTATTTTATTTTATTTTATTTTATTTTATTTTATTTTATTTTATTTTATTTTATTTTATTTTATTTTATTTTATTTTATTTTATTTTATTTTATTTTATTTTATTTTATTTTAATTTATTTTATTTTATTTTATTTTATTTTATTTTATTTTATTTTATTTTATTTTATTTTATTTTATTTTATTTTATTTTATTTTATTTTATTTTATTTTATTTTATTTTATTTTATTTTATTTTATTTTATTTTATTTTATTTTATTTTTTATTTTATTTTATTTTATTTTATTTTATTTTATTTTATTTTATTTTATTTTATTTTATTTTATTTTATTTTATTTTATTTTATTTTATTTTATTTTATTTTATTTTATTTTATTTTATTTTATTTTAATTTATTTTATTTTATTTTATTTTATTTTATTTTATTTTATTTTATTTTATTACACACTCTCATTGCTATTTTTACCAACAAATCTTCAACATGCTTTATTCCTATCAAAACGATCTGTCTGTCAGTTAATATGCCTATTTGCCACAATACAAACGCAGAGACTGTGCTCTGAGTGCCTCGCACTCACTTTGCGGGTATTTGTACTCACAATCGTTGAGCCTGAAACATTTTTCACACCAAAATAACCATTTTACCCCCACTTCTAAGAATCGCGGCAATTACACGAATAAACTACAAAAAAATACAAAAGAAATAGAAAATAGAAAAATAAAATGAAAATATTTAAGTTTTAAAACAACCACATATACATATGTGCATATCAAGAATTTGTACATTTGTATGTATGCAACATACATAGCTCACTTGCGATCGACAGCAAAGTTTAACCTCTGCACTCGCTGCATACAAATATTTCAAGTTTGTTGTTTTATTTTTGTTTTTGCTATTGTTTTTGATCCTTTTTTTCTTACACCACCGCTGTTGCATCTTCTTCTTCTTCTGCTTTCACACTTCACTTAAATATATGAGATTCGAAAATAAATCCACACAAAAGTCAACTGCCAGCAACTAAATTAGAAACATCAAGAGCAATAGCAACAAGAACAACAACAAACCAAAAATTTGCACTTTGAAATAGCCAAAAAGCGAAATTAACGAGAGCAAAACTGAAATCAAAAAGAGCAATTTTTTCCTCCGGCCGCAATGACAGCACATACGGTAGAGGCGCAAAATTTAGAAAATGCAACAAAAATAACGGCAAGTAGTGTTGTTGGTGTGTGTCGGTGTTATTTTCAGCAACAAAAATCGGCGAGAAAATAAAAATAAATAAAAAAAAAAGTTAATTTTATTTTTTTGTCGGTCTTGCCAAAGTGTAATTTCTGATGGCAGCAACAATAACAACAACAAGAACAACAGCTTTGATGAAGACAACTTTGCGTCTGACAATCATGACGTTGTTGACACACACACACACCACTCGAGCATGCGCTTTTTGAACGATGATCGACATGATAAACATGTTGATGAAGTTGATGGTTGCTTTGTGGCTGTCAAATCGCTATAAACATCTCTACACGCAGACTACTTGATCGTTGGGAAAAATTCATTCTATGCTTTATATTTATTTTGAAAATCTTACTGAGGCAAATTTCTGTTTTTTTTCATTCTTTTTCCGCAAGTTATTTATATGAAAATCACTAAGTGTGGCACCACTAAGCGGCTGTTGGTAGTACTTAGTACGAGAGTACGTGTGCATGGGCATGTGTCTGTCGCACAAATTAGTGTATGAAAAATTATGCTGCTAAATCTGTTTAAAAATAGTAAATTTTTGCGAATTTAAATTATCGCAATTGAGCATTTGTTGTGTCACAATTTTTTTTTTTTCTTTTTGGAAAGTTAATTTTTATTCGCATTTAAAGCTGGCATGTTTATTAAGAGTTTGCAACATTGTTGCTAAACTAAGAAAATATCTATATATAAGTAGGCATATATTTTTTTAATAATATTTAGCATTTAAATATATTTTAGTTGAAGCTAATAAAAATGTTCGATAAATTGGAGAGTTTTAATTTAGAGGTAGTGTGAGGCTATTCGAGACTTCTCAGCGTTTATAATAACCAAAATTTTTAACGAAAATATTTAATTCATTATCTGAATTACAATTTGTTGAAAAAAAAACTGAATAAAAAAATTTGAAATAAACCTAAATTTTGCAATTTATTTTTTTTTTAACTCGACCTTAAAGCTACAGGAGGTCAAAAACTTACTTTAAATTAGCTCTTTTAATATTAAAAATAAATAAAGTATATATCAATCTACATGTGTACATACAAATATTCATTCTTTTTTGTTCATATTAAAGTATTTTTTTTACCAATACAACGACGCTTTGAAATAATAGATCTTTTGTTACAAAACAAAACAACAATTTATTTGGAAATTTTTTTTAAATATACTCAATTATGATAGGTTGATAAATAGTATTAATTCCAATATAAGTTTATTTGAAAATATTGAAATTTTAGTTTCAAAATAATTTAAATTATTTCATTTTCTTATTTGCTTGCAAATTTTAATCTCCTAACATACGTTTGTACATATGTATGTACTTAACTCAACTTCGATTCTTGAAAAAAAGAATCTCAAGTAGCCCAGCAAAGCCATCATAAAGCGCACAAATGAACCATAAATAAAAACATCATTTTTGTGATTATTATTTCAATGCACTGGCATGTCATATTTGGCATATTGAAACATTTCTTTTTTGTATTTTGGTTTGAACATTTTTCACAAAAAAAAAAAAATTAACTTCCTTTTCGAGGCTGCAACAGAATTTCTTAAAAAAAAAAGAAGAAGACTTTTTCAGGAATTTTTGTCGCCGCAGCACTGAGTAAAAACATACATACATACATATATAATTTATCCGCACATACAAATACGAGTACATGCATGTAGGTATAAATAATGCTTGTTGCATGCAACCACAACACAAACTTAATTCAGCACGCAAAGAAGGGCATATAAACATACAGTCAGACAAACAGACAGACAGACAGACAGACAAACGATCATAAAGTGATGAGGTGCCTGCGTTGATGGTGTTTTTAATGCGATCTCGCACCAGCAGCAAGCAAGCAACAGCTCACTGATATGGCTGGCAATCATGTTGTTGTTGTTTAGTTATTCGTTTTCGCGTTATTTTATGCTTTTCAGAGAGATTTTTTTTTTTTTTTTTTGAGTTTTATCTTTTCAGTTTTTTTTTTATTGTTGCACACTTTAAGTGATCGCGTCATAAAAATAGTTGAAGAAAGCCAGTGATGGTGGTGTCTCAAGTGCATTAAAGGGGTGCTGCACAACAACAACAACGTGGAAATAATATACATACACACATACATATGTATGTCGGAAGTTCCAAGTCACAATGTCAGTCATCCAGACTGCCTCAAAAGCGTATTTTCAGACAAATAAAATACAACAATGACAACAGCAAACTAGTATTAATTATGCTATGCGGGTGTGGGTGCATAGATTTTGGGTAGTGGATGGGAGGTCGAAGTTAGTCAGAGCAAATCAGGCAGATTGATCATTATGATCATTATCATCATATGTTTTTTTGGTATATAAATACGTATGAAAACCATTAAAAAAACGGAATGATCTTGTCAAGGGTAGCTTTCATCACAAGCGGCAACAACTTCAACATCATCATAAAATGCTTGCTACATATGTACATATTTATATTAAATATGAAGATATTTGTTAACATTTGTTCTTTACACGAAAAATACTGTAAAGTACCGTTGGTGCTAAAACATCGTATTTTAAGCTAATATATATTTGTGGCAGGCAGCAAGTGCGTATTTATGAAGTCGCTGTTGCAAGTATTCTTGTTGATACTGTAAGCAGGCAGTGCGTAAATTTTGTGGTAATTAATAAAAGTTTACTTTTATATTTTATTTATGGAAAAATATCCAAAAATTTTGATTATTCTTATTTGGGTTTTAATTTTCTTTAATAATTTGTTTACAAATTTGAAGAATTTTTGTATTTTTATATATGTATTTCTTTTCAATTTTTTTATATATTTTTATTTTATATTACTTTTTAATTTTTATTCTTATTTTTATACATATTTATTTTGTTTCGAAATTTTTTTTTTATTTATGCGTTATTTTTCTTTGATAATTTTTTATATTTTTTGATCATTTTTAATTTTGCATTTTTATCATTTTTTTTATATTTTCTTATTATTTAAAATTTTTATTTTTTTATTTTTTTTTTTATATTTTCTTATTTTTTTTTTAATATTTTCTTATTTTTTTTTTAATATTTTCTTATATTTTTTTAATATTTTCTTAAATTTTTATTTTATTTAATTTTTTTATAAATTTTTATTATTTGTTTTAACATTTTCCATATGTCTCTTATATGTGCAGCACTACCCAAAATATATGTATTCCTGTTGACTCCAGGTGCTTTGTGACGCTTGTAAAAGGAAGTGGCAACTTGTGTCTCAATTTTTGTTAACTTTGTATATTTCCGTTCGATTTGCTTATAGCAAATTTAGTGTAATTATTTTTAATGCTTTTTTACATCGATTTTTCATTCTTTCCTTGCGTTTGATTTTTGTTTTTCCATGTTTTAGCTGCTTGTATGCGTTAGAATAGCGCGACATTACCAATACAGGCAGCAGGGTGTCGCTTGGACTTCTTCGATTTCGTTCCTTGTTTTTTTTTTTTCTTGCTCGCAATCACACATCACACCAGTCAGAAATTCATCCATCCATCCAACTAACCAGTCATTTATTCATCTGTTCGTTTCTTCATGCACTTGCCTTGCTTGACAAGCACACCACACATTTGTCACATCTGTTTTTGCTTCAACAACATTTTTCTTTCCATCGAAATAATATTTTTTTATTATTGTTTTGCATCTTTTAACATTTTATTTCAAAACGCCACGGATGTGAGCTGCTTAGCCAAAAAAAAAAAAATAAAAAAATTTAAGTAAGCAACTGAATGCTGCAGGCCCGAATCAGGAAACAAGTCGAAAATTACGAAAATTAAATTAAGTATCCCTACTTAAAACAAACACATGTATGTATTTATATGTTTATGGTATATATACCAGCATTTGTCTATATGTATATTTTTTTGTCATACACACAGCCCATGATGACTCAAGTACCATTGCCGCCGTTTTGGCAAAATGATTGAAATCATAAGGCGGACATACTCAGCTTGACATGGACTTTGAATTAACACAAAAATTTCTTTGCACTCATTGCTGACTGCATGGTATTCGTATGTACTTGCGTCTTCCTTCCTGTCTTTAGTGATTATAAATATATTTTACCCCCGTAATCTGATCATTTAACAGTTTTGTACGACTTTCGAGTACTCGCACTCGAAGTGTGTGTGCCACATGTGTTGGCTTTTGGAAAAATAATCTCCAATTACCAGAGTGAAGTGGTTGGATCTGTTGGCATTGAAGGGCAGGAGGTTTGGCAGTCAGTAAGGCAGCGAAGTGTAGCGCGGATAATCCATCATTTCATGATGGGTTGCTCTTAGGCACATATGTACGTATGTATGAACATATGCTGGAGAGTGCAATACTACGCATTTAACAAATGTACATAATTACTAAGATTTATACTTAATTATATGGAAAGTGATGTGGGGTTGTTTTGAAGGAATCTACTTTCTAAATAAACATAGAATATAATGTATTAAACCCGAGCACTTTTACTGGGGAGTAGTGAAATTCTATTACTCTCCACTTGAAAGGAAATTCAGAGAAAGAAAAGCAGAAATTCTTAAGAAAAATATTTTACAGCTGTGCAGGGTTTAGAATGGCGGAAAGTCGAATGAGTTTAAATTTTAATACCATTTTATTTTAAATATAGGAAAAAAATAGAAACAAATCAAAATAAAATTTAATAATAAACAATAAAATTTAAGAACTAAAAAATATAGGAAAAAATAGAAACAAATCAAAATAAAATTTAATAATAAACAATAAAATTTAAGAACTAAAAAATAAAATAAAATTGAAAACTTAAAAAATAAAAATAAAATCAAACAAAACTAAATAAAATACAACTAAAAATATACAATACGATAAAATTAAAATATATTAAATTGATTAAAATTTCCAAAATGCAAGGAGATAAAATAAAATAAATTATGAATTAATTAATTAAAATTAAATTTAATAAATAAATTTGAATAAAAATAATAACTTTAAAAAATTAATTATTAAAATAAGATAAAATCAAGTAAATCAAAATAAAATAAAACGTAGTACAATAAAATAAAGGCAGAAAAAATAATAATAATATAAAAAATAATGAAGTATAACAAAATGTTACAAAAAAATAAATAAAAATATAATATACATAAGCTATTAAAATAAACAAAATAAAATAAAATATACTACAATAAAATAAAATTATAAAATAAAATGATAAAATAAAATTATAAAATAAAATAAATTAAAATAAAATAAAAAAAAATATGAAAACATAAAAATAAAATTAATTAAAAAAAAAAACAAAATAACATAAAGCAAAATAAAAGAAAATATTATGAAAAAAATAAAAATACAATATTAAAGGTATTTATGGTAATAAAATCAAAACACCTTAAAAAATAAAATAAAGAAAAAATCAAAATAAAAAAACATTAATCAACAATAAATAAAGTAATATAAAATTAAATTATAAAAATAGTAAGGAAAATAAAAAACATTAAATAAACCAAATAACATAAATAATATAAAATTATATAAGAATAAAATAAAATAAAGCAAAATTAAATTTAGACAAACAAAATAAAAATGAAATTAAATTAAACAAAATGTAAAATTAAATTAAGCTAAATTAAAATTAATAAAAAGTAATTAAATTAACTTAAATAAATTAAGTGTATAAAATACAATAAAATAAATTAAATATAAATCGGCTTAAAATTTATTTAAACTACATAAAATCAATTAAAATGAGGAAAATAAACTAAAATTTAATTAGAATTGAAAAATGAAACATTTTGTAAGTTAATCTTTTTATCAACTTCTATTGAAAAAAATTCATTAAAAATTAAACGCTTTTCCTATTCTTTTTAAAAGTTTAATCATTTCAATATTTGAACCATTTTTGTTTTTATTAAAACATAAGTATATAACTTCGCAACTCTTACCTGTTTGCTGAACATTGCTATATCCTCATTGAATGATTCTGACGAACAGACATCACCACCTTGCACGCCGGGTTCTCGGGGCGTACATGTGGCCAGCTCACATTTTTCAAATATTAGCGCCAAGAGCGGGAATAGGGGATGTCTGCAAGAGAAGAAAGAGAAGAAACAAATAAATATTTTTTTTTTATATTATTTTCGTATAAAGATTTTTTTATATTATACTGAAAATAACAAACAAAAAAAAAAAAAAAAGATTTACGTAAATAGCACCTAAAATAAAATACTAAATAAAGAAATAAAACGAAAAAAACACTGTATTTCTTGTTTTTAAGTGTACAAATAAAAACACACATTTGTTTATACTAATTACCACGTAACAGTGCAAACAGTGCATGCCAAAAGTATGACCACCAACAACACTCAACAACGCAGGTCATTAGGAGTTAGTTTAAATTGAAGAGAAAAAAAACATAAAAGTATATGCTAATATACACATACTCGTACATATATAGCTACACCAGCACCTAATTATTGCATGTATTAGTTAGCGAGTTGAGTTGAGAGTTGCCAAAGTGCAAGTAATGCATTTTAATTAGAGCATGATGCACTGGGAGTCGCATCAGTGGCAGCCATTTTTAACTAAAACACAAGCAAGAACGCCCGCAACGTTGCAGCAGGCAAAACTTTATGTACATACATATAACCCTTGATGGAGTAAAAGTCTAATAAATACAAACATTTGCTGAGGCGGAGGAAGACTATGCGTTTGATGGTGGTGTTCAACTTGGCGCTATGAACTCCACTGGATGCCTAACGGCAATATTATGAATATGCCGAAAAGTCTTTTGAGGGTGTAAGCACACTAATGCTCATATATAGGTATGTTTGTTGCTGTATAGCTATAACACTCAAATGTGGAGTGATTTGGTACTGCAGCGCGTAACCACAGCCGAAGTTGTGTGGCAAGGGCGAACTTAATGCATATGTACATATGTACTGTGTTGCAGGCATACGACCGCGAAGTTTTAGGCGACGCGAGCATGATTTCATATGTTCCACGCTGTGGTGGCATCAATAAATGCGTATAAATAATGAGCTGCATTGGCGTTGGTGCGTAGAATGTCTTTACTTGATGAGCTGAATGTTGTTGTTGCAAGCATGCTTGGTTGTTCAATATAAATATGTACATATGTATGTATGTATTTATATACAGTTGCATAGCGACATTTGTGGTTGCACCAGTTTATGTAGGCGCAAATTTTTTGAATTCTAATTATAAAATAGTTGAGGCAGAGCAAAAAAAATGCTGACTTAATAGAAATATTTTTTTTTTAAATATAAACTTTTTACTTTAATTGAAATTAGGAATTTTTTAGGCATAAATGGAATTTCTCAATTCTTTTAACCACTTGTAAAAAGTGACTAGAGTGAACAGCAACATTGTTGCTAGGTTATTTTTGTGAGTATGAGTGTGCTCAAATTCCTTAAAAAAAAATTAACTAACATACAAAAAAAATTTAATCAAAGTGGCAACATGTGCATAAGCAACAATGTTGCAAACTTTTTCAGGAAAACCTAGAACAAAAAGTTCCACTTATACCATATACACATTGCAACAACAATGTTGCTACAAAAATATTAGCTCATGCACTGATAGACATATAGTAATTGTACTCATTTTGTCTGTGTCCACTCAAGCGCAATGCCGGCAACATGTTGCTGACCTTAAAAACGTTTTGTCTTAAAATTAATGTTTAAATTGTTTTAAATTGTTTTATAGTGTCAATGTTGCCACACAACAAATAAATTATGGCATGTCATTGAATGAGAGAGAGAAAGAGAGAGAGGAAGGGACAAGAACAACAATAACCACATAATCAAATTTACGAAATGTCGTCAACTTCAGATGCATACATACAAACACATTTGTATACACATACATATGTGTGCATGTGAGAGTGCAGTCAAATCTGTATGTGCTTATACATACCTACATACATACGTATGTGTGCAGCGCCAAAAACCTGCATAAATGGTAATAATTTATTGAAATCAACAAGTATGTGACAGGCAACACTGCTAAAAAGGAGGGTCATTGCTGCACGAAAACGTAATAAATCTCAGCAAATACGCCGACAAAAACGCTAAACGAACGAAACGGGCGAGAACAAGTAGTGTAAAAACAACGGAGATACAAATAAATGTATACTACTGTACACACATACATATGGTATATATATATATATCTACATATGTATATAGCACGTGTTCGTGTGTATGGGGCCATATAGAGCAATGTGTGGCAAATTGTTGCTAACACTCGCTCGTTGCTGTTGCTTCTTGTTTCTTGGTGTTGTTGTTGTTCTTGTTGTTGTTATCAAAATTTATTAATAAAATTGTAGTGCACATACACACAGGCATACATGCATAGATATTTATTTTCGTTGCTCTTATGGCGTCTACTATTTTTGGCGCCGTCCGCCTCGCCCGCCTCCATGAATGAACCGAAAATCTACGCTGACTTGTTATGACTTAATCAAAATTGACAGCAGCTGTCAAAAAATTTGCAAAATTCAACATACTCAAGCGCGCAATACTCACTATGCACAGTAGTGCATGCATGCATACCTACAACAACAAAGTTTCTAAGCCGCTTTATTTATATACAATATGTACGAGTATATATGTACATGTGTATGTATGTGTTTATCTCATGGGAGCATGCCTAACATTCTTTTAAGCTGTCAAAAGCAATGAATCAGCTGTTTACCTTTACATTTCCATACATATTTTATGTGTATGTATGTATGTGTATGTATGTGCGTGTGTGTTGGCGCAAATGCCGTAGCGCCCACAAATGTCACAATGACATTACATGCGGCTGTCAAAAAGTGACAAGCGCGTTGATAACTTTGACCAATATCTGTCCAAATGCGTTATACGTTAGTACATACATACCATATATACAAACATATACATGCATTAAATAAAAATTTCTTATATATTGAATTTTTTTTTTTTTTATTATATATTTTTTATTTATTTTTAAATTTTTTTATAACTTTCTTTTTTAACTTTTTTATTATTATTATTATTTATTTGTGTATTTTTTTTTGTTGTTTTTTTTTTTTTTGCTTTTTCACATCATCCCGTCAGACTCGCTTTCAACTAGCTTGTCACACTGGCAATTTGTGCGTGTCAACACTGAACTTCAGCGCCAGACAAAACTGGACTCAACAACATTTGTTTGCTGTTCGACTGTTGAGTTGAGCCTGTTTGCTGCCGCACCGCTGCTGCTGCTCTACCGTAGTAGTAATGACAAATTGTTTTTCATGTGCAACTCGACTTTTATCGCTTACACACACATGCATACATACATACATACATTACTAGAAACCTTCGCATGTGTTTGCTTGTGTTTAATATTTTGCCGGCTGAAATTGTTGTTGTCGCACAAAGTCACATGATAAATGGTTTATTTGGGTGTCTGCGAGTGCACATGTGAATGGAGTCTACTCAAATTTTTTAAATTTATTATTCTTTATTTTTATTATTATTTTTCCCCAAGTTTCATTCCTCGCTATTTATACATATAGTATATACATATATACATGTAAAAAAAAACTAAGCGACCTATATACATACATACTAACAGACAAATTTTAATAAAATAAGATTTACAGCTGTGCATTTCTCTGTCGCTGCTGGTAGCTACAACATGTTTAGAAACATGTTGCTGCAACATAAGGCTTTACTTGATTGCTAATGTTTTTAAAATATTCATGGCTTACTTTACATTTTGAATTCATTACTTTTTTTTCATCTGGACTTGACAAACAGAAATGGTTTAAAACAAAACAGCTGCCCTCAATGCGCAGCCGGTCGGCGGTTCATTTGTTTTTTTTTTTTTTTGTTTTTTTGTTTTATCCACTGACTGCCTTACTTTAGCTCACTAACCAATTGCTGGTCGCCGCTGCTCTTTTTCTTACACCTTTAACATTATTTTGCTGCCACACATGGTCTATATAAAACACATGCGCACACATACACAGCACTTATCCTTTTAGGCATGTGTGTGTACGTCTGTATGTATGCATATATATATTTTTTTATATTCCTTCATATCCTTAACTCACAGCAAATTTCAATAATCCAGTGGGCAAACAGTCAAAGTACGTAATGGCATGGAATTCCTTAAGCAACAACAAAGAAGAGCAAGAACCAAAAAAAAAAAAATTAAAACAAAAACAAAAAAGAAGGCAGGAAAAAAAGGTATTTGCTGCCCTAAAAATGTAAAAATGATCGTAGCTTTTGTATTTTTGGGATAATGGCTTGAAATGGTCAGCTAGCTAACTCTACATGTGTTGTTGTTTTCTTGGGTTTGTTTGAATTTTGAAAATAATAAAAAAAAGGAATTTAGATACTTTTCTCATGCAGAGCGCAGAATTGATGGATTATGTATGGGCATTTGCTTCGAAAATTTGCCTGCCGGCGTGTCTGACGTTGCAGCCACAATTCAATTGTACTACGTAGCCACATCTATATATATGTATATAGGTATACAAGAATAAATGAGTATTTCTTTCTATATGAAGCATATGCATATCTTTCAAGATGTGTGTGCTTGCCTTAAATCCTCGTTAGGGTGTTTATATGTACCTACAATGATGATTCAGCGTCCATTTGCTTTTTAGTAAAAAAAAAAAAAATATTTAACTTTTGTGCTTAAGTACAGTGGTGGCTACAAAAATTGGATTTAATTATTCAAATGGATTTACTCTGAAATGTAACAAAATGCTTGCACGAAAGAAAAAAATTTTATAAAAATGTTAATAATAAAAGTATATATAGGCACATACATACAATATATTAGAATAATTTTGTGGCGAAGATTTTTTAAGAAAAAATTTAAGAGAAATTAATAGCAAAAATTTAGCAAATAATAAATTCGCAATAAGTAGTGAAACAGCGTACACTGGTATTACTAAAAATACACTTAAAAAAATTTCATAAAAGTGTTAATAATAAAAAATTATATATTTTAGAATATAGTAATTAAGAAAAGAATTTAGAAAAAAAATTTGTAGCTAAGTTTTTTCTTAAAAAAAATTAAAAAGAGTTCAAAAAATGTAATTCCATTTAATAAACAAATAATAATCAATTCATAATATAATATACGTATACTGAAATAGCTTACACTAGTAGTGGTTTCAAATGAAATAAAATAATGATAAAATTAATTATAACAAAATGTATATATCATGGAGAATAAGAATTTAAATGCAAGCTATGCAAAAAAACATTTGAAAATAATAGTTTACTCAATTAAAAATATTAAATTAAAAAATATCAAAAAAATATATTAAAAAACATAAAAAAACATAAAAAATATGCAAATATTTAAATTAATAAGTCGTTTACAACTTATTCTTATTTTATAAGTTTAAGAATAAAAAGTTAAATGCAAAAAACATACAAAAAAAAAAAATAAAAATTTGTTCAATTAAAAATTTTTTTTGGGTTTTCATTTAAATGGAACTGTTTCAGACCATATATTTTTTTTGGAAATAGTGAAAAAATTACAACAATAGCTTTGGACGGTAGAAGTTATAGCTGCTATTTCGGAAACCACCACGTTTCCTCATCAGACTTCTTTTTCCAGACACCTTTTGTTCGAATGGAATTCGAACTTGGGATGCCCACAGCACGAGCCAATGGTAATCCCATTAAGCTACATGTGTGCCGCTTTCACATATTGTTGTTTTTCACTTTTTTCCTTTTACCTACATATCCACGATCAAGTGCTCAGATATTCTGTAGCTGTAAACTTGACGCGATGTAGTTGTTTTTTTTTTTTTTGCGAAGAATTTACCAACAAATATTTTAAAGCAACGCCTTTTTTATTATTTATTATTATTATTTTATTATTAATTTTTTTAACTTCAATAGATAAAATTTGATAAATTTTATGTTTTTTTAATATAATTTTATTTTTTAATAATTTTTGATTAACTTAAAAATGGCTGATTTGTTTATAGTACACTAAAAAAAGATGTGTTATGTATAAATCAAAAAAATTCTATAATGTATCATATACATTAAAAGTCCTTAAAGACAAAAAAAATCTAATTTAAATTTTTTTAATAGTAACACAAAAAAATATTGATATAGATTTTTTTTGTGAGTATATACATACATAAATATATATGCACGTATTATGCATATATATTTTAACCACCAAAATATCCCCCAAAGTCCCTTGTATATACACCTTTCTTTTTGATAAGCTCATAAGAACGGCTTGCAGACTGTTTGACGTCTGCCAATAACCACTTGCAATGCCTGGTGTACAAGAAAAAAAAACAAAAAACCAAATACCTAAAACTAACATTAACAACGCATTTTTGTCTTCACGCTTCTGCAAACAAATTGCACCTGAACAAAATTAGGGTATGTGCACATGTACATACAAGAGCATGCAACAACAAGCATACAACTAACGACATAAGTTATAGCATTTTTTCAAATTTTTTATTATTTTTCATTAAGTAAAAGCACAATTTTCCCCCGCTTGCCACTTCCTCACTTAAGGAGGAAGCAAGGAAGTAACGAATAAAAAATTGTTTAATAAACCTTTATAAATGACGCCTAAATGCTGAACGTGGTTCCTAATTTCTTTCGTTTTTCGCCCTTACTTTTTGTTGTTAGTTACTATCTACCGTACACATTTTTTTTACTTTTATTTTTTTGTGTTTTTCATTCACATTCACCCTCGATTTGTCCACTTCAATGCGGCCAAACACTATAATTTTTCAATTAGAAATTCAAATGGTCGTTTTTTTTTTTTGTTATTGGTCTGTCCACTAATCAGTCAGTCAGTCACACCCCACCACTTTGACGATCAGCAGCACTCAGTCATTTGCTCGTTTATTTGACATTTAATTGAATAATTTTCTTTAGAATAACGTGTTAAAGGCATGTACAACGGGAACAAGCGAGAGTACATATATATATATATATTTATATATTTTTTATAAGCACTTCTTGCTCCGTTTTGTCTACTTTTTTAGTATTTGTAAGAGAAAGAGAGCAAACGAAAAAAGCGCAGGCGTTTGATATGCATACACTTGGGCCACTTTAGCACTATGTTTCATGTTGTTTTTGTTGTTGTTACAATAGTATTATTATTATTATTATTATTATTAGTCGATTGCATGCGAAATATACTATATAAAAACGCTGGCATTAACGCTTTGTGCCTTTTGTATCCTACTTTTTCGGCGTATCCTTTTATTGCGGCTCAAAGGTGTGTATCTTTAAGATCGCCTGCTAACTATTGTATTGCCAATAAAAATGACGATTCATGCGCGCTCCGCTACAGATGTACGATGACCAGCGAAAAGACAACACATATTTATGTATACATATATATAAATGCACATTTAACTACAATACATTTGTATATGTAAGGTGAGAAGTGTATTCTCATACATTTTAAGCGTTTTTATGGTGTCTCAACTCAACTCAATTCAACTCAACTGACTGTTTTGTGCAAGTCATAAAAGTGCCACAGACAGTTGGCAACACTGCAACACTGCTTGCCACATGCTCGTCCAGGTTGTTGTTTACTTTTATGATGGGCACTAACACGCATTTCTCGCACTGAGCGCAAGGAGTTTAATGTACATACATATGTATATCTGTATGTTCATAGATATGTATGTATATGCATGAATTTACAATCGATCTGTCAGTTTCACCTTTTGGACATTTGAGTGCGTTTACAAGTTGTTAGCAAACACTTGAGCAAAGGTGTTAAGTTCTTAATAAAAATGTGCACATTTACTGCTGCTGGGACGCTGATGCTATAAATTTGTTGCTAATGGAGCAGCTGTAGTTTTTTTGTTGTAGTGAGTTAAAACTCCACTCGACGCAACACTTAGTTGTTATCATTTTTCTTCATATACCTATGTATATATATATTTTTTTTTTTAGTATTTTATTGCCTTTTTCTGTTGTTGTTGTTGATGTACATTTATTTGTCTTAAAACCTTTTTATAACCAAATAAGTGTTGTCCTACAATATACTTGATTTTATAATTAACTCCTTCAGTATGTGTAAAAACACTTATGCACTTTATGCTCAATCGACGGGTGATTATTATGATGCCAAGTTGTTGTGGTTGTTGCGTGTGTAGGTATATGCTAAATTATTTTGTTTGCACTCCTTTATTAATCCTTTGTGTTATCCGAGTTTGAGAATTATTTCCTTTTATTGCATTTGTAGTTTAGGTTTTATACCTTTTGCACTCATTTCGCATTTATCGCATTCATCTTTAGTAGTAGAAGGTGTGAATTTGTGCGCAAGTGCAATGTTTTATTAGCACACTGCTTGAGGGAAGCTGTTAGTTTGCGAACAGGTGTATGACATATTCGCACCAATGTGCTAATTGCTCGTGGTAATGGTCGTAAGTGAGAGTAGCGAATTTTTCATTATTTATAGCATTGATGAAAATGTTGTAAATCAATTTGGTAGTGAAGTAAATGGTTTTGCTTAGTGGTTTTGAGTTGAGAAAATATGATTTCTGACTAAAAGCTCATTTTTTGCGAAAGCTTATTTTTATAATTTTATATTTTTTATAATTTTTGTTGAAAGCGCATATTTATTATGAAAGTTCACATTTAAGGACGAAACTTATATGATAGTGAAAGCTTACATTTATGGTAAAAGCTCATATTTATAGTGAAAGATCACTTTTGTAGCCAAAGCTCATATTTATAGCAAAAGCTCATTTTTATAGTAAAAGCTCATATTTATAGTAAAAGCTCACTTTTATAGTAAGAGCTAACATTTTTTGTGGAAGCTTATATTTATAGCGAACATATATAATGAGAGCTCGCATTCATTATGAAGGCTCACATTTTTAGTGAAAGCTCAAATTTATACTAAAAACTGACTTTTATAGTGAAAGCTCATTTTTAAAGTGAAAACTGAAATTTATGATGAAAACTTCAGCGATTATTAACAGCGATTATCAATGTGAGAAGTGGATTTTTACTTTAAAAGCATTGATTTTTTCATATTAATAATTTTATAGTAAAAATTGCCATTAAGTAAAAAATTGTATAATTCTTACTTACTTCTTACTAAGTGAATGCAAAAGCTAAACAATTAGAAAATAAACTTCCAGCTGTAAAGCACTGTTTAACTGAAGGTTCATCTGCTGTTTCACAGTGAATGATAATGAAAAAAAACCTGCTCTGAGGTTTCTATTTTATTTATTATTTAAATTGTTTCTTTTGAAGCTGAAAACTTAAGGGTAATTCAGTGAGATAGATGTATGTATATTTAGTAAGGAAAATATTTCAAAAATGGAAATCTTCACATACTGTTTTAAGTTCTTATATGTATAAAGCTAGAAAGTTTAGTTTAAAATTTCATAACTAACTGAAATATTTGTTAAAAGTAAAAGCTCGGTTCTTTAAAGCCAAAATATAACTACGACTAAAAATTTTAATAAACTTTGATTTTTTAGTAAAAACTTATGAAGAATGTAATAAATTATTTTAATTATACGATAGAAAAGTTGCCTTGAAATTTACGCTTAAAAAGCTAAAATAATGAAAGCTCGAAAATTTGTACTTTAAAAACTAAAATAGTGAAAGCTTGAAAATAAAGCTTTCGTTTAACGTTTTCCTGAAGAAAGATCATTAATTATTACAGAATTTTAAAAATTTACCCTTTCTTCAACTCCTTACAACGGGTCAGGTTTTTAGCGCCACTATTCGCCACTAAAAGTGTATAGGTACTTATCAACAAAACTTCGCAACAGCTGAGTGAGTCACACACAAACTGTCACTCATGCTACTTTACACATTAATTAAGTAATCCGCAACAGCTTATGACGGATACAAATTGTGTATTTGATAAGCAAATGTTGGAGAAAAGTAAAAAAAACGCACTGAGACGGGAGCGCGAGAGGTTCGACTAGACTGGTGAGTGAATTTGTGAATGGTAAAAAGTATTGACGACTGAGTTCCTATATAGTTTTTTGTTTTTTTTTTTTTGTCATCACTATATTGATCAACTACAAACAGGCTGTTGATCATTTTCGCAAATACAATACTTAGAGTGACCGACAGCAGACAATGCGTCAAGCGACGTGGGTATTTATGTTGCTGTCAAAAAGATGACATATTACAATATGACAAGTTGTCACACAAACAGTTAAATAAAAAACAGACAGGCATGCAATTTGTATTTATTTGTATAAATGTTTATACATATTTACGCTGAAGGGGGTTACTATGATGATATGGCGTTGAGAACGGAGGATCTGATGCATGATAGACAATATAAATTAGCACTTACATGTATGTATATACAATATAAATTGACAATTAAATGAAAGGAAGAGAAATGTTATTGGAGAGTCTAGAGCGTAGAGCGCAGATTTTATGAAGAGCGAGTATTTTGTTTAGCAATTGATTAATAAGTGGCATTAAATGCAAATAACAGTAACTAGAAAATATACAGTTATACAGTAATTACATATACATACATACATATGTATGCATATTTGCGTATTCAAGCGCAGATGATTGATATCTGCGAGAACAACAACAACACAAAAAACTGTCATATTTTGCATGATTGGCTGCACGGAAGCAAGCTACCGATCGACGGTGCGAGGATGCGATCGCATGCAAAGCTGTTACAACCACTTATGTGTACTTACATATATATGTATATGTATGTTAATATCTTGCTTTCGTTAGTCTCTTTTAATGCATTCATCCATTCCATTCATAAATTCATAAATGTTGCAAATTGCAAACTGAACCACGGCAACTGCCAGCAGCAGGAACAGGAAGAAATATGAATACCATACAAAATATGTATTTACTTTTATTTCTCGCATTCAGAACTTGCAAATATTTGCGCCTATTAAATAAGAAGAAGAAGAAGAAGAAGCAGAGGATGCTGACGGCAAGAAAATAAGAAGTATGAGCAAAGAAACAGCTGGAATTGCTGCTCATTTGAATCGAACGAACGAACGGTCAAAGCACAATTTAGCGGGCAATATATTGTTGTTATTGTTGCGTGTTGTGTGTTTGGACATGAATGGCAGCATATATGTATGTATGGTATGTAAATGCATATATGTAGTTACCAAGTAGCCTACAGTGGTGTGTAAAAAAGTGCAGTGGCATGACCAAATAAGGAGCTTATGGGTGAAAGAAAAAATTAAGATGGGTGAAAGAAAAAATTAAGACAACAAAAAACAGTAGAAAAAGACACGCTGCTGCTGTTATAACGCGTGCAGCCATTAAGGCAACGAGCAAACATTTTACATAGGTATATACAATACATACAAACATTCATAACAACCAGCTTTAAGTCTCTTAACCCAGTCCACATCTCCTCAACACCACGTACTCGTACATACGCATTGTTGCTAGGCTGCATGTGCCGCATGGCAGCAACATAACGCATACACGCAATGTCATGCGCATGCAACGCGCCACAGCGTTTTGCCGTTGTGTAGCGCGCCGCGCTAAGCTGCCTCTGAAGATTGCCTTGACTCTTCTTTTGCGTGTGTCCCCATTTTAATGTATGTTTGTGCGCCAAAGTGTGCGCCGCAGCGTTTTGCGCTATGCAGTAGTGTTGTTGTTACCGTTGTTGTTGGTGGCGGTGGCGATGCAAGAGGGTTAAGGGGTGTTCGCGCTCATGTATGCTTGCGCAAGCTTGTCGTGTTTGCTGCTCAGCTTTTGCGATAACGTCAACAACAACTGGCGGAATGTTGCAGGCGAGTAAGATAGTGGCGCACCATTTGCTGCCACGTCAAGCCGCCTGCCAGCCGGTCTTGTAGGCCGCTGCATGCTGCATGCTGTATGCTGTCTGTTGGTCATGGCCATAAGGATTAAGTCGGTAAATAAACAAGCAAACAAACGGACAAACAGACAGACAGACAGACAGACGGACGGACGGCCAGGCCAGGCAGGCAACATGCGGCTCACAGACGCATAGTCCGCTGTCTGCAACTGCAACTGCACAACAAATTCACATGCAGCCACAAAAGAAGTTTACAGCTTTAATGAGTGGCTAGTTATTTTTATGGTAGTCGCTAAACGGAAATCACATTTGTTGCATGCGGCAAGCAACAAGGCGCGACGGCTGCGCGAGGTAAGTAGGTAAGGTAAAAGCAGCATAAAGAGGCTCGTGGTAAACGGTAAAGTGTAATCGCGGTCTAACTGAATGCAAAATGCTAATACGCATATTTGTTGCAAGTTAGGCAAAGTGAGTTTGTTGAGTGCGTCAATTGAGAACGCAGCTGAGTGGCAGATAAGTAATATCTGCTTTGTAGACTTTATTGTGTTTGTTTTCTTTTATATTTTTGCAAAGCTTGCACGCAATGCGCACATTAAATTTTTGTAATTGTGCGCATTTACACCTTAAACAACAACAACAACAACAACAACGTAAAAGTAATAAAATTATCCAAAGCGGAGAAGTAGGAGCTTACGGACATCGCCCGTTGACTGCAACAGTCGGATTTGGTATTTTGTAGTAGTGTTGCAACATGTATAAATTCTAAGCTGCTTCCGAAGTCATATTTTTTATTTCCGCCTCTATTTCTGTTATATATTTCCTTTCCTTTTCATCTTTTCGCATTATTCTATCACCTTCTTGTCGGAACTCAACACTCTTCCGTCACCTGGTCTTTCTAAAATCAACAAATTAACACTTGCCTCACAACTGGAAAGAAAACCTTAAAATAAAGTGAAAAATAAACAACAACTACTACTCAACTAATCAACTAACCCCTAATAAATTTTGGCTTTTAATCAGCAATTATTTCTATCTAAAACCATACATACATACAAAAATGGGATACGCTCGAGTGCGCTCGTTTCATTAGGAACCCACTAATTTAACAATTTACACTTGAAGAACGCCCTCAAAATAAGGTACAAAGTCATAAAAAATTGCCACACGCATGCCCAAAAGACGGGGAAAAAAGGTTGAGCGAAATAAAAGGTTCGCTAATTTCTTCAATGTACTTTCAAATTTCTTTATTTAGAAGAAAGAAGAAAAGAAAAAAAAAACGAGAAATGGGAGATCCATCAAAGTCGGCGTAATAGGCGCAGAAAGGCAAAAAGAAGCAGAGAAAAGTAAAAATTATGGACGAGATATGTGATTGTAAAGCAAAAAAAAAAAATTAAATTGGTTGGCGAAGGGATAAAGAAAAATCTTTGAAAGCATGAATGAATGAAAGAGCGATTATATTATGAAAATTAAAATTAGTAACTGAGTAAATATTAAAAATAAGCACATTAAAATTAAAATTAAAATTAAAATTAAAATAAAAATTAAAATAAAAATTAAAATTAAAATAAAAATTAAAATTAAAATTAAAATTAAAATTAAAATTAAAATTAAAATTAAAATTAAAATTAAAATTAAAATTAAAATTAAAATTAAAATTAAAATTAAAATTAAAATTAAAATTAAAATTAAAATTAAAATTAAAATTAAAATTAAAATTAAAACTAAAATTAAAATTAAAATTAAAATTAAAATTAAAATTAAAATTAAAATTAAAATTAAAATTAAAATTAAAATTAAAATTAAAATTAAAATTAAAATTAAAATTAAAATTAAAATTAAAATTAAAATTAAAATTAAAATTAAAATTAAAATTAAAATTAAAATTAAAATTAAAATTAAAATTAAAATTAAAATTAAAATTAAAATTAAAATTAAAATTAAAATTAAAATTAAAATTAAAATTAAAATTAAAATTAAAATTAAAATTAAAATTAAAATTAAAATTAAAATTAAAATTAAAATTAAAATTAAAATTAAAATTAAAATTAAAATTAAAATTAAAATTAAAATTAAAATTAAAATTAAAATTAAAATTAAAATTAAAATTAAAATTAAAATTAAAATTAAAATTAAAATTAAAATTAAAATTAAAATTAAAATTAAAATTAAAATTAAAATTAAAATTAAAATTAAAATTAAAATTAAAATTAAAATTAAAATTAAAATTAAAATTAAAATTATTAAAATTAAAATTAAAATTAAAATTAAAATTAAAATTAAAATTAAAATTAAAATTAAAATTAAAATTAAAATTAAAATTAAAATTAAAATTAAAATTAAAATTAAAATTAAAATTAAAATTAAAATTAAAATTAAAATTAAAATTAAAATTAAAATTAAAATTAAAATTAAAATTAAAATTAAAATTAAAATTAAAATTAAAATTAAAATTAAAATTAAAATTAAAATTAAAATTAAAATTAAAATTAAAATTAAAATTAAAATTAAAATTAAAATTAAAATTAAAATTAAAATTAAAATTAAAATTAAAATTAAAATTAAAATTAAAATTAAAATTAAAATTAAAATTAAAATTAAAATTAAAATTAAAATTAAAATTAAAATTAAAATTAAAATTAAAATTAAAATTAAAATTAAAATTAAAATTAAAATTAAAATTAAAATTAAAATTAAAATTAAAATTAAAATTAAAATTAAAATTAAAATTAAAATTAAAATTAAAATTAAAATTAAAATTAAAATTAAAATTAAAATTAAAATTAAAATTAAAATTAAAATTAAAATTAAAATTAAAATTAAAATTAAAATTAAAATTAAAATTAAAATTAAAATTATTAAAATTAAAATTAAAATTAAAATTAAAATTAAAATTAAAATTAAAATTAAAATTAAAATTAAAATTAAAATTAAAATTAAAATTAAAATTAAAATTAAAATTAAAATTAAAATTAAAATTAAAATTAAAATTAAAATTAAAATTAAAATTAAAATTAAAATTAAAATTAAAATTAAAATTAAAATTAAAATTAAAATTAAAATTAAAATTAAAATTAAAATTAAAATTAAAATTAAAATTAAAATTAAAATTAAAATTAAAATTAAAATTAAAATTAAAATTAAAATTAAAATTAAAATTAAAATTAAAATTAAAATTAAAATTAAAATTAAAATTAAAATTAAAATTAAAATTAAACTTAAAATTAAAATTAAAATTAAAATTAAAATTAAAATTAAAATTAAAATTAAAATTAAAATTAAAATTAAAATTAAAATTAAAATTAAAATTAAAATTAAAATTAAAATTAAAATTAAAATTAAAATTAAAATTAAAATTAAAATTAAAATTAAAATTAAAATTAAAATTAAAATTAAAATTAAAATTAAAATTAAAATTAAAATTAAAATTAAAATTAAAATTAAAATTAAAATTAAAATTAAAATTAAAATTAAAATTAAAATTAAAATTAAAATTAAAATTAAAATTAAAATTAAAATTAAAATTAAAATTAAAATTAAAATTAAAATTAAAATTAAAATTAAAATTAAAATTAAAATTAAAATTAAAATTAAAATTAAAATTAAAATTAAAATTAAAATTAAAATTAAAATTAAAATTAAAATTAAAATTAAAATTAAAATTAAAATTAAAATTAAAATTAAAATTAAAATTAAAATTAAAATTAAAATTAAAATTAAAATTAAAATTAAAATTAAAATTAAAATTAAAATTAAAATTAAAATTAAAATTAAAATTAAAATTAAAATTAAAATTAAAATTAAAATTAAAATTAAAATTTTTTAAATTATAATTTAATTAATTTCTACTTACTCATAGATCGCATCCTTATCACGTTTATGTACTTCGGGTATTGCGCCCATTAAGTGATTAGCAACCGGTGATACATGAAAATAAAAGAAATTTGGAAAATATGCGGAAAAGAAAAAAACACTTTACAAAAAAATTATAGGGTTATCAATTTTGTGGTTTCAAAAAGATACATATGTATTTCGACAACTGTCAAACTTAACTGTCAAGCCAACACTCATTCTTACTGTCTGGTGCGCTCTTTCGACTGGAGGTGTGATTGAAGCTTAGTTCTTTGAAAACGACACACTTGAAAACCGACATTCGTCAAGTTATTGGTGCGATATCGCTCAATGTGTGCCTAAAAGTAGTCGAAAATTACCACAAAAGTATCGAAGTCTCCAACAATTCGTGAAGTGGAAAGGAATTTAAAGAAAAAAGCCTTCTATTTCCGTTTCCTTTCGAAACCGCAAAATGCATGACCCTGTATTTCCTTTGACATTGGTGTGCTACGATTTTTTTCAGTCTCAGTTAATTTTGTTTTATTATTTTATTTTGCAATAATTCATTAAAACAGCAGAAAAAAAAATTAAACAAGTAATTATTTCATTAATATTTTTTTTTTTACTAATTTTTATTTCATTTACGAGTTTTTACTCTATTTGGATTGACTGCGGTTTTTTAACATTAAATATAATTGTTGCTGTTGTTATGTTACTTACAGCTGCTGCATGCAGTATATTCACACATTTCGGCTGCGTCATTGTTAGCGTTAAAATTGCTGTTAAATTAATTGCAAAATAATCTCAGCAATTTTAATTGGCAGTCAGCTTATAAGCCAAAGCCATGAGTCTAACGTGCAATATTTTTTTCCTTTTCATTTTCGATTGTAAGTAAAATCTCAAAGTCGAACTCAAGCGCGGATGCGTCGAACTGCAGCATGTATGTACATACATACATATGTACAGGCATGTGTATATACTTATGTCAGCAGCAATAAATGATTTTCTGTCTTAAAAACTTAATCGTTATGGGGCGAGTCTGCTGTATTATATATATTTCAATGTTTTATGAGGGGGTGGCGTGAGGTTAGAAACAAGTTGTCAGCTATAATTTGATTTTTTTTCATAAACGCAAAATGTTTAGATGTTTTGATGAATTACAGGTTTCCTACTACTCCGAAATGACAATGACTTTCGTGCGGTTTATTATAATTATTTTTATTATATTTTTTCTTAATTTTTGT
>JAWMAG010000006.1:10655000-10790000 GCA_037013455.1 Ceratitis rosa
TATAAAAAAATAATGTAGTACAAAAATTAAAAAGAGTACAGAGCTCTACAAGCGTACAGCAATAACAAAAATCACTTGGCCGTTGTACGCATTTTGCATACGAAATGGATGGACGCCTTAAACGCTATGGAATTACTTTGTATAGCAATGTAGCACTTTTTGTTTGTTGTTGTTACTGTATGGCTCCAATGGAAAGGTGACGCGCCACAAAAAAGCAATGTAATGAAATTATATCGCCTTTTCAAGATCTCTCTGTATAGTGTTAAAACTTTTGTAAGACATTAAAAAATTTAACGCCACGCTCACCTGACAACTAGACACATACAGACATACGTATCGTCAACAGCGTCGAACATGCGCCTCGAATTTCATTACATGCCAAATACCGAAAAAATAATGTGAACGGGTGGGTGGGTGTCTGGTGGTGTTCGTGGAGTTTGAGCTGAGTTGCTTGTAAAAAGCGCATTCAACAAGTTTTGAGATGAAGTTTGTTTGTTTGTTAGTATGTCTTACTATTTTTATTATAAAGTTTCCGCCCTTTCCTCCCTTTCTATGTTACATTTCCAATGAGATTTTGTCAAAAATCTACAAACACAAACTGAGGACACTAAACGAGGTTTGTGAATCGTCAAAAGAAAGATTTTTATCACTACACAATCTCTTTCTCACCACATACACCAACAAACATACATACGTGTAAGTACACATGTACCCTCATACTTTCGACTGAATATCAGCAAACCGACTGTGGCATATTTCGCACTGAATATTTTAGGCTTGAAGTGTTGTTGCTGTTTTTTTTTTTTTTTTTGATGAATTTCTCCTTGTTGTTGTAGCAGGATTTTAATAAGCGACAATTGAATGAGACAAAATTGTTGTGGTTTACTGTGGGAAGCTGCGAACTGCGAACTGGGAATCTGCCAACTGCCAGCTGATCTCTCCGCTCTTATCAGCGGCACAAAATCATACTGAGTGAGAAAGAATGCTCGGCACAGTCAACAGTCAAGCAGGTTGACTGAAATGAGCAATTGACAGTTGGTGTAAATGTCAAATTGGACAAGTAGGTATATACATGTATATGTATGTACTCGCATGCAGCTGTAGTAAGGAAGTGTCACTCGGGCGGCACAAGGAGAGGGGAGGTTCAATCTCTGATGTGGATGAGCGTGAGGACTACAGGTATTATATTATATACATACATATGTACATATCAGATCAGTCACACGAATGAGGCGTACAAGTGTATGGATTATCAGTGGCATTCACATCAGCAACAACAAAACAAACAACAACAGATACAATAATAATGAGTACAACATTGACAGACAATCAGCCATCAGCCATCAGCCAACAGCCATCGTCAACCGTCAGAAATGAGCCACCAACAGCAAATGCATAAAATGAGGTTAAATGATTGTGTTTGCTGTTCGGCGAAAGAGGGCTGGCAAATGGGCTGCGATGGTGAGTGGGAGATAAGCAGAAAGTGTTATGTTGGCTGGTGTGGAGCAACGAATAAGAGGAAAAATTAGAAGTGTGGCATGCTGCTACTTGCAAAGTGGAAAGTTAAGAGGAGCATAAGTATCTCTTGAATTTCAATTACTAAAGTTTATACACACATGCATGCACTCATACATATACACGTTTGCTTACATGAAAAGAAAATAATTCGTAATAGCATTGCTACTTGATTAAAAAATAGATTTCTGATTGAAAATAAATTAATTTAAAAACTTATCGGAAAAATATTTTTAGATAATAAGCTAAATATACATAATACATATATGGAATTATTTTTCTGGACCACTATACAATTATAAAAATAAAACTATATATTAATAACTTTATATAATTATAAAATACGATTATTAATTTGTTATGAAAATTATTTAAAAACGCGTGTCAAGTGAAAAAGCAACAAATAATGAATTTACATATAAATAAAAAAATTTACTCACTTAGAAAGCAATTAAAATAATATTTCCAAACGCGTTTCAGGTATGATAATGAATTTATATTTAATTAATAAATATTTACTTACTTAAAAAACACTAAAAAAAATATTTACAAATGCGTTTCGGGTAAAAAAACGAATAATAAAATTTAAATAGAAAAAATATAAAAGATCTCAAAATAAAAAAAAAATATTTACTAAAAAAAATTCTAAATTTAAAAATATTAAACAAAAAATAAAAATAAATTCCCAAACCCATTTCATGAAAAAACCCCAATAAATTAATTAAAAAATTAAATATATTTCCGAAATGCATTTATCCGAAAAAACAAACGAGTTATAAATATACATGTAAATATAAAAAATTAAACTTTATTTATTTTAAAACATTTACATAAACTATATTAAATATAAATACAATGATAATATATTAAAAAGTATTTTCAAGTAATACCTGTTATAAAAAACATCTAATGAGCATAATTTTTTTGTATCTTGTCATTATTAATTCTTTTCCCACAAATATTGAAAACAAAATTTAAAGCTTTTTATGCTTTAATGGGTAAGGGTAATTTTACATAATTTTGATGAAAAAAAATTAAATAGCAATTTTATATACAGCAAACAGTTTTTAACAAAAAAAAAAATAAATAAATAAATTTTATTAAAACAAAAATTTCAAAAATAAATATTTTGAAAACTTAAGAATTCCATAAGTAAAATATAACGAAATAATAATATTCCAAAATTAAATTTACAAAAAAAATTAACTAAAATTAAACTTAGAAAAATTCCAATAAATGCAAAGTTTGAAAAAACTCTTCCCAAAACCAAACTAAATAAATCGCAAAAGCCTGAAAATAAACTTACCACTCAGACACAACACCTGCGCGCACACAGTGATGCATAAAAAAAACCCCTACACAACCAACAAATCAAGCTGATGAGCGCGCAAACCTTGAAGCAAACAATAAATGACGACAACAATGGAAAAGAGTAAAACTAAACTGCTGCGAGGGCAACAAAGGCTTGCCACAAAACCCCAACATATACTTTTATTCAACACATACACGTGTATATACATACTCGTATAACCTGAGCCAAGTATTTGCTGCTTAAGACAAATTTTTTGCTCTGTTTCTGCGAAAAGCTTTTGTGCCTTTGCGCCTGCGCACAGTTTGAAAAAAAAAACAATGACAACAAAAAGAAGGAACAGCAATAGCTATAGCGCATTTTGCTTTATTTTTCCTTTGCGCAGCATTACTTTTTAGTCGCGCAAAATTTACTGCTATTGTTGTTTAAAAATCGGGTTTTAAGAATTCAAAATGAAAAAAAAAACGCTAGAGAAATGTCCTCCAATGTGGCACACATACATATATATAGTATACAGTCTGATAAACACACCCACACATGTGGGTTGCTAGTTAAAGCGTATTAAAGTAAGTTTATTTCTTTGCAAGCTAAAGCAAATTCGCAGTCACAGCAACTGTCAGTCGCCTACAACAGGCCACAGTCAAGTCAGTCGCCCGTCCGTCGGTCGTCTAGTAGTTAGGCCAACCAACCAGCCAACCAGCTAGCCAGTTTAGTCAATGCAGTTGCCAATCCACATTTTTCGCAACTGTTGTTGTTGCTGTGTATAGCTTATTGTTATTGCTCTGGCGCGTTTGCGGATTTTTGTGGGTTAAAAGTATTTGTTTTTTTTTTCTTTGTCGCTGTTGTTGTTGATTTGCTGTTTCAATTCGTTGTAACGCATACTTTTCATCCTTTTTCTGGCGTCTTTTTTACGATTTTTTTTTTTTGGCCGAGTATTTGTCATACTTCCAAGCTGCAATGGTGGCACAACTATTGGCAATGTTAAGTTACAGCACAGCAAGTTGCAAGCAATGCGCTGGACACTCAGTTGGGGCAGCTAGTGTGGGACCATTTGGTGTGTCAGCTGCTGATCGCTTTAATTCTTTTTTTATTTTTTTCATCAGTTTTATATATATGTGAATATTTATTTTAGCGTTTTAGATAAATTTCAACTGATATTCACATGGCATGGCAGCGCATGGCAGGTAGTTAAACTATAAAGTTGTTATGCTAATTTGTTGAGTGCAGACATTGAACTCGCTGTTTTCTAGCTTTTTGTTATTGTTTTCAATCTTTTTTTTTTTTTTTTGCCTTTCAGCGAACTACTAAGTATGGACTAATCTTTGTATTTGTTGTTCATCTATTTTGTTCGTTATTTTATTTTCTTACTAATTTTTTTCCACTACGCGCTGAAACATGTGGCCATGAAATGTTAGTGTGTGAAAAGTTGTTTGTTCGCGCGCAAAGGAAGCAGGAAGTAATTTAGCGTAAGAGTGCAGTAGACGCAGAAGAAGAAGAAGCAGAAGTAGTAATGGAAATCAAAGGTGGTATTGTTAAGAGATTAATTGAGGGAGAAAAAGTGAAGTGAACTGCACTTTGAATTAATTTACTTGGTAATTGCTTTGAAAGTTCTATACAGCTGTACTTACAAATACACTTTTTTGAAGAGCTGATGCGAAAATCGCGATAGGTACTCATCAAGTACTGTATTTATACAAAAAATTGAATTTTTTTCTATTTTATTTTAATCGGCTTCATATCCTGTTACGACCAATATCCAAATGTTATAGAAAATTTATTTACATAAAACTGAATGAAAATTTTCTAATTTTTAATTCTCCTTTTGTTTTATTTTATTTTATTTTATTTTATTTTATTTCATTTTATTTCATTTTATTTTATTTTATTTTATTTTATTTTATTTTATTTTATTTTATTTTATTTTATTTTATTTTATTTTATTTTATTTTATTTTATTTTATTTTATTTTATTTTATTTTATTTTATTTTATTTTATTTTATTTTATTTTATTTTATTTTATTTTATTTTATTTTATTTTATTTTATTTTATTTTATTTTATTTTATTTTATTTTATTTTATTTTATTTTATTTTATTTTATTTTATTTTATTTTATTTTATTTTATTTTATTTTATTTTATTTTATTTTATTTTATTTTATTTTATTTTATTTTATTTTATTTTATTTTATTTTATTTTATTTTATTTTATTTTATTTTATTTTATTTTATTTTATTTTATTTTATTTTATTTTATTTTATTTTATTTTATTTTATTTTATTTTATTTTATTTTATTTTATTTTATTTTATTTTATTTTATTTTATTTTATTTTATTTTATTTTATTTTATTTTATTTTATTTTATTTTATTTTATTTTATTTTATTTTATTTTATTTTATTTTATTTTATTTTATTTTATTTTATTTTATTTTATTTTATTTTATTTTATTTTATTTTATTTTATTTTATTTTATTTTATTTTATTTTATTTTATTTTATTTTATTTTATTTTATTTTATTTTATTTTATTTTATTTTATTTTATTTTATTTTATTTTATTTTATTTTATTTTATTTTATTTTATTTTATTTTATTTTATTTTATTTTATTTTATTTTATTTTATTTTATTTTATTTTATTTTATTTTATTTTATTTTATTTTATTTTATTTTATTTTATTTTATTTTATTTTATTTTATTTTATTTTATTTTATTTTATTTTATTTTATTTTATTTTATTTTATTTTATTTTATTTTATTTTATTTTATTTTATTTTATTTTATTTTATTTTATTTTATTTTATTTTATTTTATTTTATTTTATTTTATTTTATTTTATTTTATTTTATTTTATTTTATTTTATTTTATTTTATTTTATTTTATTTTATTTTATTTTATTTTATTTTATTTTATTTTATTTTATTTTATTTTATTTTATTTTATTTTATTTTATTTTATTTTATTTTATTTTATTTTATTTTATTTTATTTTATTTTATTTTATTTTATTTTATTTTATTTTATTTTATTTTATTTTATTTTATTTTATTTTATTTTATTTTATTTTATTTTATTTTATTTTATTTTATTTTATTTTATTTTATTTTATTTTATTTTATTTTATTTTATTTTATTTTATTTTAATTTATTTTATTTTATTTTATTTTATTTTATTTTATTTTATTTTATTTTATTTTATTTTATTTTATTTTATTTTATTTTATTTTATTTTTTTTTTCTTTATTTTGGTTTCTTTTATTTTATTTCATTTTATTTTATTTCATTTTATTTTATTTTAGTTAATTTTATTTAATACATATATTTGATATTTATTTCATAACTTTGTTATGTTTCTCATTAACCTTCTCTACAAATTTCGCAGACGGTTTGAGTGCTCTTTTTATTTTTATTTGTATGTTTTTGCTTCTGCTCTCTATTAATTTTTTGTCTTTCTGAAAACTTAAAGCGTGCTGTTTGTCGTTTCTAATGTTTTATTTATTATTATGAAATCAATAATTCATTTTATACCAAAAATATTCTTCTCCTCTTTACTTCTTGTGTTTTATAAATTCTCTCTTTTGCTGAATTTATTATGTCTTGAATAACGGCGAAAAATTGCAGAACAAAAAATGGTTTCAATCAAAACTTATTGATTTTTCGTTCTTTTTCATTTATTTCATGTTGAAAAAGTTAGAATAACCAATTTGCTGTTTATTCATTCATGACATCGATTTTTATTACTTTTTCTTTTTGTTTTTTTTTTTATTTATATTTAAAAAAAAAACCCTTCCGTGATATGAATGTTTTTGTTGCTGCTGCGCATGCTACTTTGCAGCAACTCGTCTTCATTCTTTGCCGTCTGACTACGTTTTAGTTTCTTTCAATTGACAACTTAAAATGCATTTTAACATCCCGAATAATGTTAATTTTAATTTTATAATTTATTGTTAGCCAAACCGTGTGTAGGTTAAAGAAAATTAGAAACAAAAATAATAAAAATAATAATGAATATTTGCATATACATATGTATGTGTATGTATAAATATATACATATAAAATATTATTATTTGACTTTCACTAACATTACAATAAGAATTTAACACCCAAACTCATACTACATATATAGATATGTATATATATAATACAATAAGTATAATAACCAACCCACCAGGCGAGACAAAATTCAGCCAAAAATACTGCTAAATCAGCGTTTGTGTCTGTTTTTGACAAGTTCAAAACAGAAATCTTTCAAAATTTATGATACCCCATAGAATAGCGGAAAAGCTTGCATATGTATTTACGTATATACATACTAACCTTTTTCTACTAATAGGGAAAATCAGAGACAGAGAACGAGCTGAGAGAAGCGACAAATGACCGTACAAACGTACGAAACTGGACGCGGGTTGATTTCCTCTGAGCACTATATACTTATATACATATTTGCTAGTATGTAAATGCATATGTTTGTATATAGTACACAACAGCCAAAGCCTATAAGCTCATTCAAGCCCACAGGAATACACGCATACGATTTGTTATATTTACATAACAGCATAAATGTATGTATATACATACGGGTATATGTATCTGTGGGCAACCAGAAACATATTTTTTACAAACATAAATATACATAAAATTATATGAATTGATTCAACATGCAAAGAGATGAGTAAATATACTTACTCACATACATACATACATACATACTCGTATATTCGAAAATATTCACCTACATGCATATTCATAAAATTTACATAGTCATTTATGTTATACTATATGTTTATGCACATACATACATATGTACATACTAATTTTTGTATGTGCCTATGCATGCTGATTAGTTGTTATTGTGGGCGCATAAAATTAGGTATTTTTTCATGTTTGCAGCACATTAAGCACGCGGTAGAATTTATGCATACAAACAGATTTACATACATATAGTTGTACATACATACATATATGTATATGTAATTTAATCTAGTTGTTAACGTGTTTGAACAACTTGACTTCGCTTTAGCGACAGGATAGTGCCACTAAATGCCGTCCGTTCGCAAGTCAAACACAAACAAACATTGACATATACCAGTAAGCAAGTGTGTATGTACATACATATGTATGTAATAAACTATTTATTTATATTTTGTTGCGAAAATGCTTTTTTCTCCCCCACTCACTTCTTCTCTCTCTCTCTCTCTTTGAGTAATAATTTTTGCACATAAAAAATTACACGCGATAAGCTTTTTTAACTACATACACATACATAGGTACATACAAACCTACTATTGCAATAAGCGAAATTCTGAGAAATGCCAACAAAAAATTCGTCGTATCGAATTAGAACAAATTGAAAGCGTGTTGAGTGCACATATTTCGTGGTATGTAAGCTTTTCGCCGTGTTTTATATTTTTTCATAAAAGTAAACATAAATAATATGTTGAGTGGCGTTGCACATAAATTAGACGCGATATTAAATTGCAGGTAATTTGCTACTTTCCATTTGAAATTTTAAAGCAATTATGCAAAATATTTCATTGAAAGTGTACGAGCTTTAATCAGCAGCTATGCAATTAGTTGCAATTTATTGTGCGGTAAAATTTTAGCAGTTGCAATTTATATGTATGTAAAGTATTTGCGGCGAAATAGAGATGGAGAATAGGGAGGTGATTTAAGGATGTATTTGATATGTAGGCTTAGGAAATGTGTATTTTTGACACGCGGCGAATTCAAAATTTTTGCGGCGAACTCAGAAAATTATTTTTTTTAACGAGCTATAGAGTAAATACACTGAATATATTGTTTTAATATTATAGAAATATAATATTTAATTATAATTTTTAGCCAAGTAGTAAAAAAGACGAATAAATGCTGCAGCGAAAAAAAATTACCTTCAGAATATTCAAAATATTAAGAAATCTTCCACCAGTTGTTTGAAGCTTCTAAATATACGTACTCTCGCAAGTCGTAGAGAAATTTTAGGCGCATTGTTAATAGTGAAACTTCTTAATGGATAAATTTGTAGCTCAGGACTGAGGTAAACTTTAATGTTCCAACTCGTGTATCTAGGCAGTTTAGGCCTTTACTACTAGAGTTATGTAAAACAAATTAAGAACTAAGTGAAACTTTTTACAATTTTAATTATCATTCCAGTACCTTCGACCTCTGAGACTCACTTTTTACTCTCAAACAATTATTTTGCTTCTCTCAACAATTAAATTTTAAAATTCTTTAATTTCAGCTGTTGAATAATTAATTTTTTCCGGAGCTGAACAGTTTTAAATCTCTACATTTTACAAATGTTGCCCAATCATGACTCGGCATATTCGCTATGCGAGAGGCGACCTCTCGTGTCGGTTGGGCGGGTGGAGGGTATTCTATTATTATTATTATTATTATTATCATTATTATTATTATTATTATTATTATTATATTATTATTATTTTAAATAACATAAATAATGCTTTTCTTGATATAAAACGTTAAATATTCAATTTAATTTTAGTTATTCGAAACACAAAACTATGCGGCGAATTCATTATACGACATTGCGAAGTTTGTAAACAAGTTTAGCATAATTTAACGAAACAAATTAACTATATAAACAAAAAATTTCGTAATTTAGCAATGTATGCGTTTCTTCTCTACCTCAGTTAATGTCCTTCAATTCGCTTTTATTTCGCCACTATCAAAACAGTAAGCCGAAAATTTATAGCCTACATTCAAAAGGAATAAGAAAAGATAATGCATTAAAATTGTTTAAATTACCATAATTCGCCTGCTACTCAAAATATTAGTATAACTATGTAAATAAAAATAAGCAAAAGAGCTACATACATACATACTTACATACATACAAACTGCCAAAATAATCAATGAAGCGAATTTATCTTTGAAAGTCAAACAAAATATTTGGAATGCAACACACTACCGCATGTGTGCACTATGAACAACAATATGCACTTGCAACACTCGCACAATTATGCATACGTATGTACATACATATGTACGTAGGCGCGTATTTGTGCCTGTGTTTACATTTGTAGGCACGTGTGAAATAGTGGCCGACAAATGCAAAATTCTAAAGCCTCATAATTCAGGCTATCACTTTCATCTGAAGCGCAGGACGATATGCAAACTACTTATATGTACATAAGTATGTGTGTGTGTGTGTAGGAGCATACAAAAACATAAGCAGACATAAAAAGCATATATGTATATATGTATATACATAAATATGAAAATGCATATGCACATATGTGCCTTTATAAATGGCCGTTATTGCCCTTTAGATATACGAGTATATACATACATATATTTGCATGCGTATGTACATTCATGTGTGCAACTAAACTACCTAAGTTTTGCAGCTTTTGCGCACATCGGCCTTTCGGTGCTCTACATGTGGTATTTGTCGGTTTGTTATACCATATACATACACACATATATATGTATTTACATATTTACATGCACTTTTATATATGCCTAGAATATATATTTGCCCATTGTTGCTTACTTTTGTTTTACATATTTGCAACAAAAAATTGCGTGAACTTGAAATAACTGCCAGCCAACCGGCCTGCCTGTTTTTGTGGCACAAAACTTGCAACGAAGAAGAAGTGCCTATTTTTGTTGTTAGACACGGGTCGCCGTTAAAAGGGTTTATGTAGATAAAAGTCATTTATGTGCGTATATATGTGTATAGATATGTACATGTTTGCAACAATACATCGACATACATACACGTGTCATATCTATCGTGCGATTTTTGCCGCCAATGCAAAACAATGGCGACCAAACTGAAGCTTGACGCCAAAGCCTGGCTGGAAAGCTTTTGGATTTGTAGGTATGTATGTATGTAGTTATATAGTGACTTCTCGATACTCATACACTGATAGTATATACTCATGTATACTCATGTTGCACGCTGAACAGTGCATGTAGCTTATTGAGATTTATTTGGCGGAATTTTTTGAGATTTCATGGAATTTTTATAAAAAAAAATTAAAAAAAAAAAATCAACGCAGTATTTTGCAACTAAAAAATTGGGATTTTTAAAGTAAAAAAAGATTAACATAACAAATATTGAAAAATAACAAAAATTTAATTAAAATTTTTTTTATTATGTTGCACAACTATTCCTAATAAAATATTTTCAACTAAAAAATTAATATAAAAAATAAACAAAGACATAATAAATTTAAAAAATGAGATGTATTGATCGTATTTAAATGCACAATAATTTATTCATAAATTATGTAACAGCCTAAGATAATTGAAATTTATTTGTACCATAAATAATTGAAAATAAATTCAAAAAACTTATTATAAATGTTTTTTTTCATTTTTTTAATTTTCAAAAATTAATAAATTTTATTCATATACATCAATAATTTAAAAAAGTAATTGACTTCAATAGTTCTTTTTAAATATTATATATAGGTACCAAGTTGTTGTTATAGCAATTATTTTATGGAAAATAAATTTTAAAAAATTTAGAATAAATTAATATCAATTTTTTATGTTGCCCAACATTAACATGCAACGTTTTCTAGTTGATATTTGGCAAAGTTCAAAATTAAAACAAAAATTAAAACTATTTTTACGAAATAATAGGCCAAAATATTTAAGAAAAACAACTTTAATTGTTATCCTTTGGTGTTCATAATTATAAAAAAAAAATTTAAATAAATTTATACTAATTTTGACTTTTTTTGAATTCGCAATACTCTTAGTGGACCGCATGAAATTTTTATTACACTATTTATTTTTGTGCATAAATAAAAAAGAGAATGAAATACAAAAAATAAAAAATAATAAAATAAAATAAAATAAATAAATAAAATATTAAAAATGTAACTGCCACATTTCAAAACTGTAAATACTTTAGAAAATTTGGAATCCGAAATACGAAAATGTGGGAGTACTAACACATGTGATTTAATATTATTAAAATTTTTTAATGCAAAACAATTCAGTAAAAAACGATTTTTCAATACTTTTAGTAAAACCCATCAAATATTTTATATACTACTAATTTTTGATGCATCAATTAAAAATACAAGAAAAATAAAAAAAAAATATTAAAAAAAAATAAATTAAAAAATTAAAAATTAAAAAAAAAACTTGTTGCCACATTTGAAAATATGGCGAAAAACACATCACTTTTACATGCGAAATTGCGCACTTTGTAAGCTTATATTTAATAACTAATAGCAAATGCAAAAAATATATGTATGCATGTCTTAAGTAGAAGGAAATTAATCATTTTCTGTACATCTTGCAACATGTTCGAATGAAAAGTGAATTAATTGCAATTTTTAAGCTGTCAAATTGTTGCAGAATATTAATTTTATTACGAAAATTCGCAAACTGTTGGCAAATTGACGCTAAACAAGCAGCGCTCGAACTTGTATGCTGATAAGCGTAATATATCAATAAATATATTTAAGTTTAAAAAATAAAATTTATTGCAACAAAAAATGCAAAAAATAACTAAAAAATTTCTACACAAAATTTTTGTGCAACAGTTAATATTCTGCAGTTAATCCAATATAAACATACATATATTTCTGTATATATATATATATATATATCTATGTATAAGGATATTTACTTTTTTTTAATTTAAGTGAAATCGTTGTACCTTAAACTTATATACATATATGCATACATTCACACGCCAATAGACGCGCAAAAATTTACACACTCGCACTCGGACAATGAACGCTTGGCCACCTTTCCAAGCTACGGCTCAATAATTTCGCGTAGGCGTGTTTAGTTAGTGGCGGTGTTGCATCGTAGTGTTGTTATCTTTGTTATATACATTTATTTTAGATACACTTACATATCTATGCAATAGCAGTTACTGTTAAAAGTGGAAACTTTTCAAGCCTGTATTGCTGCCACGCACATATGAGCTCTGTTATCTATGTTAATGAACATGTATATACATATGGATGAATGTATGTATGTCTAAATGTACAATATATAAGACAAAAACCAAAAATTCACCAAATACATTAATATATACATATATGTATATACATCTGTGCATTATATGCATATTGCAAAACCTTAGCGTCGCGCTTGTTTGTGTGTGTGTGTGTGTATGTGTGCTCACCTACAATGTATGCTTTTGCTGGCTAAAACGATTTGCAAATGCGCAACAGCTCGTAGTTAAAGTAGTAAGAAAAAAACAACAACAACACAAATTACAAAACACAACAAAATATTTTTTTGCAACAACAACAACAACAATACCAACAACTGCTGGCTGCAGGATGTGCTGCTTTTGTCGCAGCTACGCTAGATTGTGGCAACTAAAAGTCATACATAGCTTAGGCGCAGTCAGTCGATTTGCCGATTGCGTTTGTTGTTGCTGTTGTTGGTATGTTTTCATTTTTGTTGCAAAAATTTTCTAAATTGCTTTGTCGAAGGTGTTGCACACTGCCGACGCCATTGTTTTCTTGCTTACACACAAACACAAATACATATGTATGCACATATCAGTTTATATGTATGTATGTTTTTAATGCCAGTTTTATGTATGCCTGTGTGAAAGCTAGCGCATTTTCGGCTGACTAAAATGGGGTGCAGTTACTTCAATGTGTAGTAGGTGAAACAGTAAGGGAATGCATAACATACATATAAGCATGCACATGCATACATTTGTACATACATATGTACAAACATATGTTGCAGATGCGTTTACATGTTATTCTATGGTGGCATAGACGAGTGATTGTGTCGACTAAATGGAGCAAGCGCAACACCAACCACATGCATATATGAATGTGTTTATCTATGCTCATGTTTATATACCCAAATACATACATCTGTGTATTTGTGGCACTTTCAAATGGTGCTTAGGCAGCCCATTGAGGTTTTCGGGGTCATTTATCGCGTCTGCTGGACACAACTGCTCATATACTCGTACATACATATATTTCCATTGATCTATACAAAGATAAGAATTTTGCAATTTCATAGAGACATACATATATGCGTGCATACATACATATGTACATATGTGTATGTATATTCAAATTTCCATAGGTGTTTGTGCAACATTCCGGTCACTGCCACAAACCGTTTTTGACCACTACAGCTTGAAGGTGGTAAGCTTTCGATTAGAAATTTTCAACGCATATACACATATATGCATACGTTTTTGTTTCTAGTTTTACATATGTATGTATATATGTATGTATATTTGAAAATGCAAATATGCTGCACATTTTATTTATTTACTCACAAGTGTCTGGCCACATGCCACAAGCCTACTCACATACATATACATATATGTACATATGTATATATGTACGTACAAACAAATAGCCTATAATGTTGGCTCAGTGGCTTTTTGTTAAAAGTTTTAAGGGCGAATGAGCCCTATTATCTCTTAGCACTAAGTATATTCTGATATACATTCATATGTATATAAATGTATGTATGTGAAAGCGTTTGCAACTAAAATTGTGCATGTGTTGCAAGTTATGTAAATTTGTTGTGTTTGCACAAAAATGTGGCATGCAAAACTATTGATTTCTTTAAAGTGCAATTGGGCAGCGTGTAGTTGAAAATTTCCTACTTGGTGAAAGCGCTGGCAGGTGCTTTAAGAAATATTTAGATATTTAATTAGAACGAAATTTAAAATGGAAAAATATATTTTTTTAAATTTTTTATTGAACTTTATTTTCAAATGTTTATTAAATCAATATTTTTTTTTAATTTATCTAAACGAAATTTAACAATTGGAGGCGGAGCTCGGCCGAAAATCGCTTCAGCGCTTGCAAAGCGCCAATTATATATACGTGTATAAACGAAATGTAAACAAAATACGAAATAATATATTTTTTTATATAATATTGGCTTTATATTTATTTATTTGTTTTT
The DNA here is from genome assembly GCA_037013455.1 of Ceratitis rosa. NCBI lineage: Eukaryota > Metazoa > Arthropoda > Insecta > Diptera > Tephritidae > Ceratitis > Ceratitis rosa. Next base: position 10,669,722 of record JAWMAG010000006.1, read on the forward strand.
TAATTTTAATTTTTTTTTTTTTTATTCACTTATTTTAATTTTTATTTCCTTATTTTTCAATTTTTATTTCCTTATTATTTTATTTACTTTTTATTTTGTTTTTTTATTTACTTTTTATTTAATTTTTTTTTTTTTGTTAATTTATTTTTTTTAATTATTATTATTTTTATTTTTATTTTGTTTAATTATTTATTTTATATTTTTTTGTCTAACTACCCACTAAAAGCCATAAAAATAGAAACTAAACAATCATTGAGCTTTTGTAAATTTTTTCATTTGTCGACCGATTAATTCCTAATTGCATGTACGCTGACCATCATCAATACAATGTTTACTGCCAATGTGGGTGTTGCTACTTTAATTTCCTCAATTTTGGTTTTAGTTCTCATTTTGTTTCGTTTTTGCTGCGACTGTTGGTTCAATAACATTTTAGTTGCTTGTTTCTAAATTCAATTTTCTTAATTTACATTTTTCCAAAATAATACATATTTACAACAACATTGAAAATTAATATTTTTTTCTGCCGCCATAGTTTTTCTTCATCTATTTTATATTTTATACCCCTCCTCAGCACACACCCATATTTATTTGGTGTTAAGCAATTAATTTTTGTTGCGTGTCATTTAGTTATTTGGACGAATGTCGCTTCCGTCTGCTTTTTTTTGAAACACTCAGCATAAAAACATCGAAGAAATCCGCCTCCCACTATATTAATTTATTTAGTTTTCTTTAATTCACTCACTTACTCAGCCGAAGATGTGTACAAATGTATGTTTGCCATTTGAATTTGGTATATGGAGCAACAAAAGATTAAGTAATAATTAAAATAGAAATGTTTTTATATAAATTTTTGTGTCATATTTTCATGTTTCATTCGCCACTTACACCGCACATACATACATACATACACACGAGGTATATACGCCTCCAATCTTTTAAGTTCTTTAATTTGCTGCCTGCCTTTCGGTTTTGGTTGCAATTCGAAAATATATGTATGTATGTGTGTATGTAACTGTAGATGACCCTCGAACGCTTATGCGTGTCGAATGGCGATTAGAGATAAGAGCTTAAGAATTGCTAGAAAAGTATTAATTTGAATTGTAGAGTTAAAGTTAAAGGTCAAAGCTTTATTTTCCTCCCGAATTCAACTGTAAGAAAAGTAGAGCTTCACGTTTCAGGCTTAAGTATTAATTAAAAATGAAACTTTAATTGCTAGCAGTTTGAAATGTATAAAGAGTAACAACGGCGAATTTATCTTTTACTTAAAAAAAAGTATTTTTTCGCACTTTCTATGCGCCAAAATCCTTTTGTAACACTTTAAACAATAATATAGCATAAAATTTTTCACGGCGAATTTAACTTTTACAACTTTAAAACAGTCATTTTGTATGTTTAAAGTGCGAAAGTAGTTCTTTCAGCATTAATAGTTCAAAAAATGCAACAAAAAAATTTACGGCGAATTTATCTTTTACATTAAAAAATATGCTTTTGCCTTTTCTGGGCTGAAAAATGACTTTGCAACTCTTGTACGCTTAGTTTTTTTTACAAAATAAGAGTGCTTAAAGTAATTTTTTAGAATTCATTATGCCAAAAATGCAAAAAAAAATTTACGGCGAATTTATCTTTTGTTAAAAAATAAAAATTCAATATCTCAGGTGCAAAAATGTATCATATTATTGTTTGTTAAATCTGTTTTGTTCAGAAAATCTGCTATAATTCTTATTTTTTTTATATTTCATTTATATTGAGCAAACATTTTTACACACCTTGAAACTAATTTTATAATCTTAAGCTATTTCACATAACGCCAACACTTCAAATTACGCTCAAACGCCAATAAATTACCACTCAAGATTGATTATAATTTTCATTTTTATTAAGTTAAGAAAATTACTTTAAAATACTGAGAGGTAGAGCGCCGAAAATAATAAAATATATATGTTTAAAATATTAAAACACACAACAGCTGTAAGCAAATTTCGTCAAGCATTGAGGTATATTTAATGAGAAAATATCAAAAATTAAACGCACGACACACAAAAGAAATAAAAAAAAATGTTTGGAAGTTTTTCAAATTCAAAACCTGACACAGAAAAACTGCTTTTTGAAGAATTTATGAATAAATTTTTTGGCGAATGTGTTAAATTGTTTTAAAACGCACAAATGACAATTTCAATATTTTCGATGGAATGAAGTGAAAAATATATTAAAAATTTGTTAAAAAATAGAGAAAAAAATGAAAAAATGTTAAAAGAATAGAAAAAAAAATTAAAATTAAAAAAGACAAATTCAAAAATAGAAAAATAGAATATTAAAACAAAAAATCAAAAAATAGAAAAAAATTAAAATTATAAATATTAGAACAAAATGTAAAACGTATGAAAAATAAAAATGTAAATTGGAAAAAATAAATATATAAACGCAAAGTATTTCAGAGTGCGCTGACGTCAGTGGCACAAGTTAATTTTTTTTTATTATTATTTATAAAATATAAATATTGCTAGTCATTTTAAAGCAAAAAACTTATTTTACTGACAATTAAAATTAAAATTTCCACTACTATTTATTTAAATTCCCCACCGCCGGCTTTTTTGAGCAACACAAATGTCTAAAAAAAACTGTTAGATATTACAACAACTAGCTAAATTAGAATTATCAGTCTAATAAAAATTAAAAGACAAAAAACTTAATTTTTTTTTTGTTTTTTTGGGAATCTGCAAGTTCGTGACACGCATAGTTTGTTGGCGCGAGCATAGTACGTGTTTGCGTAAGAATTACAAAAAAAAGAAGGTAATACGAAATATTTACGCCAAAGAAAGAAGTGAAACAAAAAATAGTATTACTTTACATATTCTTAGCCTGGCTGACAGCTTGCCGACCTGGTCGTTACCTTTGCGCCGCCAACGACATATTTGTGGCAGAAGACGAGAATAATATATTTAAGGCCGGTTGAGCGGTAAGTGCAGAGCAAAGAAGTTACTTAAAAATATACTAAAATAAATTGCGTGCTGATGGCTCATTTAATTTAATGAGCAGCGTGCAACTTGTCTAAATGATTTTTGTGTTATAACTTTGGGTTGTTTTTTCTATTTTAATTTTTTTTTTTTTTTACTTTTTTCTATACCATTTTTAGTTTGCTGCCAGGTTGATGAGTTTTTTTTTTCTCTAAACTGCTCTTTCCATGTTTTTGTTTCTTAAACTTACAGTATACGCGCGCGGAAAAAACAAACTAAAAAAAATTTCACGCTACACCTGAGCGTTTTATAACTTTGCGCTTATTTTTTTAAAAACTTTTTTTTTTTTCGTGCCTTTTGTTTATACCTGTATGCGGCGAATTTGTCTATTGTTGCTTTAAATGCTTTAATGATGAGTTAAAAATGCTTAACGCAAGATTTCTGCTATAGCTCATATTAGTTTACCGGTTTCTTGGTGATTCCTTTTGTACAATTTACTCTTTTATATACAAATTTTGTTTTTTTGGTTTTGTTTTTCTTTATTGTAGCGCAGTGTAATTTCAAGTTCAATAAGCTTTTTAAATGTGTGCCTTTTTCTCATTTAAAACCATTTACTTTATTTCAACTCATTTGTTGCTGTTATGGTTTTAAGTGTTTATTCTTTTTTTCCTAATTTTACAGTTGGTTTTTTTTTGCGGCAAATGCTCTTCTGCACTGCCTAATGCGTGCAAATAAACATTTCCTTGCCTAAAATTAATTTTCTAAAATATTTATTAACTTGAACGTTGTATGATTAGCGTAAGTTGAACAAGTATTAAGGTCAACGGCACTGTTTGAGAGGTGTTCGTTTCTTAAATTTTACAGGAATAACTAATAAGCAGAGGAAAAAAATATTTATAAATAACTATCACATAATGTGCATATACTCGTAGTTGGTTAAACTTATTAATTTGCAAAAATTGCATAAAAAAATTTTGCGGCGAATTAATCTTTTATTTAAAAATGCGCGCATTTGATAGTTAAATTATGTAAAAGTTACGAAACAAGCAATTACACAAAAAATATGACTTTTATTTTACGGCGAATTTATCTTTTTACAAAGTAACGCACATAACAGTTTTTTTCGAAACTTAGAAATAAAAACTAAAATGTTTGTTTTATAATGCGTACATTTCTAGCTTGCGGCGAATTTATCTTAAGCACATAACATGGCACTTTTAACAATGAAAACTACGCAAATAGAAGAGAAACTAAATTAAAAACTACAGAAATTTAGAAAATTTAAAATTTCACAAGATTTCTTTACAACAATTTGCAAATTAAGCCAAATTTTGACGCAACTAAATATCGAATTCACGACGGCGCACCTACTTTCATCATAATACACAAACATACACGTAGCTGTTACATACGAGTATGTAAGTAAAAAATATACTAAAATTTAGTGCACACGCAAACACCGAGCTAAAGTCGCAGGCAGACTGTCCAGCAAGCTACTTTAGCCTTTGAAAAATGCATTGCATTTAAGTGTCATTATTTTCAAAATTTACAAGTTGCAAAAGCTAATGTAAGGTCCAACAACACTTCAAAACGCCAGAGCCAACGCATATCGACTAATAAAAAGGAAAAAATGCGACGCAAGCGACAATTTGCGAATGCAAGTAAGGGCAGTTGTAGGACAGTAGCAGTAGCAAGCAAGCAAGCTGCTGCGGCTAGCGGATGAAGCGGTGGTTTTTGGGGAGACTCAACGTAAGGCAAGTGGAACGCGCACGCAATGCCGTCATTAAGCTGCGCTTATTTAAATATACATATGAAGAAAATATGTATTTTTTTTCGAGTCTCTGGCACAAGTTAGCACTTGCCACAAATGAATAAAAAATAAAAAAAATAAAAAAAAATAAAAAAAAATTTAAAAAATTTTAAAAATTAAGAAAAAATAAAATATCTAAAAGAAATTGCGAATAAAGTGCTGGCATGCGGAAGAGAAAAATGCGAAGAGCACAGAATTCCTCAAACAAGTAGACAGGTATTTTAGTAATAATGCACTTATATATGTAGATATTTGCAACAAGAATTTAAAAGCAAAGCGTTTTGAATTTTTCAATTTCATTATTTAAGTTTTTTTTTTAATTTTTTTTTAAATTTCTTTGTATTTTTCAGCCTCCTGAAATGAGCAAATAACAAATTCATTTATGTAAAGGCATCAATTAAATGACGCCACGGCAAAAGGCACATTGTGTGGTTAACCTAAAAATTAAAATAGCAGTCAAATTTGTTAGCAACACTTTTTTCCCCATTTACATTATCAAACAATGCATTTTTAACCACAACGCGCCGCACACATGCATGCCACACCTACTTAATTTGTTGCAAATGCGAAAAAAAATGAAATTAAATAAAATGTCTGCAATATAAATAAATTTATTTTGCGGCATTAAAATGTATAAAAATTTATTCATTTTTTTTTTTTGAAGCAAAAATGCAACGCTGCGGTTTTGTGCATTTGTTGGCTACAATGGGCTGGAAATGCTATATTTTCATACATATGTACGTGTATGTCAAATGGAATGAGCGCTTCAGTGTTGTATGCGAAATATTCAAATTAAATATAAAAATTACTTTCCACCAGCAACAACAACCGTAAGCAGCATACAAATAATTATAAGTATGTGCATTTTAATATTTCTGTAGTTTGTTTTTTTTTTTTTTTTTTTTTTTTTTTTTGATGCGATGCGCATTCAGCTACGTTCCTGTTGGCTGTCTCGTAGTTAACTTTTTTTTTCTTTATTTTCATTTTTTTTTTTTTGCTTTTCATCTCAACCACTGCCAATTTGATTGTTGCAATTTTACGCCGCAGAATTGCGCACAATTAATAGTAGCAACAGAAAAAAGCAAAACAACAACAGTAATAAATATTATAGTAAAATTAAGCTAAAAGGTGTGAGTAAAAACGCAATACTGCCGCAGCAACAACAAAATGGTAGTTGAAAAAAAAGAGAAAAAATTGAAAAAAAAAATAAAATAAATAAATAAATGAACGTGTGTAAATAATAAAACCGCAACAAATGTCGCGCTGTAACATTGAACAACATTGAATACTGGGCTAACGCACACACATACGCACAGGCGTTTGACGACAAAAATGCAATAAAATTTTCGTGCCACAAAATAATAAATGTGTGCGTATTTGTGTGTGTGCGAGAGTGAGTTCGCCACACTCACCTCACTATGGACCGTCGTGGCAGGCATAGGTAAGCCGCGACAACGCTGATATGCGGCACAGTTACTTTTCACACGCCGCAAAATGGCAAATGCGCGCACAAAAATGGCAGCTCAGCAATAACAAAAACAACAACAAGAACAATCTATAGTCATTGGCCGTCGCTGTCACTGCTAGGATTGTCACTTTTAATTGTTGCACATACATATGCACTATACATACATACAAATATAGCGATATACATACATAAATACATATGTAACTGTTGTTGTCTGCAAAGTTAATCGGCAAGCCGCACACATTTTCATGGGTGTAAAATCGAAAATTAAACCACAAAAGTAAATTTATTTGTTGTTTTTTTATTTCATTTTTCTTTTTTTTGTTTTTGCTTGGCTTTAGCAGCGTGAAATGAAAATGATAACTATAAAATTGTCAGAGCAACAAACAGTGTTGGCGAAAAGAAATGCAAGGTGCGCTCACTCTACATACGTACGTACATAAGTATGTATGCATGTATTAATGTATGCAAATATGTTTATTTGCTGTGTTGATATCTTTACGCACATTTAAATGTCACTTGCCACATTTCACTATTATATTATATGTACCTACATACATTTGTATGTATGTCTGTATATACATATTTGCCGAATATTAACAATAATAATAATTTCTCCACCTCAAACTCATTTACACACTTAAAAGCACACAAATGCACATTTTGAACAATAACCGCTAAATTAACGCCATAAAATATTATAGATAAGCGACACGGAAATTGCCTTTAAATGCGTTGTTGGCAAACCGCATTATATGAAATTTTATTTGCTGCAAAATTAAGTTGTAAATGAAATAAAGAAATATGCAGTGTTAAAAATTACAACAAAAAAAAAGCTAAAATTGGGTTATAGAAAATTAAAAAAAAAAAATTATGTTACTTTAAAACGCTGAAAAAGTGAGAAAATTTTTTTTACACAAATTGATTTGAAAAGAGAAATATATATATTTATGGTATTGGTTGAAGCACAAGACGTGGACGTATTTGCAGAATTTTATTTACTTTAATTTAAATAACTTTATAAATTGTTTACTTGAGAAACGTTCTTTATTTTGTTTGAATTTATTTTTACATTTTTAAGAATTAGAAATATAATTATATGAAATAAAATAAATTTATTAAAAACTTTTTTTTATCAAACAATATCTAAAAAAATGTGTTTCAAATATTTTTTTTAGTAAAAATTGCTAATGTAATTGGTATTTTTCCAGAAAATAAATAACAAAGTATGGAATTGTAGCCCTAAAAATCAATAATAAATTGCTAATAAATTGAAATAAGTCTATAGAAAACTTTTAATATTTTTGTGTTGCCGATTGAGATTTTTTTGAAAGCATTGAAAGCGGATATTTATTTATTTTAATATAATTATTTTAAAATTTATTTTTTGACTTGATCATATAGAAATCATGCAACATCACTTTAATGTAATTTATTTTAAACTAATTTTGACAAGCCAAAATTGCATTAAAAATACAAGAACTACTCTAAAATATTTAAATTATATTGCATTAAAAAAATATGTTTCAGATAATTTTTTTCTTTTTTTTGTTGTAAAAATAGTGGCTGTAATTTTATTTATACCGTTTGCTTAGTTCTTTTTTAATATATTAAGAAATATTGAATTTAGAGTTAAAAATCTAAAATAAATTGTTAAAATAAATAGAAAGTAAAAAAAAAACAATTTTTGTGTTGTTTCAAAATGCGTATGGAGATTTTTTTAAGCATTTAAAGATATTTCTTATTTAAATTTTATTTTATTTTTATTTTTTTGTTTTTTTTTAGTTCTTTAATTGAATTTTAAGAATTTCTTCATTTATTTTTTATTTGATCTTAAAGGAATTTTGCAATATCACTAAATGAATTTTATTTATTTTAAATTTATTTTTACAAATTAAAATTTGATTTAATAAAAAAATAAATTTACTTTTGAAAATTTTAAATCACAAAATATATTTTAAATATTTTTTTTTTGTTGTAACTTGTATTGCACTCTCCTTTGCCTATCTTTGTTAGCAAGACTTTTTTATTGAATAGCACTCAAAATAATCATTGCTACATTTTAGATAAAGCAACTATTATTTTATTTAGTTTTTTTGAAAAAAAAATCAAAGAAATGAGCTTGAGTTAAACGCATAATTTTAGTGATTTTCCCTTGCAACGTTACCACATGTCGTACGATTGGAGTTTCAGTAGAAGAGTTTTTGATTTGCAGACGAAGAGCGTTAGTCTCAACTAAATTTATTGCAAGCATACATATGCCGCGGTGAATAATTCAAGTAATAAAAATTATTATTTTGCTTTCTAAATTCTTTATACATTTAAATTTTTATATACTTTAAAGCGAAAAAAGAATTACACAGCAAAATAATGCAATTTGTAAACAGCACTTTCAAATTTAACTGAGAAATGCAGATAAATTCACGTAAAAATAATCAGCAAAAAATTTATGCAATTATATATTTTTCTTTTAACATTAAAAATATTTGCTACAAAAATTTATGCACCAAAATTCGGGCGTTCAAAAATTACTACACATTTCTTACTATAAATTTTCATACTTTTCTTTCTGCAAAATCCACACAGCCGTTTCAATGTAAAATCACAAAAAAAAAATGAATTAATAAAAATTCAACCACATAACAAAGGTGTGTAAATAAATAAAACAAATCTCTGCTTCTCTACCGAAAAGAAAAAATTCGAATGGAAATTAAACTTCAAACTCCAGCGTTGCTAATGAAAACATCGTCGTTAGCGGGTGGTGGCGAGTGCAAGGAGATTAACGAGAATCGATTTAAAGCATAACAAATAGTCGATTTTGTTACCACATCAAATTAACAAGCTTATTGTACCAGCTATAACGTAGCGCCGAACACATTTCTTTTTATTCTTTTCTTATTAACAGACTTTTTTTTATTTCTCATAAATTAAAAAAAAAAATTTGGTATTTCTTTTTACGACAACTCGCTAATAATTTATCCAAACACTAACCAAAACACTATGCGCTACACATCACATACATAAAAACTATTAAGTTGCACTTTAGCAGCAAGGTGTTAATATGCCAACAAAAGCAGTGTGTAAATATGTATTTGGGAAAATGCACTAAAAAATCGAAAAGCCATGGAAATTTCAATATGAAAGAACTACAGATGTGAAGAGAAAATGCAAATCAAACACTAGTAAATATTGTAAATAAAAAGTGCTTGAGATATTATATGTATGTGCTTATGTCCGTATGTACATACTCGTAAATAAATATTTGCTGCTAGATGTGAATATTTAAATTAGTTTCGGCATGAAATGTTATATTAATTTATATTCGAAAAATCTTATTGGAAAATTTTTGATCACGTTTTTCAATACGTTCGGTAGAGCGAAATATGTTGGTAAAAAATACTAGATCTACTCGTGACAGCATATAAATATTGCCGCCGCCGGTTTGCACATTATTGATAATTTATTTTATCACTTTTCAAATGTTAATTTGCAAAATTATGGCTGTTGCTGTAATCGCATAATTAAATAATTGATATTTGAAAATGTTAAAGTGAAGTATGATTTTTTATAAAAAAGAAAAATAACTGCAATAACTTACAGTTGAAGATTGATGTTAAGCAACAAATAAATCAAAAATAGCATTAAATTAAATTAATTGGAAAATTATAGTTAATTGTATTTAATTTTATTTTTATTAATTTTTAAAAGTTTCATTTTAGGCAACAAAAAATTTTTTTAAAAAGAAAAAAAAAGTCATTGAAAAATTATATTCCAATATTTTGTCATTTTTTTAAAGACCGCATGATTTTTTATTTCATAAAACGCAAAAAATAAAAATTAAAATAAATTAAACTAATTGGAAACGTACATTTGAGTTTTTTTTTTAATTCTGTTACTATCGTATGAAAAGAAAATAATTTTCACTTAGATATTGTAAAAAATATTGAAAAAATAACTAAGTGGATTAATTATATTTTTATTTTTTTCGCTTTTTCCAAGTCCGTGCAATTTTTTTTTCATAAAACATAAAAATTTACACTAGTAGATTGTTTTTAGTTTAAACTGATGTAAATATTGTAAAAAAAAATATTAAACCAGTTGTATTTTTTTTTTTTTTTTTTGTAATTTTACCAACTTGGCTTACAGTTTGAAGACGAAAAACCTGCGGGGAATTTTGTATGCCAAAAATTTAATTTTTTTTAATAAAATGCTTATAAACGCGCTTTGTGTGAAACAAAAAAAAAACAGCAACAATTTTCAACACCATTGTTAATTAATTTCTAAATAAAATTATTTACTTATTGCATAAATAGTTTACTTTTCATAAAATAATAATAAAAATGCATTGGTGTTTCATAATTTTTGATTTTATAGGAATTATTATAAAAAAATCAATTTTTTAATTTTTCACTGTGATTCCATTTATTTTTGTAAGTTTTAAAATTTATTATGGTTTTCTTGTCATTTTATTTTATTTTATTGTACTTTTCTATCTAGTTCTTTCAATTGGACATTACCTACTACCACTAAGCTTATTTATAGATAATAAAGACGCCGAAGCGTAATTTCCTCAAAAACCTCAACATGGCAACTGTCAATGCGTGTATTATCAACTGACAACCAAAACACCATACATATATATATAGGTATAATATTTCTTCGTTTTTTTTTTTGCAAATAGTATTAGCAAACTTAAAGGAAACGATAAGCAACTAGCTCAATAGCCAGGAAGAGCAGCCAGCAGTGCGATCAGTAGTGATTGTGCATAAGCAAAGGTGGGCGAGTGACAAAAGATATACATATAAGAAAAAAGACATATCAAAGTTTTATGATAACTATTTGATAAAATAAATTTGCTGACGGATATTAATATGTAGAATGAAAAAAAAAAACATAATTTTCGCTGCATCAAAATTTAGTTTAGGTAAATTAGCGATCAGTTGGTTATTAACTTGTCCTACTAGGCACTTTGATTTTGCTCCAATTTAATTAGAAATTTCAATTTGTTGTTATATATGCATATCATAAATATGACTATATGTATTTATATACATATCTGCAATATTCATATGAAGTCATTTAAATCCACTCACTCAATCACTTAACAGTTTTTTTGTGCAAATATTTACAAAGCTTTTATTTTGGAGTTTTTTTTTATTGCTTATTTTTTGTTCAATTTTTATAATCAAAAGTTTCAGCTAACGTAATAAAAATGTTTACGTCGGCAATTTTTTTTTTTATATTTTTATGTTTTTTTTTTCTTCAGCTAGCTTTAAATAAGATATTTTAAATGAAGTTTAATGAAAGAAGTGCAAATGGATTTCTCAGTTGTACGTTTATTTGAGTTGAAAAGGCGTTCTTGAAGAACGAATGCATATGTATGTATATGTAGGTATGCCATTAGAATTGCTTCAATTTTTGTTTGCATTTTGGCTGTGTGACGTGTTTTTTTCAAAAAAAAACACTTTTGGAACTGCTAATTTGTTTCAGTGGAGGCTACGTAATTTAAGAAAAAAAGTCTACTTCTAGAGTATCCCAGAGAACCGACTCAATATAGTTTAAAAGTTCGGTTAATTTTTGGAATTTCTTCTTTTTAGTTGAATGCATTTTTAAATTTCAATAAAATTTTTTCACATTTTCTGCACTTTATAAAAAATTTCGATTTTTGAATTTATTTAATATTTGTTTAAAATAATATTTTAAATTCTAGCAAAATCAGTAGTTCAAAGAGAATGTTTAAGTATATATTTTTAGAAATTTATATGCACTTTTTATATATTTGTTATTTTGTATTTAATGATGTATGTATTTTTTATGTATTAAATAATGAAATTTTACACAAAATTTTGTGATTTACAAAAAACATAAAAAGTTTATTATTAGTCTTGAAAATTTTCGAAATTTTACAGAAGAGCTATGTATATAAACACATATATATGAGAAGTAGTTTTTTAAGAAGAAGAACAAGTTTTTTAAGAGATTATATATAATCTATATATATATATAATTGATGGCACTGAAGCGATTTTCGGCCGAGCTTCTCCTTCAAGGTGATGTCTTTCCAAACTATATCTTATTCTAAGCAGTCACCAAACGACCAATGGTTTTGTCTGAGAAACTTTTATTTCATGTCAGAAATACATTAGAGGTCATTCCCTGCCAAGATTATAAAAATTAATTTTCTATAATTTTGGATGTTGCGATTAACATCAAAATATTTGCTAAATATTTTTTTAATATAGCTACAGATATATATATCATATAAAATTGGCGCTTTAAAACCGCTGAAGCGATTTTCTGCCGAGCTCTTCGTTTAAGTTGAAGTTTACCAAAAACAAAAAGGGGGGATCCTACAGTTTGTTCTAAGCCGCCTCGGAGTGGCTGATGGATTATTACGAGGAGCTTTTTGTTTCATGTCATAAATACAATTGGAGCTCTTGACATTCGTTGTCGAGGAGAGATCGCAATTATTTAATTTAATTTTATTTAATATAATTTTATTTAATTTAATTTTCTATAATTTTTGGATGGTACTAGGACCAAAATTCGAACGCAATATCGCAACTGTTTTCTTTTTATTAGATTTTCAATTTTCATTGAAATTTTCCAACTACAACTCTACACGTATGTACAATTCTGTAAGTAGATAACTGTAAAGGATTTTCTTTCCCATATACATATGTATGTCTTCAAAATTATGCACCAAATAAGCCAAAAAAATCACAGCGTTAAATTATTTACTTAGCTGAATATTTTTATTAACACCTACACAATAAGAAAAAATTTTAATTTTCCAATATTGAAGAAAATTGCCGTCGCTAAATGCAGATTTCCGACGACGAGAGCAACTGCAGCAATTTCAAGGCCACATAAAGTGGGATTTCTAACCAATTTTTTTTAAATCCTTCTCACGCACATATTTAACAAACAAAAAAAAAATAATAAATAATAATTTTAACTAATTTCACCACGTGTACGTGTACTTACCCTAGGTTGAGCCATTAATGCTCTGGGAGCGATGTCCAGCCCGACCTGTGCCACTTTTGCAAGCAGCACACGCTGAGTTTTTGTAGATTTGTTGACTTTGTTTGGTTGCGGGCTTTTGCTTAGTGATTGGCACGCAGCAAGTCACACATGCACACACACTAAACGCTCACTTTATAATATCTATGTATGTGGGTATTTGAATTTTGTTTGTTCTAACTTTGGTTTTGAGTTTTATTTAAAACTTGACACAACAACACATCATCAAGTGAAATGTAGACATGGATTTTTCATGTAAAATACACTTTGTTGTTTTTTTTTTGTTTTTCAATGCTTTTTCTTTTAATTTATATTTTAAATTTTTATACAACACAGGCACATTTGTTTGCAATTTATTTTTTATTTATTTATTTTTATATGTATTATTTATGTATATTTGATGTTTGATGTTTGACACACGCGACGGTAAAACGCGACGAAACGTTGTTGATTTTAATAGATAATTTGTAATAATAATAATGATGATAATTATAATGTTGCAAGTAAAATTAATTTTTGTTTTTGTGTTGTTTTTTTTTTCTTTTGTTTTTGTATTTGTATTGCAGTTGATTGTTGTTGTGTTTAATTTGTTCTTGTTCCTTGCAGATTTTATTTTTCTGCTCAGTTTGTTCTCTTTTTTTTCTAGTAATTTAATAATTTTGTTGCTTTAAAATCGTATACAATGCTTGTATACATATGTGGTTTTCAAATAATTTTGTATTTTTGTTTTTTCTAATTTACAATAATTTTTATTTTTATTATATTTTTTTTTAATTTAGCGCTAAATGCTCGTATATATAATTTTGCGTTTTTAGTATACTTGATTGCTTCGGGATTGGTTGGTTGAATGGTTTTTGTTGTTGTTTCTGTTGTTGCTTTGTTGGTTTTAAAGCGGCTTGACAATTTCGCTTTGTCGCAAATTTTGCAGCGGTACCTTTTTGCTTGATTTCTCTATGGTTCTATGTACATGCATATGTATGTATGTAGGTATGTATGTATGCACTTATGCAGCTGTCATAAACATAACGTATAACTGCTAACTGCTTATTGTAGTAATTTTTGTAGTTGTTAATTTTGTTTTAGTACCAATACCGCTTGCCAATTGCCGCCGCCTTCGTATACACTCTTTAGATTACACTCGTTGTTCTTGTTGCAGTTGCATTTAGTTGCTCGTATACAAAGTTGCTTTGGAATTATTATTTTTGCTTAATTGTTTTGTTTTGTTTTGTTTAGGTAAAATTTTTGAATGCCTCTACTTAGTTTTGTAGTTGTTGTCGTTTCCAAATATACTGTATACATGCATATATGTACAGACATATGTGATAGAGGAGTTGCTTGTTGTTGCTTCTGTTCTGTATTTAGTAGTTGCAGTTGCAATAGTAGTAGTAGTTGTTGTTGTTGTTGTTGTTTGCGTTAATATGCTCACAAATATCACAGCTTCTTCAACTCTCGACTTTCTTGCCCTTTACTTGTGTACTCGACTCCTACTTGTTATTTTTTAGTTTTTTTGTTTTTTTGTTTTGTTTTGTAAAAATTTCTTTGCTTCTTTCTAAAAAGCAAAAAAAAAATTCAAAAATTTCAAAATAAAATATTTTTAATTTTGTATTTTAAGTTTTGCGAGCCGCGTATTGTCAGTTTGTATATATTTACGAATTGTTCTTTCACTTCACACTCACGACGTTATACGCGCAACACGCCAAATTACCGACGCTTTTCACCAACTGACACGACTGACGTTAGCAGTTTCACAAAGATGCATACAGTCTTTAGAAGTTATGCAATAAGAAAACTTTATTCTTTACAGTGAGTTAGTTTAAAACTTATTTGAACATAAAATTCTGGTTGCTGCAACTATTTTTTGTTTTTTTTTTTTTTGGATGAATTCGATTGGAGAAACGTAGCAAATAAATTACATATACAAAAATGTATTTTTTTTTCAAATCAGAAGCGAGAGAAAACAAAACAAAAATTCCTTAAAAACAAACACTTTTCTAGGCTGTGGGCAGTTTTTTTGTTGCACCTTTCATGCGCGTATTTACATATGAACGCGCGTCCAGATTTAACTGCGATTAATCAAAAACTGTCAAAAATTGTTGTTGCTGCTGTTAGTTGTTTGGTTTGCGCGGCGCTCACTGGCTTTTCAACAAATTTCGCTTATAAGATTTGTTTTCTTCGTTTTTTTTTTTTGTTTGTTTGAATTGTTATTAACTGTTTTTAACTGTTAGATTTAGAGTGGCAGCAGCAAGTTGCAAAATGATCGTGTGTCTAAGTTAGCTACCTGACTGGCTTACTGACTGACTGACTAACTGACTGCCTAACGGCCGGCCTGCCTGTTGGACTCAGCGCTGTTTCTGCTGCTGCACTCGTTGATATCCGCACTGTTGGCACCGCAGACACGCACACTCACACACTACAAGCCGTGCTCTGGCCGTTTCTCAAGACACACTAGACACCGTCTGTTGGCTGTAGAGATAATGTTTAACAATACAGCACGTCTGCCAGGCCAGAAATCCTGCTAAATAATGCAAAAGTCCTGCTAATGCATTCTAGCGACGGCAATGCAATGCACAGGAGCAGCGCTTCTTCTTGCTTCGCTGGTGTTCGTTTAGAGCGCGCGTAACAGTCAAAGCAATAAATTTCTGGCGTTTTTATAGCGCCAGTTAAGGAAGCAGTTTTTTTTTTTATTTTCTTTAAATATTATTGCAACAGTGTTTTTTGTTTGTGTTTTTTTGAAAAACAATTTTGTATATATTTTTTTTTATTGCAAGAAGATTTTCCGCATATTCTTGTTGTTGTTGTTGTTGTTATTTTATTTTGAAAACTTTACCAATTTCTTTGTTTATAAACCGTTTAAATCGCGTTACACGTTACCGTTGTAGACTGTGCAAAAATGTAAAGTGAATTATTCTCGTTTAATTTCTGTTATTGTTGCGATCTTTTCTTTTGTTTTTGTTGTTGCGGTTTGTGTTGTTTTTTTTTTTTTTCTTTTTCTTTAATGGAAACAAAATGAATTGGAAAAATTACGCTTATTATATTTCGCTTTCTACACAGCACACGTCGTACGCGTTTCGAAGGCAAACACACACTGGGCTTGTCAATCACAACGGCAACTACACTTGGCGGGGGTAAATAATAGCCGCTGCCGACGACACACCGATAGGCAGATAAACGCACACACGCGCAAACACGCACACACACTCCCATACAATCTCATCAGCAGGCAGGCGCGCTCGCACTCAGCGCTACGCTATGCATGAAGTATAGTAGCAAGTCGGTCGTATAGTAAGCAGCAGATAGCATGCCAGCAAGCAAACAAGCAGCAGCAGTGCAGCAACAACTCAACACACACACACACACTCACTCAACTTGCTTGCGAAATATACTACGACGAGTCAAGCGCACAACACACATCGCAGCAGATGGATGGATGGCTAGATGGATGACTCGACAGGCCAGACCAGGCCAAATCGGGCTAACGTAGGAAAGAAAGAACGGCCGTAGCGCGCTATATTGTGGATAGCATATTTCAAGTGTGCAAGCAGGCGCATTAGCCGAGTAGAGCAACAATTGTGCCATTAAAATAGTGCGAAAGAGCGCGATAGAGGCGATTGGCGCCATTGGTGTGAATGCGAGAATCGGTTACTGATGGTGGTCGTGGTGATGGTGGTGGTGGTGGTGGTGTTAGTTGTTTAAGAAGGCAACAAAGTTGAAGAAGAAGAAGAACACTGCCATAAGAGCAGCGCCAGCCAAATAGCTTTGTAAGTTAAACACAACGCAATCGGCCAGGGCAAGTATTAGCGTATTTGAGTGATTGAAAGTGTAGCATGCACACGGCATGCGGCGAAGAGCACTAAAAAGATTGATGAGAGCGCGCGTTCTGTGTGCTTGTTGTGTGTAGTAGCGAAAAAGTATCTCATAGATACAAATATTAATATTAAGAATTGTGTGGCGAAGAGCGCGCGCAAACATAACTCAGCAGCAAGCAAAGCGCGCGCATACGCTCAAGTGCTCAAGCAAGCAAGTGTAAATTGGAAAATTTATGAGCGTAAATTTGTATTTATCGGCGAATTCAGCAACATATACATATTGTTTATTTATTTTTTGCGCACGGCGAATTTATCTGCGCTCAGCAGCGTGCTGCTGCTAACGAGAGCGGCGCAAATCGCCGCAACAGCTGATGGGGCCCATAAAAGTAGGAATGACTGATTTGTTAGTACGCCTCTTGTGTCATGACCACAAGTATGTATGGCGATAGATAAAACAAATCGAATAAGAAAAGGGTGTGGGCATACGATATCAGCGCTCGCGCAACAACATCAACAAAAGCGGTTAGCGCGCTCAAATTATTATTCTTATAAATATGTATAATATGTATATGAAATTCATAAGTCACTCGCTAAACTTGAGTTTGCCAAAAAGCTTACATGCTCACCCACCCCAAGCGGCGTCTACCGTCGTTTTTAGATGAAATTTCCCTTGAGCGCTTTTTTTGTGGAAAATTTGCACTCTCACAACAAATTGAGTGGAAAACGCGCAACTTCTTCCGCCAACAACCACATATCTTATTCTTCACATTTCTTCCGCTTCATAACATCTTGTGCTTTTGCCGTCGGTCGCATGCCGCGCGCCGCCTTGAGAGATCTTACGCTCTTCCAGCGCCCATCATTTTGCAAACGCTCTGCAATAACGCAACGCCACAAAGCAGGCGGCACATCGAATATCTGTCGTCTACTGAGCAGGGAATTCAACTCAGCTCCATAAAATTTGCTGTTGTTGTTTGTCAGTCAACAATTTGTTATTTTTGTGTGCAACTCTGCTCAGTTCAGCACATTGACATCGTCGCGCATCTCGCGCACAAACATTTGAAATTTATTTGGCTTTAGCAGAAATGAGATGGCGCTTATATCATGTTGATGAAATACGTAGTCCCTCGTAGTACATACCTCCACAATCGGTGGCTGCCGGCTCATGTGTATGTACATATGTACATCTTTGGCATTCGCTCACTTTCAATGCGCGCGCTCGTTGTTCCACACGCTCTGTGCCAATTTCTGTTGCCTCTTCGCTTGCCAACCGTACGTACGTACGTACGTATGTATGCCATCACTCACACACACACACACACACGCACACACATGCGCGCAGTTCATCGTCTACCTGTTCTCATCAATTGGCCCCTCAAACGCCCTCGACGCGCTCACGCTGCCTTTATGCCTCTACCTCGTTCATTGCGTCGCGCACTTCCCTTTGCAAATCAGCAAAAACCAATCCCATTTGTTATTTTCGCTTGAGTGAGTGGCAGTTTGCATCAGTTCGGTTTTCAGTCTTTTGGCCAACATCGTTGTCGACTTGATTATTGTGTGCGCTGGTTGTTGTTGTTGTTGTTTGTTGGCTGCTTTGCCGTACGCTGCTGTTCGCTGAATGGTGAACGGTGGGTGGGTTTGGCTTTGGCTCGCTTGCTCTTAGAGTGTTGTTGTAGATACATACATACATATGTATGTACATATGTATATGTATTTACACTACGACTTGTGTACTATCTACTAGTGTTAGCAGCATAGTTGTTGTTATTTGTAGGGTAATGTAACAATTTCTGCTTGTTGTTTTTGCCGCTGTTTTCACTATTCACTTTTGTACTCGTATGTATGTATGTACATACATATGTGAATGTAAAAGCGTTCGCTGGCGTTATATACAGGTGTGTAAGTACGTTATACTCAACTTTTTCAACACCAATATTACTAGCAACGTTACCAACAACAACAACAATAGCGTTAACAACAATAAAAATAAAAACCAATACTCAGTCGCTCACCAGAAGCCAACCAACCTAGGCCTGGCTGGCCAGCCAGCAGCCGTGTAATGCGGTTTTTGTTATTGCTCTCGCTAAATTCCGCTTTTCATTTGCATCTTTTGTTGCTACTTTCATATTGTTGTTGCTATTGTTGCACTCAATGACGAAGTTAAGGCCACTGTGGCCGTTAATGGGGCGGCGAAAATGTGAGTGATTGTTTGAAATACACAAATAAATGAAACAACAAAAACGAAAAATTAAGTAGAAGAATATATCGGAAATTTTCAAATTTTCATTACTCAGCTAAAGGATATTTCGAGGAGAGTTTTAATAATTGAATTGTTGCTTTAAAAGTGAAACTTTATTTGAGTGTTAAAGCGATGCTGCAGTTCATATTTGTTTATATACATACATAAGTATGTACATATTTGGCTGACATTTACCTAAAATTTTTGAAAAGATTAAATAATTTTGAAATTCTTTCAGTCATTTTTAATTTACACAAAATCACTCAAATTCTCTGCTTTAATTTATGGCGCATTCTTAGGACTAGAGTGACTATGTATACATATATGTATTTATATGTTTAAAGATCCTTTTACCCTTTTGCTCGTCTAGAAATTCCCCACACATTTCATTGCAGACATGCAAATTTGCCTTCTCATTCTTTTGCTTAAGCAAGAGCAAACACTTTTTTTTTTTGTACTTTTCAGAGGTGCCAAGTTTTGAGGAAATTAATTACTTTTCATTGAGATTTCATTTAGATAGACTCGTATGTGCTTCCGAAATATACGGTATTTTTCAATATTTTTAAGGAAGATTTAATAAGTTATGAAGACCTTTTACGGCGGTAAAAAAATAAGTATGCTTTATTTTTATATTGAACACATAGCTTAAAATTAAAAAAGAAATTCTTTATTTAAAATTTAAACATAAAATATGCTAAAAAAAATTGTTTGATTTAAAGAAATACTTCAAACTTTTAGTAGGATTTTATTTCCAACTCAAAAGTTTACTGATTTTTGGCAAGAAAAGGTCAGAGGATTCCAATTTAAAAAAAAAATACTGAGGGTATTAATTCGGTCCGTTTTTAAATATGGCTTCATCTACCGATCTTAAAAACGATTACCTATTTCATTGAATTCATTTTACATCAGTCAACAGTATTTAGTGTGGCGTCTATTTCTGACAACAATATTGTTTTCTTACCTCTACGAAAATGTCCGGGTGTTAAATAAAAAGCATTTGCGAGATTTTCTATTTGAATTGGTAGAAAAAGTGCAGCTGGAGTCCATTAAATGCTTGTGGCAGTTTATGTTGAATCTGCGCCGATTGATAAGTCATTGGTTTCAAATGTTTATAAAATTTTTAATTTTTGCGTCGCAAACATATAAAGAGAATCCTTTTCAATAAAAAAAAGTGTAAAGATGAAGAGTTTTAAGCTTCACTGGAACAAGATGCGTGCGAACCAGACGAAACCATTGTACGTCGTAGGTATTACCGCACCCGACATGTTCATGTTCCTTCAAACCACTGGCTATTTCGATGGAAGCAAAACGATTTGCGGCGTCACCGGTTCGAGGTTATTTGAGTAAATTAAAGAAATGATTGCATCGAGGACAGAGAGAATTCTTTTTTTTTGAGATGAAAATTAACAGAGTAATAGAAAAAGTAGTCGCTCTCGACGGGTAATACTTTGAATGATGTAGTTTTAAATTTTATTTCATTAAAAAACAGTTTTTTGAATGTAAAAATTAATTTGTGATCACAATATTTATTTATTGAACAATTTCTGTCGCCCTCAAAGTTGTGGTCATAGCATACAATGGGCTTTCGTTGGTATTTTTTCAAACCTCCAACAGCTCAGACAAGCACTTTTTTCAGTTTTTCAATTAAAACACTATTTTTTAAGAGCAAAAAGTCACAGGAAAATCAAATTGAAATTTTTTAAGAGCAAAAAGGCACAGGGAAATCAAATCTAGTTTTTTTCCGAAGCTAATGCATAGGAAATGTGACAACAATATACTTCGTTTCTAGAAACCATCATATTTTGATACCCGTTCAAATATTGAGAGAGTTTGCGCTATATTTCAGAAGAAAATTTCTAAATAAATCTAAATAAATCCATTAAGTAAGATCTAACAAAATTAGCTTGAACTCTTTTTGATTTAATTAAAAGATTTTTAAAGATTTTAATCAATATATTAGTAAAAAAAAATTTTAAAAATATGGAAATGCTTGTTAATGTTTAGTTTAGTGCTAAAAATCGAATCGTTATTATGATTTTTTTTTTAAATTTATCTCTATTTTATTATTAATTTTTATTCTTTAGTATAAAACGTTGAGGGAACATTGAATAATTTCGTCGTTCTAAACAAATGAAACAAAATGAAAAATAATATCTGGAACAACCAAATGTTTTATATGTTAAAAATATATTTCGACAATCATCATCAAGATAAGCGAATTTGTGTGGCAAAAAGCCAAGCAGGAACACTTGAATTTAAATTACTTAAACAACTTTCCACGCATAATATTACACATTTTTGTCTCATTTTTGGCGTATAAGGATTTCTAAAACTCTCAAAAAAATTATTATTTATTTTTATATTAAAAGTATTTATTAATTTTATTTTGTTGATTCTTGATATTTATTACTTTGCGAAAGAGTTTTCTTAAAATGTTGGGAAACTTCAAAAAAAACGTAGTCTATCTTTCAGATATTTCTTCAAGATTTTTACAATTTTTTAAGAACTTTTGTATCAAAAATATTTAAAAAATTAAAGTATATTTTTCAAAATTGCTACTGGCTAGCAGTCATAAAATGTTAATTTCGTCCTTTTGCCATTCCTGCATTCAATACCTTTTCTTTTCTACTAACACTTCTCTTGATCCATTCCTTACTTTTTGGCTTGGTCTCGAAAATTATTTTACTCGGTCTGACTGAGTAGCTATTTTGCTTCTCTCCATTGTTAAAAGAATGTCCTAATGTCCTGAACACTAGGCAACCCTACTTATCAAATTTTTGGGTGCAACTTTTCTTCAACTAACACACTCAACGATGTACATACATACATATGTGTATGTATGTATATTCATCAAATGCATTCATTCCCAACAACAATAAAAGTATGGAAAATTTCACTCCTTCTTTGCATGTGCAAGTTGCAGCTACTGTTGTTGTTGTTGTTGTTGTTGCTATTGCTATGTTATGTTCGTCATTGCTGACGTTGCGTTGACTTGGCTTCTATACATACACGTACATATATATACTCGTAGTACATATCAGTCAAAAAGCACTCAAAGTGAGAGGTCGCGCGCATTCACTCGCAAATTTTCGCACAAGAAGGCGCCACAAAACGACCGTATGTATGTATGTACATATGTAAATATGGTACATATGTATATGCACATTTCTCCTACCATTCTGAGGCGCTGCAACCGATTTGTGAGCTCTACTCATTTTTCTTTCTGCAAATCGGACGCTTGGCTTTTCTTGCGACTCACTATCAAACGCTTTAGCTTTGACTTGGGGCTGGTGCTGTTCATGCTGTTGATATTGCTGTCTATCTTCGTCGTTGACGTTAGCGTTGCTTTTGCAGTTGTCGGCTATCGACTGAGTGGCTATGTGATTAAGTGTGTGTGTGTATGTGTGCTTGTGTGCCAACAAAAACAGCGACTGTTTGTTGCTTTCATGTATTTACTTAAGTTGTTGTACTTGTTTGTGTAGACAAGAAAAGGTAACGCCTTCAAAAGTTATATTTTTTTTAATTTCGTTCATTCGTTTGTTTGTGTGTGTGTGTGTGTGTGTGTGTGTTCGCGCACGAAAATAACCAACAGCGTCAACGGTTGCTTTGCTGTTGTATTAAGACGTTGTGCGGGTTTCTTTAAAAGCGACAACCCCACCCACTCTGAATAGCGCTTTTTTACTTATTCATTTACAATTATCAAACATTTGTTTTTGTTGCTTAAAATTTTCCTATTATTATTTTTTAAATACTAAAAAAAATTGGTTTTTAAAAAACTCTTTTTTTTTGATATTTTAAAATTTTATTTTATTTTTTTCTTCATTTCTCTGGTTTGAGTTCATCATTAAATTTATTTCAACACCCCAAAACAGCTGTTCACGAATCTCGTACTCAACACGCTGTGTACCGTTGTCATGTTGCATGTGTCGACGGCGACAGTATGTGACACATTTAACTTTTGGGCCAAAAGCAAATTTTACTAACAAATTTGTTGCTAATAAATCATTTTCTGTTAGCAAGTTGAACATTTTCACACTCCTCTCATGCATATGCGGCGCGACGGACAAAGGTAGGCGTTTCGTTCTACCCGCTCACCGCGCGCATCTAACGCGCTCTTCAAACAAATGCACTTACAAATATTAGTTACTGAGTAAATATGCATAGTAGCGCTTCCAACGGACCCACTCAAATACTACAAACATAAGAATGTGCCAGAAAATTTGACTCCCCCTCAAGTCCTTTACGCTCCCAATTCTTAGTTGGAGCACGCGCGCGCGCCACACAAGGAGACAAGGAGCACCCATTAAGCTTGCGGCTCTCTACGTTTTGGTGGGGTAGCCATAGACAAAATCCTTTTTCACTTTTTTGTTATTCACCGTCGCTCGGTCAAACAGTATTACTATTTACACTTATTGCCAATGGTTTTGTTTTCTTCTTTTGGTGCTTTTTGCTGTTGTTGTTAAAAACTGCCGTCGTCTGCCCCGCATTGAGTCCTGGTGGCAGTTTAAAAAGCGGTTAACACATATTCCCAGGCAATTTTTCATCAAGCTTTTACTGTGCCATACGCGCTACATCGCGCGCCCGCTCTCTGTCTCTCTCTCTCTCTCTTTCTCTTTCTCTCTCTTCTCCCCTTCCTGCCTGTACGCCGCGCTGGTGTATGCAACATTGCCACAACAACAATAAAAACAACACATGTCTCAGCAGCAGCAGCAACAGCAGCACCACCAACACCGGCAGCAACATCTGCGGCCTTCATTTTGTACTGTTAGTTAGTTGTTTGCTCGGTTGGTTGTTGGCGATAGAATTGCCGTCGCTTTATTGTTGGGTCGCTGAATGCTGCTGGCTTCCTGGCTGGCTGTTTGGTTGTCTCGTTGTTTGGGGTCGGTTCGTTGTTCCTCAATTTTTCGTTTAGGAAAATGAAAAATTACTTCGCTGATTTGGCGGCGGTTGTTATTTTTTACAACATATTCATGCTGTTGTTGTGGTTTTTCTTGCCGCTACTGTGCAGCTGTTGTTTCTGTTGTTGTTGTTGTCGTGGTTGTTGTTGTGATGATACTGCAATTTTACGTCGTTCTTTTCATGTCATTGCGCCAAGCCAAGTGCCGCGTCACATTCGAAAAATTGGTGCGCTAACAACGACAGCAACAACAATAAGCATCATAGCAAGGCGCATAGTAGTGAGAATATAAAGGCGACCGAAAATTCATCAAAAACAGCTGATTGCCAGGCTTTTCTTTCGAAATGAAAAAGAAATTGCTGGGCTTTGTTGTTTGTTGTTTAATATGTCTTTATGTGTGTGCGTAAATGTTTGAAGATTTGTGCACGTCATTGTTATTGTTTACATATTCAAAAATACATATATACATACATGCATATATATATGTATATATAGAATACCTGCAGGTTATCAGCTTTGCTTACGTCGGCGTTACATTTGCGGCGTTTCTTATTGTTGTAGCTGGTGCTGTTGCCCAACAACGTCATGTGGCGCTCCTTGCGCTTGTTCTTCTTCATTGTATGGAGTTCTTGTTTTTTTTTCGTGCTTTTTGATTTTTTGTTTGCATTTTTGTTGTTTGTGGTGACAAATTTATGAGACTTTGATTGATATGCGGTTGTGGATTTGCAAGTGATTCCGCACGTAAAGGAAGAAGGTCGCCACCGCAACGGCAGATAAACAACGTAAATAAACAAACAAGCGCACAGACAGACAGACAGACATAACAGCGGCGGCAACGCGCACAAATGCCCACAATCAGCAATTTGGATAATAAAAGCCACAGCCAGCAGCAATAACAGCAATTTTAATTGTTGCAAGTTGTTGTTTTTTTATTTTTTTTTTTGTATAAGATACGGCCACCCATAATGGCATTTTGATAAACGTGCTATCATCCAGCGCCTACAAACCGCCGCGCACAAAAGTGTCCTTTCATGCCGGCGCACGCACATGTCGGCCAGCCAGCCAGCCAGCGCCAGTCAACGCAATGATTTGGCAAGAAAGAAAATCTGCGTATGTGCGTCGGCAAAGTTAATGTAAACACAAAAATTGTAAATTGTTTTCGACTTTCATTGAAATTCAATTTTTTTGTGTAGTTGTTTAAGTGTGAAATGAGAATAAAAAATACTTTCCAAGTTTAAATTCTTTATAAAGTATGAA
Source organism: Ceratitis rosa (assembly GCA_037013455.1). NCBI lineage: Eukaryota > Metazoa > Arthropoda > Insecta > Diptera > Tephritidae > Ceratitis > Ceratitis rosa. Next base: position 10,695,173 of record JAWMAG010000006.1, read on the forward strand.
AATATAGAAATTTTATCATTGAAGTATTTTGGAATGGATTTTTTTGGATGCATTTTTTGAGCATGTAATGCCAAAAAGTCTACATTTTCTTCAGGTTTCTCTTCCAAGCGACATTTTAAATAAAAAAAAAAAAATATTTTTATTTCAACCTGTAAATAACTACTGTTCATTTATCTTAGCTATATTTAATTTAATTTAATATAATCGCCTTGAAAATTCCACAAATACACATAATGTTCCTGAAAAATCATTAGTTTTTATATTTATATACATATTCATTGCTCGAGCAGTACGCCTGCGGCATATCTACAGGTCTAATCAGTGCATATAAAATAAAATTAAGAAAACTAGACTTCTAAACGTATTTAATTTTATTAATTTCTCTCTTCCTTGAAAACGTTGTCCCCGATCTATTGGGTTATAAGTTGGATCTTTGAGATATACTGATGATCTATTCTCTTCAAATTGTGAAATCCTTTATCGCGCTGAATTATCAAGTATCCAAAATTTTTATAAAATATATAGAGTTATCCATATCGTGGTTTCAAAAGTTCAGAGCAGTATTTCGACATCTGTGGAACTAAACCGCCAAACCAAACATATAGAAAGGGTTCTCGACATTCTCAAATGCTGGGTCTTTCATACATTTCATATAAAATCCAGCTCACACATCAACTGAAGACAGTTGACCATTCACAACGCCGTACAAAAACTTACTGTTTGGTACGCTCTTTGGTCCGGAGTTGTGATTGGACCTTACTTATTTGTAAACGAAAGCAACGAAACGTGCACTGTCAATTCGGAGAGTTAACCAACATTTTTATTGGCCTGCAATTGATGAACACAACTTGGTGTTGTTTCATCAAGATGGTGCCATATGCCAGACAAAACGAGCGAGAGAAATTTTCCGACTGTGTTATCTCTCATTCTGGCGATGTCGATCATACCGATGCCGAGATCGTGCGATTTAATACCGTTGGACTTTTTATTGTGGGGCTACATGAAATTCCGTATTTATGCTGATAAACCTTTACAATTTTTGAGCACTTGAAAATCAACATTCGTTAAATTATGGCTGACGAATATGAGCCAAAATGTGATCGAAATTTACCACAAACAAATCGAAGATTGCAAAAAATCGTTTGACGGTCGTTTGAATAAGGTTGTGTTTCACATATAATGCCAAGGTTCACTTTTGATAATAAAAAATTATTTCAAGAAAATATTTTTTTATATAACCGGGACCTGGAATCACTAAAACCCCAAATTTTCTCCGTTATACAATATAAGACCGCCTTAAGTTTGATACATTTCGAAACTTAAACCACTGATCTCAACAAATTTTCTATTGTTCAATACATATTGAACTTCCAGATCGCACACCCAAACATCTCTGGGAGTGACGAAAATCGATAAAAATTGCTACATTTTGCCATTTTTTTAAGAGAGAACTTTAAGAATTATTGTATTTATCAGTCAAGATGGAATGACCACTTGTATTATTTATCATTCATGTGAATATATTTGGGTTAAGACTCCCTGAGGAAGATATAAAATTGCATCGAAACGCGTAGGAGGCGAAAAAGGGAAACAAAAGTTTTTACCTTTAATCAACTGCCGAAAATCTCAATATACACTAACTTGTAAATAAGCTTTTTGAATAGTTTAGTCCGTGGTCCAAAAGTCTTCCTGCTAGACTCAATGTGGATCTGATCGCTATTGGTATTATTAATGGGATCTCGTTTCTTTGTAAGTACGAGATGTTTACGTATGCGGATTTCGATTATACACTAACAAGACCTTTTTTTCTGGTGGTGGTAATCCACGAGTGAAAAAACAAGGATATGCAGCCTCATATTGCCCACGAAGAACATATTGAGAGAGACGCTCAAGGCCTCGGTCATACCTTATTTTCGACTGGTACTTTTACCTGGATAAAGAAATATTTTGGCCCCCTAAATATAAAACTACCTTCAAGTATCTTCAAAAACTTAAAAAAAAAGCCTGGCATAGAGAGCATCGAAGCCGCTTATAAGCCATACAATAGCCTACATAGTCTTGGTAACATTTTCCTTGAAAATTATTTAGAGTTAGATTAAGCAGATGTGACGATGCCAAACCATTCTCCTCGCTTCGTTGTCCATCCACTTCCATTCTCTTTTAAGTTTTATAAGGTTTTTACCTTGATGATTGTTATTTTAGACAAATAGACAAGGAAAGTAGCGCCTCGATATTGGAACCGAGGCAAAGTAGTCGCATAAATGATGGGAAAGAGAAATCCAATGAGTGAGTTTTTCATCGAGAAAAGTTTACCCTCTACATTTTCATCTGCAAGAACCCAAGTGAGAGATGGTCTCTTCTGTTTGACCTCTTATAGGGATCGCCGAAAAGTATAACATTGCGGTTATCTGTGACCTACATAATAGCTGAAATTTTCGGCTTAAAAACACCACAATGATCATATAGCTTTTTAATTCCGTACCAATTATTTCTTATACAAATAAAAGGTGTATACTATCCCGGTTAATGTGCTCCGGGATCACCATTTAATTATACCCTTACGGCTCCTTTCTTTCCATTACCGATAAAGATCACATATACCTATATACTCAAGGATAGAGATCAAAGGATGGGTTTTTTTTTAGAATACACCATCACCAACTCTTTCTCTTTTTCTCAGGTAGTTTTTGATAACACGGATATCCAAGCTGATTGCTATGAAAGCGTACCTTTCTATGCTTCGAGATTCCTCTCAAAAACAGATGTTTTTTCTAAAGGCGGTATCCTTCCACCCAAAGATGGTGAGGTGGTATAATCCCCTGTCAATTATAATATAACATTATTTATTTGTTCAGATATATTTTCAAAATTTTTTAGCTTAAAAAAATGGACACCAAATTATAAATGCTCATGTTAATGAGGACAACTTTCTTCTTTACTAGCAGGACGAGACTTTATTTTTCAGTTGTCTACTCAAAGAGACAGTTGGATTTCAAGGTTGATATTATTATTAGCGTTAGTACTGGTTCCAAGATAGGCGAAGGGTTCTACGGTGCCAAAGTTAAGATTAAGAGGAACTTTTATAAGATATTGTAGTTGTCTTTTTTTTAATAGGAACAGCTTGTTAAACCATCTATATGTAAATACGCAAAATATATACTAGGAACTACTGTCTGCGATGAGTTTTAAACATAATAATGAAAAGAATAATAATTTTATTAACATCAAATACTTTTTTTTCCCTCTCTCATTCAAAATTCATCCGACACCTCATAATATTCACATAACAAGTTGATTAAGTTATACTCTATTCCTGCAGACAAAGTGCTAAACAATTGTCGTCTCTGTGTTCGCATGAAAATTAAATTGCCATAACTAACTAAATAAATGCTGAAATGTTGTCTCCAATAAATGAAATATTTAAATTTTGAAACTTGCAATGGATATATACATATGTATTTATGTATGTATATGAAAAGAACAAAGAAGACTACATACTCTGAAGCCATTTTAGTATTTAATAAAGTACATAAAAGCTGCTAAATATATATATGTATGTATGTATGTGTGTATGCATGTATGCACCGGAAAAACTCAGCAAGGATATTGCAATGCGGCTTGTGGACGCCCACTTTTGCAACATTCACACACTCAGACACACACTTTGACAGTTATGAGCTGCTGCTGCTCCAAAGAAAAAAAATAAAATAAAAAATAAAAAATAAAAGCTTGCAAAAAGTTTAATATTGCAAGATGAAGTCAAGAAGAAGAAGTAGAAGAAGAAGAAAAAGTGGTTGCAAAACTTAGTTTGTGCGGATACGAGTGTGTGTGTGTGTCTGTGTGTATTTGTGTGTTTGCAATAGTTTTGAAAAAGAGAAAATAAAGAAAAAAAGAAAAGTATTGCAAAAGTTCGACAGCAGCAGCTGAAGAAAAGAAAGTTCCCGCTGCAAAATAAGAGAAACAAATTTTGAATAAAAAATAAAATAACAAAGTGTATATGCGTACATACATATGTACATACTTATAAAGTGGGTGGCAACAAAAAGAAAATGTATTCTTTTTTTTATGGGCACCAGGGACAGTTTTCTAATTTCGAAATGGTTGAGTGTAAGAGTTTGAGTGAAACGCATTTGTTGTTGCATTTACATACATACATACATATGTAAATATATTGAAAATATGATAATCATTGCTCTTGATTATATACAAACAACAATGCTCATAAACATAGAAACCACAATTTAATGTTTTTAAACTATATTTCGATATTAACCATAAACTAATGAGAGTCACTATAACTGTCCGTTTGGGTCTGAAGCACTTTTACCGAGGTCTACGGTTTATGATATTTTTCGTTTTTTATTTATGGGTTCTGACCTTCTTCAGTAGACCCGCAATTAGTAAAGTACCTCGAAAGCTTTAGAATTGTTTAGAAAATTTAATATCTTAAGGTCTTTTACAAATACGCAATTTTCTAAATACCCGCTTGTGTAAAAATAATCTGGACTATAGTCGGAAGTACTCCCTAATATCGACCTTGAAAAAAAATTCTGATAAGATTCATAGCCAATACTACATAAAGTGAAAACAGACAAAATACAGAAGACTTAATATCTAAGACAAAATCCGGATAATATCTTATGTCGAAAGGAGCAAATTAGTTAATTTCCGTTTTTAGTAAAATTTATCCTTTATATATATACGAGGGATGGTTGATAGATGCGCGACCTAAGGTAGTTACACATTTTTTTTCTGTTAGGTTCATTTACATTTCGTTCCTGAAACAAGCAACAACACAATGTCAACGGAAACTGGAAATTCTGGCAACTTGAAGCACCGAGCACCGAAAGAAATTTTCAGAGTGATGCCATCGGTGCTTCAGGACTCTGCTCGATGGTGAAAAAATGATTCCGAGTCCAAACACGGTAAAAAATGATGAAAAACCACCGAAATAATCCAAAGTCGGCGTCGAAGATTATCGCTACCATTTTCACTACACTGATTGGCCTTTATTACGCTAATTTGTTGAGTCAGGCGTGTTAGGCAGTCGTACAGAAGAGACGTGGCAAGTTAGTGCGCGGAGTGCGGTTTCCTCAACACAACGCACCCGTTCACACCGCTTGGGTTGCGAGGATTTATTCTAAGCGGCATCCGAACGGCCGAGGGATTTTAATTAAGAGCTTTTTATCTACTACTATTATCAGAAATAGTCTCGGGCTTGACATTCCCTGTCGAGGGGCGATCGCATTTAGAAAAATAAATTTTTGGATGTTAGTCAAACTAGAACTCGAACCCTGTCCTTCCGAATGGTAGTACCAGCAGCAGCCATTTTGAAATTAACGTTAACGATGAGTTTGTGTTGTTGTAACATTAACAATTTCTTTTCGTTTCGTCGACATAGCTCGTTTTAGTCGACAGTTTTAAGGCATCCGGACTGCTCATGGTGTTTAATAAGTATATTTTACGCCAGTGGTAAGCTCGCAGGAAACTAACTTTTCCCATCGAGAGAACAACAGCATTTGGAAATTTCTTCTCCTAAAATTTCTTCTCTTGTTTGCTAATGGAAAAATTTAGTTCTTTTCGAAAAATATTTAATGTGTTCCTATTTTTTGGAAGCACATATAAATATGAATGCATTGTTTTTTAATTGAAGTACATATATACATACATACGTGCACTTGATCAAGCTGGAACTTTTATTAGACTGTAAGCATCATTTGGAGGCTCCAAACTAGAAAGAGTTCAGCAATTGAGGCTTGCGAGCTTCAAGAATATGTACAAAAACTGTAAATGAGTTGAAAGAATTTTTCCTTTTCCCTTCAAAGATAGCAATAACAATAACAACAACAACAATTGTAAGCCCCCCTCAAAAAAATGTCAACTCTAGTAGCGACCTTACGCTGGACATTCACTCAAAACTATCGTTGAGGTGCATCACTTGCCACTCTATACATAACTGAGCGAATGAGCGTGAAGTGGCAGCAACAACCAACAATGCGGCAAGCTAGAAAACTAGCGCAACTAGAACAATCCTTTACGGGTAAGTACCTAGATATGCAAGTAGGTACACAACAGCTTGATACTTAAAATGAATGGTTGAAAGAATGCAACTCCATGTGTGGATATGATTTACGGTGGCGCCCACTTTGCCACCACTCGCCTCCCAAACCAACATTAGCCACCCACAAACTTAACCATTAACATCCTTTATTCGCTTATAATACGCCTTCAAATGCAACACACACACACACGCACACACACACAAACACTCAGACACAATTCAGGTATGTAGTATGTACATACCAACTGCAAGTCCTACAACAACATCCGTTTGGTAGAGAGAGCCCACATAACATAAGACAACACATAAGCTTGAACGGCCAGCCAAGCACAGCTCGGTCGTTGGGTGGTGGTGGCGATGGTGGTGCTGGCGTACAAGCTTGTATGCAACTGGCAACGATGACAGCGCTGACGATGACGATGACGACGACGACGATGACGATGGCTGTTGGTTCTGGCTCTAGCTCTGGCTCTGGTTCTGGCTACATATGGCAATGGCGACGATGGCGTTAAAGATGATGAAGAGATGAGGAGTGTTTGTTGTGTGTGCATGACAATTCATCTCTTTCTTATAAACGCAATTTATCAAATGGCAACGACGACAGCAACAGCAACAGCAGTGAGTACAACCAAATGAAAAAACAACAACAAAACCAACAGTAACCATAACAACAACAACAGTGGTAGCTTTCATTAGACGTTTCAAAGGCAATGTGGCTGCCAAACAAAGACTGAGTAGACGACGACGACGACGATGACGACGACGACGATTTCGATGATGATGACGACGGCTGAGACGACGACGTTGTTGGCGACGCCGAAGTTGGAAGACGAAGTGGTAACGACCACTTTGAAGTTGACGATTGGCAGCAATGGCAACAACAACCACACAATGGCAAAGTTAGTAAAAGCCAAAGCCAAAGTATAACGATGGAAGTAGGAGCTGTTGACGAGAAAAAATTGCACCTCTCATTTTTGCACACGCTTGTGACATTCATTTGAGTCGGTCGTCGATATGGCAGTAAGAAGAGTAAGTGAGTGATGTTAGGGGCAGAAGACAAGAAATATGCAAGTGTTTGCATGTGTATGTGTGTGATGCCTAAATACCAACAGGACGCAAAATACATAAGTTGCATAAACACGAAAAAGTAGCTTGAACGCGGCGAAAATATGCAAAGCCATAAAAAGGATTCGAAACATGGGTCAGCGCAATGCATTACTCAACCTTAAGGACATGCAAAATAGAGTAATGACGAACTACTTTGCCAAAAACACGAAAAAAAAGTTATATTCGACAGTCGCTCAGCTGAAGAAGGCGAAGTCGGAAACTCCTTAAACACAGGCGCACTCAGCAAGCTTCATTAAGAAGCACATACATACATGTATGTATGTATGTAAGCAATTGAGCGAACAAGTGCAATAATGGCGCTCAGTGCTCAGCCAACAAGCAACGGCAGGCAATACAAACGCCAATCGGCAAATATTCAACCATCAGAGCCGTCAGCCATCACAACCCGCCACCACCGCTGCTGCTGCTGCTGCTGCCTGCTGTTTCGTCTTCTAGTATACGCAGTATCAGTTGCAGTATCAGTGGTAGTGTGTTTTTAGTAGTAATCTGTTGTGCTGAGAGTTGCGGCGCCGCGAGCGGCAGGGTTTGTTTTGCTCATATTTCATGTCGACGCGTTGGCTGTTTTGCGGTCATACACGAAAATAAGCTACTTGATTTTATTGTTATTGTTGCTCTAGCTATTGCTATTGCTGTTGCTGTTGCTGTAGTCGAGGCTCACGCACACGTGTTGGCCGTCAATTTTTATGGTTTGTTATTGTTATTTTCGCCGTTTTTTTTATTTTTGATTACAAGTATGGCATTAATTGGAACTGCCGCAAGGTGAAGAGCACAACTATAGCATTGGCGAGTGCAACAGCAAATATCTGTGACAGGCGAATGGAGCGAAGAGCGCATGGTGGAGAGAGAGTGAGCGTGAGCGTGAAAAGAGCGCTCAATTCAGTGTATGCATTAGTATCAGTGCGGCGAAGTGAGCACCCAAAGAGCTCTAGATTATACATTTATTTAAGGATTTGAGTAGATTTTGAGTTTGAGTGCGTGAGCGTGCCAAATGTGGGGAAGTGAGTGTATGAGTTTTTTGTTTACTGCTACTAGCTCAATTAATACGACAATTGAGTGATAAATTCAATGCGTAGTGAGCAAGATTCAGGATTCTTATTGTATTTTACAAGGATAACAAGCATATTCATTGCTTGTCATATTTAAATCCCAATAAAAGTGGAAAATCATTGCTTAAACTGATAACTCATAATTGAGTTATTTTAATAGGTTATAAAGTATCTACATACATACTTATACATATAGGAATTTTGTTTTACTTTTTTCCAAAAGTAACAATTAAAATATCATGCTTTCAAATGCAATTTTTCATATTTACATGCATTCATTCATTTACTTACGGCGAATTATGCAACATATAAATTCATTTCGCCACTACAATTTTTCGAAATTTTCACACAAATATTTTCCGCCATATATATTTTAAAACTGTTTGTATGTTTGTACGCAGATCCATATGTACATATGAAAATAAGTGCGTTGAGTACGCATTTTCTCGCAGCGCCGGCAACAAAATGCTGGAAAAACAGTTTGAATTTCGTGCGCGTTGCTGTTAACATACGAAACAGTTTCCTTTTGCTTTATTCTACCGTCGTCAATTTTATTACGTAAATTACAATTTTTTAATTTCTTTTTTTTTTTAGAACTTTTTTGCGGTATAAGTCGATTTTTTAGTTATTTTTAAGTGATTTTTTTCAACAGTCGCTGATATTGAATATTTATAGCCGTCGGTTGCACGCGTATTAATTAAATTCGGTGAAATGTTGTTGTTTATTTGTGTTTAATTAATTAAGATTTATTTAAATTAATTTTGCACTTGTTGAAAAGCCTTTTAAAAGTCATAACTATTAAATAGTTTTGAATTGAATTTAAATTAAGAAATATTAAATAAATACATGGTGTAAATGAAAATGAAAATTAGTAAGTTAAATGAATTAAAGGTTTTGCAGTAGGCGTTCAATAGTGAAAAAATTTAGAGCACGTTATGGAAATTAATTAATTTTGCATATTTTACGCATATTTTCGTTCTCAAATGTTGACTCAACTGACTAAATATAGTATTTTATACATTCCAAAGATTTCAAAGAATATGAGAGATTCTTGGTTCATGTAGACACATATTTTTGGACTTTGATATTCCCACTGTATTTTTTAATACCAAAAAATAAATAAATTTAACTCAAGCCAAAATATATTTCTATTATATACCATTTAAAGACAAAAATAGTGACAAGTTTATCATTATCCAATATTATATTTACGCTTTTAATAACTATTCTCGTTCAATATAAAATATAAAAAGATATAAAGATAAATTTTAATAAAAAAAAAACAATCCGTAACACTCCAAAGTATTATTTTTTCTAATAATTTTATAGTGAAGAATGGAAAAATTGTATAATTTGTGAAACTTCACAAAAATTTAATAGCAATTTTTTCAGTTACTTTTTTTAAATTTTTATCTAAGAATCATGAATACAAATAATTATTGGTTTTATTATTATATTTAATCATAATCTTTTTTTTCAAGCGAGCCATTTTCTAGAAAAATTTCAGACAGACTGAAATAATTTTGATACTTTTGAAAAACATAAAATCTCAGTTTTACATACATACTTATTTGGGCAATAGTTTCACTGGCATATACATAATTTTATTCTACCCCTTTGCATTTTTTATTTTATTATTTAGTATTTTTGTTTTTATTTCTAATATAAACAACTTTTTGTCATCAACTTATTAAAAAAAAAACATGGTTTAGTTATTTTACAAAAATTTAAATAAATATGCGTGTGTTAATTTGAAACGCCTACTGTAAATGCTAAACGATAAAAAATGATTAAAACTCGGAAAAAATATTAAATAAATACACATAAAAAAGGAAGTAAAAAAAAAAATACTGAATTTATAAATATTACAAACATTTAAAAATATCAATAATTGTATATCCGGCGAATTCATCCATATTATATAAGACAGCTTACTACATACTTATAGCATACTATTTAACAATTTTCTCTTATACTAATTATTAACAGGCAAACTTACTAATTAAAGTAATTGTAAATTCATTTATATATTTAAAAAAATTATTTTTATGTAAATTTTTAGTAGAATATGCTTGCCTTATAATATGTTTTATTATGTATATTTTTCAGATACATACATATACATATTATACTCGTATGTTTTCAAATTTGTATAACCGACGCAATTTACTGTATAAATATTTTCATATAACTTCATGTTTTCTCCTCCTTTTTTTCTTTTTCTTAAATATACCTACTTTTTTACGTAGATAAAATAATCAAACATGTATTTTTCAGCGGTACATACAACTGGAATCTGCACTTGTTTGTTTGTTTGGAGAATTCTTCTTTTTTTTGTGGCTAAACAAAGGCTTTTTTCTAATTTATATTTTTTATATTTCTTAATAAAATTAAAATAATTAATCAAATGGTATTATACATATTTTCTAAAATCTATTGCATTATATATGTACGTAATTGCAGATAAATGTATATACAAATTTATATGTATGGCTCTACCAACTTAATTTAACACTATAAAGTTTTTTATTAAATGTTCTCCTACAATAGATGTATGTATGTATGTATGCATAATGGGATGACACGGAATTTTGAATATACTCGTATGTACATATTTATGCATAAACACATACAGTATGACGCGTTGCTATTTATTTACCACTTTGCAAAATAATGCGGCAAAAATGGCGTTTGGCAAACTTGACTTTAATCATACATATATAACGCATATTGTTTAAAAAAGGTTAAAACGTTCATTAAGATAATAATACTATATGCGTTATTAATTTAATAGGCTGATGTGTTATGATGCTTAGCGATAGTTATGAAAAGTACTTGCATATAAATATATATTTTTTTTAAACTATTTTTATTTTAGTTTTAATTACCGTTTTCTTTGTATGTAAACAAAAAAATCTGCAAAATTAAAATAAATTTCAGAAATTATTATTTTCATTTCCTTCTCATAAATTTAAAAATTTGTTAATAAAAAAATGTATAATTTAAAACTTATAACTCCAACTCTTTATTTTGAATTGCATAAAAATTAACAAAATGCTTTAATATAATATTCAGTGGCATTCTGTAGTTTTACTAAAAAATTTTTGAAATTATTATTTTTCTAATATTTCTATCATTTTTCTATTTTATTTTTTTTTAATATTTCTATAGATTTTTCGAAAATTTTATCTTTGCCGAAGTAATTGAGTAATGTCTAATATCACTTGGAAGTTGTACTTTTTATCATTACAAATCTAAAATCAATATACCATCAATCATTTCGTTTTTCAATAAATTATGTTTATACCCATCAGTATAAAAAAAAAAATAATAATATTAATATTGATAAAATCTTCATTTAACTCTGTAGGCATTATAGATGTGAGAAGTTTCCGCTAAATTTAACATAATTTTTTTTTAAATACCAATATGATTTTCGAAAAATACTATTTTATATTTTTATTTGTAAAAACAAGTCTAAATTAATAAAAAAAATACTATAAAATATATTATAAACATTTTTGTTACGCAATAATTCAAAATAAAATCTGAAAAATAACTAGATATTATATATATGAAAAATAAGCATTATTTGATGAATTTTTTTTTTCAAAGAAAATATTTATATTGTCAAAGAAGATATCTTTTTAAATTCATTAAATTTTATATTTGTTTTTGCTTACTATGAATTTTTGTTATAAGTTTTTAGTAAGCTGAAGGACTACAAAGTTGTATAACAAAAAACTTATAAAAAAAAATTAAATTTTATTTTTTCTAGAAAATTTTATATGATAAATATTTCCGTAAACATTTATTATTTAAATATTTAGTAATTTTAAAATATTTATTATTAGTTTGTTGTTTAAAAAATGTATCTTTTAATGTTAATTTCCATATTATTTTTGAAATTTTGATTGCCTAAGTATAAATAAAATATAAACATATTTAAAATTTAAATTTATATACATATGCATGTATGCATATATGCAATATATGGTTTACATATAAACCTCCAAAAAGGTAAAAGAAAAAATTATAAAAAATATATATTTTTTTATATTTTTTTAATATTGTTTTTAATCGCAACTTTACTTTGAGCCAAAATAATACTTAATAAACTAAAATATTAGAAAAAAAAATCATTATTTTGTGAACTTTTTTCGAGAAAAAATATTATTTTATCTTTCCATGTTAATTATTTTGTGATATTTTCTAGAGAAAATATTTATTTATGGTATTCAACTACATATCATATTTATTCATATATTTATTTCTTTTAGTTAATTTTTTAAAAGTTCAATTAATTCAAAATATTGATTTTTTAATACTTAAAACAGCTTTTTTATGTCAAACATTTATATAAAATAATAAAATAATTAATTTCTTTGTTCACTTAAGCTTTTATTGCTATCGAAGAGGAGTTAATTAAGAAAATAAGTATTCAACTTTAAATAATTTAATAATATAAAATATAAAAAATATTTGCTTTTTTTATTAACATTACTTTCTTATAAAAAATTGTTAATTAAATAAAATTATGCCATTTTTATTTTTTTTTTAATTTTTTTTTATTTATTTTCTTTTCTTTTTTTGGTTTATTTTTTTTTTTGTTTATTTTTTTATTACTTCGAAAATACACATATTTACACATTCTCATTTAATTATAAGATCTTTGACTTCATCCACACTCTTTCTTACGACATTTACCAGCGTCCTAATTATTTTGTTATACAAACCTTTTTCGTAGAGACGCAAACATGGAAAGTGGCCGAGCTCAACTCTGAAAACAGGTCAAACTCAAAATTGGATTAAACCAGGCTGTGAACCGCAACACACCACAAAACCAAATTTATGTATGTTTATACATAAATATACGTATGTGTATGTGTCTGATATCACCTTGCAACATCGAACTCATTCAAAGTATTTGCGACTGAGATTGTCACAAAGCCAACTGCAAAAGACTGCAACGCTCATACTTACCATATGAATTTCTTTAACCTTTCTTTCATCTAGCTGAAATCCAAAAAAGCTGTAAAAATATCTAATTTTATACAAAACATTGTTGTACTCTTGACTTCAAATAAATCTTCTTTTTTTAAACAAATTATTTCTTTGCTCATTTATTGCCGCCGAAAGTCGCTCAGAAACTTGTGATTTTCAAATAAATATGTATAATATTAAATACATAAAAATTTACTTATGTACATATATAGCACAATATATATGTTATACATACAAATATTTATGACTATTTCTAACTTAAAATAAATACTTATACACAATTTTTCATATAAAATTATTTTAACTTACTTCACTTACCTGCTTGCTGGCTTGACATTGCGTCTTTGGGGTCTTGTTGCCATATTGCTGCAAAAAGGATCAACTAAAAAGGATTATATATAGTTTGTTTGAGTTTTATTTAACTTTTTTTTTTGCTTTTTTTTCTGTTTTGTAGTTAGTTTTGCCCATATGCGTTGCATACAAAAATATTTTTGCAAATCTAAATGTGTCCTGCTGTGTTTTGGGTCTAAGCAAATTTTTGTTCGCCAAAAAGGCACTCCTCTTGTGTACTCATCTATATATGTGTGTATGTATGTACATATTTGTCTGTGTTAGGCTGCGTCAAATTGGTTTTTTCAAAGTCATACTACTACTAACTGTGGGGGTCATCGGTCCGAGTAAGGAAGTGATAATATACAAATAAATGCATATATACATATATATATGAACGTATTTAGTTTCAGATAGATATGCAGAGTAGCTACATATATTTGAAGTTAGTTGAAAAATGTGAAGAATTTAAAAAATTCGAAAAATTTGAGGAACAATCGCTTGGCGTTGGTTAAAATAAATTTTAGAAAATTCGCAAAATTCTGTAGAAAAATGTGAAGTACCTAGGGAATCTTGCATAAACGAATCATCATCCATAAAATTACTAGATGCAGTACATATGATCGTTAGATACTGATACTGAAGTGTCGATAACTTGATGAACATTGCTAGGAGACCATCTTCTATCTGCAGTCTACCAGGTACTCACAGACTACGAGCTTGTGCCGTCTTTACGATTTTCCTACATTTTCTTCATTTGTTGTTTCAACCAGGCTGAATTTAGTAAGCTTTGAATAATATATTTAAAAAATAATTTTTGCTTTTTTACAGGCTTTCGTTCCCAGCGGCTATAGTCAGACGAAACAAAAACGTGTCTTATGTATCCTGTTAGAAAGTACGATCTTTTAAGCTAATTCGTACCTTCGATACCTATATACCTTGACATCCAATAAATATCAGCTTTCCTTTTCTCCGCCATATAAGGATACTGATATTGAAAGATACCACAGTGATTTGGCAGCCTGAATGATCTTCTCGATGTGGTCTATTCCTGTTCACAGAAACTAGAGAATCCGTTCTTATGTCTCATGATTGGAACGAAAATTATTTTCTAATTAAATTTCAATTCAATTCTCTATATCAACACTTTCAAGAGGTCTCCAGTAATAATGAAACCGAGGGCTTGTGACGGCTTTCGGTTGATTTAATAAAATTAGGAAACTTGGTAAACTTGCGTTTTTGACTGGCAGAAAAGGTCTTAAAAAAGGTTTCGACATATCGAAAATTAAAGAAGGAGCAAGAAGGGTGATCTGTGAGGATTAACACTCAGAACATAAAGAGATTTTGGTAATTAAGATGCAGTACACTCATGTGGAAACAGAGGAAGAGGAAGATCCGCACTGAGTTGGCAGAGCGAACTGCTTTCACTTGACATTTAAAATTAACGCCATTCAGCGAAAAGAAGAAACGAATGGCGCGCTATTGTTGATTCGGCAATAATAGCGCAAGCGGGGCCTGCGCCAATGCAGTAGTAGTAGGTCGGGTTAGAATTCCTATGCATAGCTCTCCGTATGGTATGATGCGCTAAGGAATGTGGCTAATTATGACTTGCAGAGGTGACTCTGCCTCTGAACTCGGCTTTAAAATATATACTTTGTTGTTTTACGCTTTGCTTACTCACAAATGCCATGTTAGGTAAAATATAAATGGGCAATAGAAATGTAATGCCTAGAGCGTTTGCCGAGAGCGCACTTTTCGACGGTTAAACACTGCATTGCGTCGATATGGGCGCCGAGAACTATTGCTATGGAAATCCACAATTAATGTTCAATTATATGACTAGATCTCGATTCGTTTGGTTTAATAAAAAAAATCTACTGTACTCTTATAAGTGAGGGCTTTGATTAACACTTTGATATGATATTTCAAATACCTTCGTAGAAGACGCGGCGCTCTTCGTGCTTCGTGAGCGCATTTCAGAAAAAGCATACAATTTATTACTCCTCAGATCAATTTAAGCAGTACTTGGTACCAACAACTGTTTCGACCAAGTATGAAAGCCATCAAAAATATGTTGAAATAACTATTAAGTGGCCTAATTTTGAGTGAAAGCCTACCACTCATGGAATATCGGAAACTTTTCATCTTTTCAAATTGCCTCACCTCATCAAACGGGTCCATTGTGATACCACAGAGGTTCCTAATACACCACACCTTTCAGGCAAACTAATGTGGAGTTAGAAAAAAGCCTCTAAAGATTTCCCCGCCTTCAACCTACTCCACCAAAGTGTCCGGCATTCACAAAGGTTTCTGCTCTTCTTTATCTCTACAACTTCTGTAGAAATCGTTTGTTGAAAGGGAAAGACTCCTTGCAGTCAAGTCCGCAATCTCTTTCTTTCTCGACATGTTACTGCGTTTTGACACTTGTTCTAAGTTTCAAGAGAACAGTTCTAACGTTTCCGATTTTATTGCAATAGATTGCGAGGTTCTAAATGCTCCCTGTTTATTCGAAAGGTATAGATACAATATATTGTGAGTAGTGTTAAACCTAGCCAACATCATTAAGTAGCCCGTAGGGAAGTATATGGTATGTCTAATAACTGCAATGTGTAGCCAAGGCATTATTTTATAATAAAGAAAGAGGATTAGAGATGTTTTTCGTCTGCGCTCCTCCGAGCTCTGAGATCAGCTTACTTTTTTAGTGAAAAATTAGTCTCAACGACTCAAAGTACTCGATAAGAATGCAGCAAGAGTACTTCCAGATGTACTCTGGACCCTTTGGTTTGGCTGATATAAAAAATTATGAAAATCACATAATAACCGAGTTACTTTAGATTCCGTTCTATGTGCACTAAGTGTGGCTAACTAATTTTATTAAGCATTTTTTTATGACAATAAATTGTAAATTTATTAAATTTCCACCAAATTTCTTTTAAAGTAAGGTTTTATTTTAATTTGCTGCAAAAAAAAAGTTAATTTACGGTATTTAAATTATATAACCGTATCAAAGAGAGAAATACTACACTTTATAAAGGTCAACGTCATCGACCTCGTCAATTTGTCATTATGACGTAGTAAATATTTTCATACAAATTGAATACAACAAAACAGCAACACTGTATAACGTTGACTAACTTGATCAATTCTGCATTTGACAGCCGCATGATATCCACAAAAAAAAAGCAAAAATATATAGAAAAGAAAGGAAAACAGCAGAATGACACTGTGTTTTATGCCGACGGTCGGACAGACATAAAAATATGAGCCAACAATAGAACGTAAATAGACGTCGGCCGACAGTATAAAATGAAGTAAAGTCGTATCCTTGGTTACTTAAGTACCAGCTATTATATACTTATGTACATATATGTATGTATGTATATAAATTAATATATAGAAATTTAAGTATCTACTTAAATAAATATTTAGCAATTTTTTACTATTTTGACGTACTTAAAGTAACGTGCAACAATTTCTTATATAGTAAATAGAAAAAATTACGGTATCATATATATATATATATATACATATATGCATGTTATGTACATACCTATAACGACATTCAGTCTGCTGCTGTCTACTTTATCGAGTTGACATTGAAATCATGTCCTGTGCAGAAACACTTAAAAGAGCCACACAGCAGGTATTTTTTTCCTGCTTTGCTGGGGATAATAAGGCGTACAGTCAATAAATTTTCAATGCAAGAAAGTATAAATATACAAATGAATATAGTATTTGGTAAGTACTATGCTATGTTTGTACTTGTTTGCAACACACTACGGCAGATTGTTTTGACTGTCACGCCTTTCATGAAAACACCAAATAAATGCATGAAAAATTGTTGGTACCCAAAACCACTGACCTGCCTATATGTTTTTGCCATTTCACTATAGTTAACTCATGTACTCTTACATACACGTATATGTATGTGCACATGAATGTTTGTGGTTATTTTGGATTACGCTCTCCTCACTAACTACTCTGCACCTCTTAGAGTTAAGTATTTTGACCACACTTCGGCTACAAAATGTTTGTCATTTATCAATCTGATTTGGTGGACTCTGCACAGCTCAGCTCAACTCAGTACCTTGTTACCTTCTGGTAACAAGGTTAATAAATATGTACATGCATATCTATCTATTTACATACATATTTATGTCTCGTAAAGCACCGAAAATGTTTCCGCACGTAATTAATATATATGTATATATATATACGAGTATATGTCCTCCTTTGTGTATCTTCATCAAAAATTTGTCTGGTCATCCTGTTAGCGCCGTTCGAAAACTGTCTAAATACAGCAATTTTTCCAAGTTCATTTTTCTTGTCACCAACTTGCATACATACATATAAATACGAGTATATATATTGTATATGTATGTATACATACAATATGTCCAAATGTAGTTGACAGTTGATTTCTCTTTTATGCACTGTTTACAGGTATTTATTTAGAGTCGTTTTCTGTCATCGTTTCGAGTATAAAATGTCATCTGTACTACGTGTGTACATACATACTTATATATGTAAAGGTTTATATATTATGTTAACATATGTAATTTGAAATTAACTTCACATTTTTGTGTTTTCTAACTCTGATAAATGTTGTATTGCCCCTGTGTAAGGGAGTGGGGATAATATTTTGAAGTCAGTTTTGTTCAATTTCCTTTATAAATCTATTTTTCTGCTTTCGAAAATAAGTTTTTCAAATTATTAGTTATGGTGTGACTTACCTTGGTTGTTGGTAAATTTAAATTTACAGTACCTAGAAGAGAAATTTATAATAATTTAGTGTTAATTTTATTAATTTATTTATATGATAAATAATTATGTCGGCTTAATTTAGTATTAAAATTAACATTGTTTTTATAAGTATTAATTGAGTTTTGATTTTTTTTAAATTATTGTTATTTAAATAATTTATTTTTAATAATTTTATTTTGATAAATCTACATAGTTTAATAATTCAGTCTGAGGGAGACGTTTTGAATTTGAATTTGTGGGGAAATTTAATATTTTCATGATCTTGAATGTTTTTCGACGAATTTTTTGACCCAAAACCACTAAAAAGTATAATATTTCCAAAACAATAACTTTTTATAATAGTAATCATACTCATACTTTTGAGTTCTGTCCCAGCAGCGATAAACTGCATTCCAGCACAAGAAAATTCATCAAACTGCATGGCTATCCCCAAATCGAAGTATTGTTAATCAGATCGATCATGTTGTGATAGAAAAACGACATGTCTACATTATTATTGACTTGCGTGCGCTCCGAGGACTCAACATCGACTCGGATCACTATCTTGTTGCAGCGAAGATACGCATCCGCCTCTGTGTATCAAACAACGGCCGTCAACAAACACGAGGAAGGTTCGACGTCGAAAACCAACGTCGAAAGCCGAATTGTTTTCTACTTCACTTGCACACCTGCACTCTGAGAGCACTCATCAGCAACTCGGCATAAAGGAAAAAGAGACGGCATTTCAAGCTCCCTACGTATAGCTGCAAACAAGGCTATTGCTTTTCGGAATGACCAAAAAAACAGTTGGTACGAGGATTGCCGTGCCGCAGTGGATAGAAAGCAGCCTGTCTACTACACTGGCGGGGTGGGCAAAATTGGGAGAGCAACTGATGGCCAGAGTATAATGAATTTATGGAGAGAACACTTATTTAGTCTGCTGAATGGCAGTGAAAAAGGAACCCAAGGATATGGCCACTCAGTGTGTTTTTTTTTTGTTACAAAATATGGTCGGGTGAAAGCATTCGCGACGATTGAAACCTAAGTGTGCCCTGTCTAACCCACAAAACGAGCGACCCCACAATTTGCGCCATTACCGTGTGATAATGATTGCACCTAATTATTATGGCTTTAGACCTGGTTAATACACCATTGATAAGATATTCACCATGCGAAAAATCTTCGAAAAGATCCGTGAAAAGAGGAACTTCACCCTTCACCTCTTCATTGATTTTAAAGCCGCCTTCGACAGCACGAATCGGAACTGCCTTTACGCCGCAATGTCTGAATTTGGTATCACCGCAAAACTTGTACATATAATATGTGCACTGAGGTTAAGAAACACCAAAAGCTGCGTCTTGTTGTCATTATTGGCCTCAACAACAGCGCTGTGAGTTCTGCTTTATCGAGACTGGGTAAAGAAGCGAAGCGTATGGGTCTGGTAGTATATTAGCGCGAGACAAAGTATTTTCTAACATCAAACCAATAGTCATAACATGACACGACTCAGACCGCACTTCAGTGTTGATATTCATATTCATGAATTGAACTTGAGTCCAGGTCTCTCGTCCATTTCCAGGAAAGAAATCTATTTTATTTAGACATATCATTCAAAAATTTATCTAAAACGTACCATATATATATATATATACAATATAATTGGCGCTTTGTAACCGCTGAAGCGATTTTCGGCCGAGCTTCTCCTTCAATTTGTGGTTTTGCGTCTTGATGTTTTTCCAACAAATGGAGGCACCTACAGTTTATACTAAGCCGCCTCCGAACGGCTGACGGTTTTTTACGAGGAGCCTTTTATTTCATGTCCGAAATACACTCGGAGGGGTGAACATTCCCTGCCGAGGGGCGAAAGAAAATTTAACTTAATTTTTTATTTAAATTAATTTTCCATAACTTTTGGATGTTGCTGGCACTGGGATATGAACCCGAGCCTTCCGAATGTCAGTACGCAATGCTAACCACTCGGCTATCACGGCCGCGTACCATACTTAGGTATAATTAAGAAAAACATCTTCCCGTAAAAAACATTTCAAACAAAAAAGAATAGTTAATTCTATTTTTTTTTTTTTTTTTTTGAATATATCGAGACCCTGGGGAGCAGAGTTCTTTTTCTGCTAATCTAAGTAAAAGGCCACATATGTAACGAGTTTCAAGTAAATTGGTAGAAGAAACAAGATTTCTCGAAAAAGTTCGCTCTTGGTCCACTTCCCGGTCTTCCTTTTTAATCTAAGCCAAAAGCCACTTGTGTACCGAATTTCAAGTAAATCGAAACCAGGAATACGATTTTTTCTTAATACGATTTTTTAGTATAGCTTTGGTCTGGCCCACTTTCCGGTGGGAAGAGTAGTTTTGCACTTAATATATAATACACAAAAGGCACCTAGGTATGTCCCGAGGTTCAGGTAAATTGAACAGTAGATAAGATTTTTTTCGAATAGTTCGGTCTCTAGTCCACTTCCCCAAAAATTTAGAAGCAATCTGACGAATTTCAAGCCAATCTCTCTGTAACTTTTAGAGATTATCACAATTTAATTAGTGTGCACTACCAAGCGAGAAGTCTTGGATTCGAGCCCTGACCAACTATATTAATTAAAAATATGTTTGAGGTCAATAAACCGATATGTGTGAGAGACGCATCATCATCAACACCGTTTACTTACAATTTTTAAAGAAATATTAAATAAATTTATTGCGTCACCTCGTGAAAGCCCCACACAAAGAAACAAATTACAAAGAAATAAAAAAAAAAATTAATTTGCATTTTTTATGAATAACACTTCTACATAAATAACAAATACGGCTTAAAGCCAAATAAAATCAGCAATAAAATCACCGATTTACATACGATTTAAAAAGAAAGGCGTATCGAAATTCAATTCAATCTGCAATTAAAATCTTATTTATTTGTCGTCATACAAGTGCCATCTCAGCAATACAACTGAGTTTATTTAAAAAAAAAAAAAACAAGAAAAGTAATTACAGCCATTGTGCCGTAATCTTAAATTTAAACACATTTAAAAATAAGAAATCCACAAAAAAGTGCCAGAAAAATAATCAAAATCTCTTGCATTTCAACCAAAATGTGCCAGAAAGTCTTAAATAAATTTCATTAAAGCATTTTGTTCAGACCATTTTTTTTGTTGTTCAAAAATTTGTACCAAACATGAATTTGTATTATTTATCTCTTTCAATTGCAGTGCTGACCAAAATGCGAACTCTTGCGCACAGTCGCCCGAATGCAGCTCTGATTCAAGCAGTCACTTTGTCAATACGCATATTGATGTTGGCGTTGGCGTCAGCGCATTTGCAGAGTTCATTGTGTTCTCGTATGAATTGTTGTTATTTGGCTGTTGTTGAAATTTTTTTGTTAATTTTTTACTTTTATGTTTTTTTTTGATGTTTTTTTTTTAATATTTTATTTTGTCGAATTTTTTCTCTCTTCAATTTTAGGTGCATTGTTCGTTGTGCTGGTTTTAATGTCAAATAAATAAATTTCATAAAATTTGCGTAAATTGAATAAAACAAAGTAAAGCCAAGTGAATTGAAGAAAAAAATTAAATAAAATAGAATGCAATGGCGTGAAATTTATTTCGTTTGTACAAACAAACAAAAAGAAAAAAACAAAAGCAATAATTGATAGCAAAGAATTCAAAGATACTTCCTCAGATAATATACATACATATAAAATGCGCAAGAGTTTACATTTTATTAACAAATTTATTGACATACATTTGCATTTTTTTGCAAAAATACTGGATTTTCTATATGTTATTTTTATTTACTTTTAATTTTCTTTTACAAATGACACATAAAATTTCTATTTTTATTTATTTTTATATTTATTTTTTTTTTTTTACAACTGACACATAAAATTTCTAGTCGAATTGGGACACATTGATACCCTCAACCGAGTCTAAGGAAGATATCGATATTCGAAAATTTACAACAATAACAATTTTTATTATTTTTCTTTAGTATTTATTTATTTTCTTTAACTACAAAAAAATTAAGTGCAGAAATAAAAAAAAATAATCAACAATAAAAAATTAAAAAAAAACTATAAAGTATAAACTATAAAGTTCCGAGGAAATATTCTTATTATAATCTCATATATTATTTTTGGTCTAGTAAAATATAGTTAAAATTTTCCGATTTATATCGACTTTGCACCCTTGTTCTCGATAACTTTTTGCTATCTTAGAAACCCTTACACCTATTGCCAAAAAAATAGGGGCAAACCTTTATCATAGGCTTCTCATGAGGCCAATGCTTCACCAGCTAAATCATTCGCCATACGTAGGAACAGCTGGAACTCACTTGGTACGAGGTGCGGACTATAAGGTGGATGCATAAGAACCTCCTGACCAACTTCTTGCGAGTCACTATCAATTTGTTTGGTCTGACTTTGCCCTGATAAAACACAATTACCCATCTGTGGGTCAAAGCTGAGCGCTTCTGTGCGTTTGCTACCTACAGATGGTCCAATTGCTGATAGAAAAAGTTCCGAACTAAGAGTTTCGCCGTAGGAGAGCGGCTTATAGTCGATGCTTCCTTGTGAATCCCACCAAACACACAACAGAACTTTTCTGGCCATCAATCCTGGCTTGGAAACCATTTGTGTCAGCAGACGACTCTGACCGTTTTTGTTTGATGTTGCTGTAAATAGCCCCCCTTTCATTACCAGTCACCAAGATTACTCTAAAATTGTTAATTAACCGCAAACGCCAGGAAAACAACTTATAGTTGCTGCATATGCCGGACAGTGACATAAATAGGGGAGTAACGGTATTTTGACAAAAAAAAGAATTACCGGTAGTTAAAAATTTGTGCAACGAGCTGTTTTGTGGCATTAAATTAAGATTTTAAAATTTTGAGTTGTGTCTGTTTTTTTACTAAGTAGAGAATAAAATATATTTTTTTGCAATAATTTTGACGATTTTATTGTTATTCATAGCAGTTGTTGCACTTTTCCTATCACTGCTGGCTTGCTTATTTTCTTATATATCTAAATAAGTATATATATTTATATGCTTTATATGTAGTCTTTGTTCACGGTGCATATTTAACCTAATAAATTTCGTTAACAACAGAGACACCAAACAGCAACATCAACAGTCAAAACACGTTGCCGGCAAAAGTACGATTTGTTGCTTTAACTTTAAGTTTTTTATTTTTTGTTGTTGTTGTTCTAATTTTTATTTTTATTTTTCAAATTTTTGTTGTTATTGCCACAGAATTTAGTGAATTTTATTTATTTGTTTAAATAACACTCGCTTTTGGCATTAAAAGCTAAATTATACTTACATACATATAAATATGTATATATATGTATATACATACATGTATGTGTATGCATTTATTTATTTATTTGTTTAATTGTTTTTTGAGTAAACATGTTTTTGGCGATATGAATTTAAATTCAAATGCAAATGCAAAATAAACTTTACAAATACATACATACATACACACATACATATGTACATACAAAATTTGAAAATTGAAATTTTTTGCTCGCTGCAAGCAAAATTTTTGGCAATTCGGTCGGGGCAATGCAAAAACGGCACATTTTCTCTGAACCAAAAACGAAAAACAAAAACAAACAATGCGTAAAATATAAATAGCAAGTTTGTAAATAGAAGCAATAGAAAAACAATTATTTAAAAAACAAAAAAAAAAAAAAATTAAGTGCGAATGAAATGGTTTGGAATCGTCATCAGCCAGCGTTTTGAAAAATGGCCCAACAACGTTCGAGCACAATTTTTTGCATTGATTTCGAGCTGGCAGTACAGTCAGAGACATACTTACTCGCATATATAACTGAAAATATATTTATATATATAAATAGAATACAAATATACACGATTTTTTAATTCATATTATTTAGAATACCTTTTCGTTGTTTTTTTGTTTTTTTCTTTTTTTGACGGCATGTGTGAAGAAAGCTCAGCGAGGATTTGGCAGTTCATTAACCAATTATTTGTTTATTTATATTTCGATTTTTGGCTCAATACTCAAGTGGTGTGCGCAACATCAAAAGCAATAACTAAGGCCATAATATTCACATATATTTGTATATACATGTATATGTACATATGTATATCAAAACTCGTGTGAAAAATATATGTATTTAAATTTGATTTTTGTTCGCAAGGTTTTTAGAAGATAGACGGAAAATAATGAAACGAAAAAAATTTGATATTTAACAAGATTAATTTATGTAAAAGATCCTTAAAATTTGCAACTGACTTTTATGCAGTTATGCTTCGTGCATACTCGGGGTTCGTTGAAAAGCAGTGTTCGTCTGAATTCTTTGAGGT
This sequence comes from Ceratitis rosa, assembly GCA_037013455.1. Lineage (NCBI taxonomy): Eukaryota > Metazoa > Arthropoda > Insecta > Diptera > Tephritidae > Ceratitis > Ceratitis rosa. The sequence continues at coordinate 10,719,817 of JAWMAG010000006.1, forward strand.
GCCCGAGGCATAGCTGGGGGAAGACTAGGTATTTTTCTTGTTATTATATTTAATTTTTCAGCTCTAAACTAAATAACTAATCCATTTTAGTATAGGAGGTATGCACAAAAAGAATCTTAAATTTTATATGTATTAAAAAAGTATTTTTTTATCGCCTTGTCGTCGAAAATTGCGATAAAATCATGGAAATAGTGGAAACAGACTGTCACGTGAGAACTTATTTAATTGCTGAGGAACTAAAGAAATGCCAGAAATCCGTTTGGAACCATTTGCATAACAAACCGAACGAAATTTTTACTTTACCTAATATATACTCATAGTATAATCCAAGAAGGTGTAACTGGCACAGATGTATTCGAAAAGTAGCTGGCGAAATGCTGGAGCACTACCTTTGTACATGGTTCCTTTGTGGAGACTTTAGTGTGTACTGACGACGCAATCACAAAGACGTAGTAGGTTTCCTTATCTTCATCCACAAGAAAAACCTCTGAGAGTTCATATTTAATTCTTTTCCATATCCATCGTTTTCTCAGAAAGTTCCTTAAAAGGGTTCTCAGGCTATCATATTCATATGAAAAGAGTGTAAGAGTGCCTCAATCGGAGCTGCTGTAAAAGATGATCTACGACGATTTTAAAGTTCCTTATACTGGTGCATCTGAGACCACTCTGTCAGCAAAACGGATCTTTATGACAAAATCTATGAACATTTAAAGCACAAATAAGCAGTATACTAAAGGGTGATCCATTTCGAGGTTCCCCACTTTTTTAAAGAAAAAAACAAAATTAAAATTTAATGGGGAATATTTATTTTCATTCGAAAGAACATTCTTTGGCATTTATTTTTTTGAAGATTATATCTTTCCAATATTGGCCGCGGCTACGTCTAAGATGGTTCTTCCATTGAGTCCAATTTTCGATGACTCATTCGAGCATTTCGATTGGTAACTGGCGAATGACACGCGTGATGTTTTGCTCCAAGGCCTGAATCGAAGTGGGATTGCCCGCATAGACTTTAGACTTTACATACTCGTATCCTCACAGGAAAAACTCTGACGGTGTGATATCACACGATCTTGGTGGCCAATCGACGGCCAAAAACGTGAAATTTTCTGCTCACCAAAGTGTTCTCTTAATACATCCATTGATTGATGTGATGTGTGGGAAGTGGAGCCGTCTTGTTGAAACCAAATGTCGCCGAGCTCACGAGCTTTAATTTCAGGCATCAAATAATCGGTAATCATGGCAGGATAACTGTCGCCATTGACGTTTTGCGTTTTCAAAGGCATCATTTTTGAAGAAATATGGAGCGATGATTCCACCGACCCACATACCACACCAAGCCGTTGTTTTTCTGCATAAAATGGATCTCGATGTAAAATGCGCTAAGTCGTTCCATACGTCAGTCCGAGTTGTTGCGAACGTCTCCGAATCGACTCTCCACTGTCTTCGTGTACACTCTCATCTACGGCCGCGTGCTGTACGTGATCTATTCGGTCGAATATTTTCAAATAATGAATGCTGGGTCTCAAGATTGGTGATTGTGTTGCGAACAGTACGTTCTGTAGGCCGATTATGTTGAATATAAGTTGAGTGAAGTTGAATTGAATGATTTGTCAACGTGGTTCATGCGTAAGTCTTCCCATGATGAAATGCCAAATAATACTGAACAAAAATAACATGACAGCTTGACATGACTCACACGTGATCTGTCAAAAAAATGCTATTCAAAAAACCATCGACTGAGATCACCCGTTACCATACCTTTAAACGTTTTCTTGACATGAGATAAGAACCTACTCAAAAATTCATGAAAATGTATCGCAAATTTTGTATGTCTTAGAAAAGTGTTTATTTAGTCACCCACGGATATATATAATATAATAAATTTCTTCCAATCCTCAGAGCACTTGTAAAAGCCATTTTTGTGATCTTGTTCAGCTTCTCCTCCAAAGCAGTCTTTATCTACTCAAATGTAACGAAGTTTCGGTCTTTTATTGGAAGAAAACAGCCGCAGAGGATCGGCTCTGGGGAATACCGTGGTACCATATTGTGTTGTATTTGACCTGAAAGTCGGGGCAGGCAACAATGTTTGAGCAGAGACGTTGAAAACAGACAAAAGCCAATTTTTGTTCTTCCGCAAATCCGGACGCTTTTGGCGGATTGCTTCATTCAAATTGTCTGTTACTTACAGGTAAGATTTTTACTTGGCCTTACGCCCCTGTGACTTGATTTCTTGCCATAAGGAACAAGAGGACACACAAAGTGTGTGTGTATACGTTTATTTATGTCTCTCTTCGTAATTTGCTCTCCTGGCATAATCTTGCTTCTACTACGAACCTGTTACTCTTTCAGATAAGCATTTGAGTCGTTATATTGTATTTAGAGTATAGAGTTTCGGGATAAAATTGTGTGAAAACGATATTGGACTTCAAGATAAGATAATAATGTACTTTGCGTTGTTATACCCTAGAACCGGTAGCAATAGCAAATATCCTTTGAATAAATATCCTTTCACGCTTTTTAAATAATGTTCAATAAACGCAAGATAACTTCGAAAAGTGTCAATAGTCAATAACAAATTTTTTCTAATTTTTTCGTATTTAATATTTGGTCGTTTCTCTTTGGCTAACTTCGTTTGTGACATACTTTCCTACAAGAAATTATAGAAATTTTAACCAAATATGTACATATATTGCAAGTCCGAAACCAATAAAGTTATCAAAGAAAAGCTTGCTTCTATGAAGCTCTCTGGATCAACGCTGTACCGTGAGCTAAGTCTTCGGTAATGCAAAACTCTCAGAGGCACGATGTGTCAAAAAAGATTAATAATAGGCTTTTCTTTTATTTTTGAAACTTTTTAGTTTTTTCCTACACTCCACACTCGCCTTTTTAATTGTATAAGTATTTTCACATTCCTTGACCATCGCTTGGACTATCTCCCCAAATGTCGTCATGAACGTTCGGTCATCAGTGGCAGTTCTTTCTGTTGGTTTTTCATACATTTTATTTACATTGACGATTATTATTTGTTGTTATTGTTGTACTAATAATAATATTTGTTGTATTTGTTGAGTAACACTCCTTGCTTCTTTCTAACACATACATACGTGTATGTACATATATACAATACATATTCCTGTATAACCCGACTGACTAATAATTGACTTCGTGGACTTAACTCGACTTTCTCTTCCTTTATTTGTATTTTGCTCTTGTTGTTGCTATTGTTGCTTTATGGGTCTGGCCCGTTGGTCATTATGCTGTCGGTTGGTGTGTCTCGTTGTCCTTCGAACTGTATGCTTGGGTGATAATACAAAGTAATATTTGTTATTTACTTTAGCGGAAGCAAATGCAATTGCAACAACACTAAGCAAATATGTACTAGTTGGTGCCACAGTAGCTGTCATGCATACTCGTACACCGCTGCCACTATCACTACTACGACTACTACTACGACGATTGCGACGACTACGACTACTGCCAATATTGGCAGTAACAACAATTTCAAAACGGAAATGAACATAAATTTATTTTGTGTAGATTATTAGCAGTATATTTACTTTTGTTTTGTTTTTGTAATTTCTTTTACTCTTTTTGTGCATGGCAGTGGTAAATTTTGTTGCTTTACGTCTTATCATTGTTGTTGTGATTTCATTCTTCATGCTATTTTGTTTTTTTTTTTTGGAAATGGACAAAAATCCAAGTATCATATTTTTTTGATAGTTGTGTGGAATTTTTCTGTATTTTTTGTTTCTTTTTCATTCATTTTATTATAGAGATAAGGAAAACTCTATGAAAGCAATTTAAAAAATATATTTGATATCGAGATGTCCAAACGCAGTCCCTAAGGATAAACCGACATTGAAAATAGGATACCCCATATAACGGGTGGTCAAAGTAGTAAAGGTACAGAACACGCGTGACTCGTGTCAAGATGTCATTGTTATTCTTGTTCTGCATTGTATAGCGGCTGGAGCTGAGTGTTCATCAAAATCGAGGAGAGTCGATTCGACACCGTTTACAGCAACACGGACTGACCTATGGAACGACTTGATGGATTTTACGTAGAGATCTTAAATTGAAAGCGTACAAAATACAACTTGGGCAAGAACATCCCTAACGGACATCGCTTCACTCTATGGACACTTGAAAAGTTCCAAGAAGAGAAGTTTTGGGGCCAAATTTTGCTCAAAGATTATGCCCATTTCTGGCTCAAGGGGTATGTAAACGAGCAAGCATGCTGCATTTGGGACGTAGAGCAACTTGAAGAGATTCAAAAGTTACCTTTTCATTCAGAAAAAAACAACGGTTTGGTGTGGTTTGTATGCCGGTGGAATCATCGCTCCATATTTCTTCAAAAATGATGCCGATGAGAACGTAATCATCAATGGCGCCACTATAACCGATGCCTGAAATAACAGCTCGTGAGCTCGGCGACATTTGGTTTCAATAAGACGGCGCCATTTCCTATACATTGCATCAATCAATGAATTTATTGAGAGAACATTTCGGTGAGCAGAAAATTTCACGTTTTGGACCGGTCGATTGGCCACCAAGATCATGTGATATCACACCGTTAGAAATTTTTCTGTGGGGATATGCAAAATCTAAAGTCTATGCGAACAATCACACTTCAATTCAGGTCTGGAAGCCGACAGGTAATAATAAATGCTTAGATACTTAGATAGAAGACCCCCCAAGCTAGGGAAGTGAAATACCTTGGCATCCACTTCGATAAGCGAGTGATCTTTCTACTTTTAGCTGTTCGGTGCCAATTGGAGACACCAAGTGAAGCTAAATCCTTCTCTATCTGATTTATCCCACGTAGCGAAATACTTCCTCCTCCTCTACTTCCACCGGCGGGTACTGCATCCAATATTTTCGGTACGAGATGACGGTCTTTTAGTTTGCTGAACCACGCCAATATCATCGTATTCTTTTCTCCAGCAAAAGCTTGAAGAAGTCACACGATAAAGACACTCTCTCTGAAGCCTTGTTTGGTACCGTCTTACCATGTGCCGCCATGCTTGGGCAAAGGCTATTCGAAATTTATCATAGTTAGATGATGGAACGCCTATAGCATTGTTATCGATTGAGGTTTCAGGTTCGCCATCTCTGTACTGAATCACTTTCACTGCTGATTAGTAAAAGCTGGATCTTTTCTTTTCTTATTCCTACAGAAAGAGGCTCCGAATCTGAAGCAAACCCAAAAACATCGCGGAGTACTGACCACTTTTGTTTAATTAAAGGCTTCTGGAGATTTGTGGAGTAATTGCAATAGCATATGTCCGATCAATGGTCCGTCCGTTGGTCTATTCATGTAAGGCTAAGTATCGGATAAACATTAAGAAACATTTTATACATTTAGCACAGATAGTCCATAGATGTTGAGATAGGTTATTATTACAAGAGGTTGAAATCGGAAACTTACCACGCTTGAAAGCTGGTATTACGTAAGAACTGAGAATAGCAAAAACAAGATTAAAATATCTGAAATATTCCTTGATATTCCCTTTGCAACTGTCAGAAAGATTTTCGTGCCTAAAATTATCCAAACTGAAATACGTGAATAATTTTTTTTTGTTTTTTTTTTTTCAAATGAAGGAGGAAGCTCTCAAACCGTATGCAAAAAAAAACTGAGAGGTTAGGTCAACGTTTTTGGACACATAAAGAGGCTGCAGTCTGAACTTGTGAAACGGTGCCGTTGATAGCGGTCGTGCGATACATCTGAAATAGTCGAACCAATTTTTTTTTTTATTTTTATCAATGTCTCTTTTATATGAACTAAAAGTGAGAAAGTTGCAATTTTTTTCGAAATTTGAAAAAAAAAAATTTTTTTTTAATTCACTTAAAGTTGCAAACAGAAATAATTTAAATAATACATTTTTTTTTTTTGGAACCTCTTCGACGCTCCGCCACTAAACCTACTCTAGCTTCTAAAATATGTCGAAGTGGCCACTGAAATTTCGAAGACGAATTCTTGGATAGTTTTAAAATAAATTTAAGAAAAAAATACATTTTTTGAAACCTCTAAAGCAGACTGTTTTTATTCTCTAATTCCAAAATGGAAAACAAATAAAGAATGTTGATTTTGCTAATTAAGGGTTACATACGTATATACAATATATTTGTATGTGTATAAGAATGTCTAAATATTAAATATGTAGGTATAACTCTTTGCTTAATATTCAGAAAGTATTCTGCTTTATTTTTTATTTATTTATTGTAATTAATTATAAAATATAAAACCTTATAATTAAGACAAAGGAGAGCACTAGCGGCTGTTTTAATTATGCCAGCTATTAATATAATCAATGACGAAATAATAATACTATTTTGATACAATACAAACTCTGAAAGTGTAAAAAAATTGTATGCGTATTTAAATATATAGGTATGTATGTATGTAAATGATTTCATATATATTTCTCCGAATTTTCAAATAAATGAGTATGTATAATATTTTTTTCTTTTTTACAAAAAAATCGCAAATAAATGTCAACGAATTCATGTACAACAACAACTATAGCGCATAATGCCCATGACCATGCCGCCAACGCGCTACCAGACAACTGATGTGCCAATAGATGGCGCTAAGGTGTCACTTACAGTATTTGACATGTCAACAACATTGATGCCATAAGCTAAACTGCAGTTGTCAAATGCCTACGTACACACATACATACATACATGCATACATATATATAGACATATGAATTAGTTGTCTTGTTGTTATTGCTATTTGTCGCGTTTCATGCAGTTATTGTTGATCATCCTGACACAGCTTTTGTCGCCAATGCAATGTGTAGGTGTAACAATTGTATTTATTCTACATACATACATACATACATACATACATATTTAGTTGTAGCTGTTGTTGTCGCTGTCATGAGTTTGTCAGTTTTAGGTTAAATTTTTGACAGCAGCCGGCGAGTCTAGCCGAGCAGTGAATAAGTTCTCGTCTCACAGTGTCACGTTTTTGTGTTGCCGCAAAATCTGCAATGTAATGGGCGGCACGGCTTATGTACATACATACATACATATGTACATACATATGTAAGTAAGCATGTATGGTATGTTTTATATGTATAAATTATTGTTTGCCTTTTAGGCACGTGTGTTAAATATTTGTGATTTTATCGATTTTTTGAAATATTCAAACCTTCTGCTTTGCTTTTCTTTAATATTTATTTGTTGTTATTCTTTGCTTTTTATGCCGATGACATGCCAAAATATTTTTGAACTGTCACATAGCATTTTTGTATCGCATCCTTGTGTTTTGTGTTTGTGTTTGTTTCTTTCTCTCCCTGTTTGTGTGTGTGTGTGTGTGTTTGTTTAGTTTCTGTGTTATTTTACTAAATGTAAATATATGATACAAAGTGATAAATGTATTTTTTATCAAACCAAAGAGAACATTACAAGCAATATTTCTGACAGCTCTGACAAGGTGCTGACGCTTTATTGTCTGAAGGTCAACTCGTGGTAATGAATGGGAATTAGACATAGAAAAAAGATTTAAAACCAAAATAAAGAATTTATACATAATTAAAGAACTTTAATTTTAAAAGTAAAATCTAATTTAAACTATCGCGAAAATGGCTATAATATCTTTGCTTTCTTTTCTATCTACAAAAGACAGCTAATATAGTGAAATAGAGGAGGAGCTCGGCTGAAAGTCGCTTCACCGATTATGTATATATGTATATAGTAAAATAAACATTTTAAAATATTTAACTCTATTTACCTTTCAAAAAAAGGGAAAGAAGTAGAATTTTGTTTATAAAAATTGAAAATAAAAAAAAAATCATAGATTAAATGGAAATTTTTGAACGACGAAAATTTATATTACCCAAATCTTTCAATGCGAATCTGCCCCTTCTCTGTAGCCCTGTTAGAAAAATCCAAATATTACAACATTTTCACGTCGGATGAGCCACAAGATCAGGGTTATAAGTTAGGAATTTCAATGGCACCGGAAATGTTTCTGAAACTGCAAATCTGACAAACTCCTGTAACATTTACCGAAACAGAAAGCACTCAGTGCATCTCATCGAAAGCTGTAATAATATCCAGGACATTCCCGGCGGATGTTCTGGATATTCTTGTATTCGCTAAGTCATGCCTGTCTTTTTTAAGGGGGGTTTGATTGGCTGACTTGCACTTTTCAATTGGAAAATTCTTTCACTGCTTTCTTCTTGATTGCTCTGTTTTTACCAGACAAATGGTAAAGGGAGTTGATATTTATTAGTCTACCAGTGCTTACCTCTAATCATTTTGATTTTTACTACAAAAAACATAACGGTTCCCACTACTTCCCTAAGTTTATCAAACCATCCCTTACAATTTTATGCTAATAACTAAACTTATCTAGTAGCGTAGAGCTGAATGAATCAGTTCAAGCCAAAATTAAAAAAAAAAAATAATAATTAAAAGCAAAATCCCATAAGTAAATTCGGAATTTAAATAAATTAAATAGAAAAACTTTAATTAAATAAATAAAAATAATAATAACTAAATTAAAAAAATGAAACATGAACAATTTCAATGATTATAAGTAAATTTAAAATTTTAAAAAGTGATGAACAATATAATTAAAATAGTAAAAAAATGGGTGAAAATAAAAAAAAATCGAAATAGGCGAAAAACATATAAAAAATCTTAAAAATATTAAATATATTGTAATTAAAAATTAAAAATAAAAGCTTATAATAAATAAATGAATATAAATCAAATTAAATCAAAATAAGTTAATATAAAATAAGCGAATATAGGAAAAATTAAAATAGAAAATGTATATAATATTTTTTTTTAAATATGTATATTTATGGTAAAAGAGGTAAAATTAAATTTAAAACAAAAATAAATTTAAAATTAGTTAGAAGTTAAAACTCAGTTAAAATTCAAAATTCATTTTAAATCAAAAATTAAAATTCGATAAAATCGCATTTAGTATTTTGAAATATTTTATGCAATTACATTAAAAATTTGAAAACAAGCTTTCTACACTGAGGCAATAATTTCAATGTAGTTCCGTTCCCTCTTCGCAGTCGGCATCTTAACTATCTGATATTAAACTTGTTTCGTTTTTTTCATGATACCAGAAAAAAAAACATCTTTACAAAACCGTAAAAAATAATTTCAAAATAAAATAAATTTCAAAATCAATAAAAGAATTATGATTTCTGCATTTTATTTAGTACTAAAGTTAACCCAGGACTTCGTCCTCATGGATTTTAAATATGGTTCTAGTAAGATGTTTTGTTGGGTTTATTTGAACCGTAATCCTGATATTTTCAAACATCTCGAGCATCGAACCACTTCTCGAAAAGAATAGTTTCCGCTTATTGAGCTAGAGAAAAGAGCTATGTATCTTTGTTACAAATATTAAGAAAATTGAAAGAGCTACTTCTGAACCAAATTTCATGTAAATCGAGCGATTTCATTTATTTATTTATAAAAGAACTAATTATAAATAATTAATCTACTTGACTTACAAAACCTCTGAAGTATTCCCTCGCTCCAAAAATTTTGAAGAGCCGAAGCGCTCAATAAATTTCCAACGCAACAACAATTGTATAAACAAGCACTGGCTGTCAAGGCCTTCGGCTATCAATATTAAACATAAAATATACCTAAGAATTTTAAAATTTACAAAATATGTCTATTATATTATATAAATTAAATTTTCTGTCCCAGGTCCACTTCTCGAAAAATTATTTCTTATCTACTAATTACCCAGAACACGCTCGCTCTCCAAGTTTGAGGTATTTATGAATAGTAGTAGAATTCAGAAGCCATTTTGTACTCAGATGTGATGAAAAATAGAAAAAAGAATATCAAGTGGAAGCAAAAATCGTACACTAAACTTTTTTCTAGTGTCTTAGAGCAAAACATATTTGCTTTATTTTGTATTCAATTGCTGAATACATACATATTTAAATAATAATCCTTTCTGCATGAAACTGAGCTTTGTTTCTTTTATTTCAAGTTAATCTCTTATATTTACCTCCGATACACCCTGACATATTCTGAGGACTCATTTGACAACGCATTTAAAATTTTTTCTAAACTAAGAATATTTCCAAACAAATACGCACAACATCAACTAAGGAACACAACACGAACACAACTTGCCAGAACCTAAGAAACAGCACAGTGCAATTTTTATTGAAAAAAAAAAAGAAAAAATGGAATTAAATCCTTGACATTTTCAGATTGCTAATCGCATTTCCTAATTATCGAAGGACATAAATTGCATTTTATTACCAATCTATATATGTATGTAGATACATACCTACACAGACTGAGTATGTACATATGTGCTGCGTTGCACTGGAGCAGCAGTGGATACTGTAAGGTCCACAACTGACCGATGGACGACTCCAGCAAATGACAATAGAAATGAGGAATTTATCGACTTGGTTGGTTGTCTTGTCGCTTTTGCACAACAGCGTACATTCATACATATGTATGTAAGTGAGCAGCAGTGAGTGCTAGAGAAGGCAAAGGGCTAAGGCGATTAGTAGTTGCCGACAATTGTGGCAATAAGCAAACTGCAAAAAAATAACAAAAAAAAAACAGATAAACTGCAATATTAATTTATTAAAATGCTTTTGCTATAATATATCCATTTTACAACCTTTCAAAATAAACCACATCAACATTCTCATAATCCCTACATTAATAATAATGGTTGCTGCTCAAACGAGCTTTTCGTCGGCCGTGTTGGAGAAAGTCGTAGAAGAAAAACAGCATATCAAAGCAAAGAGCAACATAATTTCCCCTCTTTTATTTCCCTAAGCTATGCAACACTTTTGCTATAAAAAGGAGAAATGTGCCAAATACCAGTAATTTCCCCTTTTCCTGTTTGTTTTTGTTATTGGCGTACGCATCTTCCCCTCAATATTTTCATGTTTGTTGTTATGTCTGTGCGCGCATATGCAGTGTCGTTTTGCAACACATCAAATTGACGCTTCACCATCGACGACCACAACAACTGACGTTTGTGTGTGATTAATGTTGCCCTCCCATTTAATTGGAGCTCAACAGCAAATGCTGCATGCACACTTGCTAAACTACATACTTACACACATACATACATACATACATACATACATACATACATTCAAACAAACTTGCATGCATATGTACACTCCCTTACTCGGTACAGTTGTTCTCAGCACAGTACTGCAATGTTTGCGCGCTCTCGCTTTCACGTTTATTCGCTCTCATTGTACACAACAAAAAAATAGCATGTTCATTTATTCACTCTTCAGTGTTTGTTTGTCATTGCACGATGCGGTCTGTGTCGGGTGTAAATGAGAGTAAAAATACACGTATACTCTTCTCCAGATGGGTTTCCTCGATTTCTTATAGCGGAATTTGTTTACTTCTCATGTTGTTGTTGTTAGTGTTGCCTTCGTCTTTTGGTACTCTGCAAGTACTCCATATAAATGCTGTGCGAACGTACTGCATACGGCGACGAACAGCAACCATTATGAGAAAATTCGTAATGGCCGAGAAAGTGAAATAGAGATATGGCGGGGCTGCATTAATGTAACAAGGTCGGCAATAAATCAAATTGCAAAAACATAAAACACTTTTCATGCCACATAGCGGTGGTAGTTGAGTTCAGGAGGAGCAGCAGCAATAATAGCAATTACAACAACAGTGTAGTGTAGCAGCAAACAGGCACAGCCTCCGTGAAAATCTCATCAAAATGCCATAAAAGCGCCGTTCAAACCTATTGACCCCAGCAAAGGCGTAAAAAATGGAAAAGAAATTACACAAAAAAAAAAAAAGAAAAAGTCAAAGCTCGAGTACGCTTTTAACTGCCTACATACATACATACATATATGTACATTCATATAAACACTCAATTGCCAGTAGGCTTTTTGCCAGATATCCCCCTCACCCTCTCTCACCAAAAACCCTCACTCACTTTGCTTTGGCTGTCGTTGGCGCTTGACTGCAAATTGCTGCAAAATGAGTTATGTACATTTAATAGATCGCCACATATAGCATCAGTAGCAGCAGCAGCAGCAGCAACAACAACAGCAACATCAACGACAACATGATTTGTGCGCCAAACGTAGCAAGAGCCGTAGTGGCAGCAATCAGCCTACAAAGCATACCGCCACCAACGGCACAGTGTTTAATACATTGCGACAAATTGCCCACAAAGTAGATTGAGATTTATCATTATTTTAATAACAAAAACAATAACAGCAACAACAGCAGCAGCAACGCAAAACACTTAAGGAAATATACTAACATGTATTTATTTGCCAATAAATATAAAACAATAAATCTATACGTGACACACATCGACAAATTATTTAGCAGCCTCTACCTACATACATGCATCACATGTGCGCATACATATATATACAAGCATATCCGTTCATACGTGTATTATGTAGGTTGTCACTGGAGCATTTTAAGTTAGACCAGGCAATTCTCCATTTGAAGCTCATTTGTTTTATTGTAGCAGAGGATGTGCGATGTTGTGTTAAAGAGCCTGTCAGTTTGTATTTAAATAGTGTATGTATATATGCATGTATATGACTATTATTATGAATATGGCGTACTGGGTAAAATTAATTCAGTCAATTAAAATTATAAAATACAAAAAGGTGTACATATAAATATTAGAAATTATGAACGCAACGTAGGTATGCTCTATAAAATAGTCCAAAAGTAGAACCTGGCGACATGGTTAGCCTAACACCGAGAACATAGTGGCCCAAAGCAGTACGCCGATCAGCGCACCGAGATCTATAATAACGTAGACTACAATATGCTCTGAGAAACCTACTCAAGTCCGTAAAAGCTTACAGGCTCGTGATCTCTCTGGTAGCAGAATAAGTATCCGATTGGATTTCGTGGCACCTTAACCAACTGCAACCAACTGAGAATCTAACTCTACATTGGCTACAGAAGGCTTTGGGAAATATGCGTAGCAATTTTTTTTTTGGTGTGAGAGCTCATTTTCAGAGGAAACTTTATTGCTATATTAAGTTGAAGCTTGTGCATATCCAAGTCAAAACTACCTTCCTGACAGACTTTACGCTGTCAATGCTTTGCCTTGTGGTCTGACCTTTATCTACATATGTATGTATATACAAGCTGTTAAGGAAATAATCTTTATAACCGCTGAAGTGACTCTCGACCGAGTTCCTCCTCAAATTTATGCTGTACACCTTAATATCTTTCCATTAAACGGAGGGATCTACAATGTTCAACGGAGGCGGCTTAGACTCCGAAAGACTTGTAGGCAGTTAGTTAATCTCTTTCTCTTCCGGGAGGATATTGGTATAAGCTTGACCACTGAAGCATCCCCTCGTTCTACAAATTTTACAGAACCAAAGCGCTCAAATAAATTCCTTTCGCAACAAACAGCCCAAAATTAGTTGATTCGATAGCCTGCGCTCCTTTACTCCGCATACGACTGCAATCACCACAAAACCCTAGAACCGCAACAAAATCTTCAAAGCCTTAACCGACAGCACCTTGGTAATTCCGATTATAAACTTTGCTACACCGATCTGGACGCCGGGGTCTAGCGAGATGAAATTGAAGAAGCTACAAGACTGCCAAAACTCCGCCCTCAGGACCGTAACAGGAAACCTTCTGTGTCGCCAAAGCATCACTTGCTCAGAATGCATAATGGGATGCTAACGTAGAAAACAACTCAACAAACAGTTACAAGAAGCTGAACCACCACCACCCAGTACTTGACCTAAAGGAATGCATTCAGCACCACCTCCAACAACCACTGGACAGGACGGCATACCGACAAAATCAATCGTCATTCACCGAGAGTCTGTCAACAACAACAACAACATGCCCACCATTAGTCCCGACACGACAGTAACCATTTATTTGAAAATAGCCTAAAAGAGACTCTAACAAAAGCTCTTTCCTTTTATTTAGAACTTGTCAGACGATTTTGGAGTTCTCGCAGACAACGGCTCTGAAGCAGGTTACCTAACCTCTACAGCAACAGCAGTGATTAAAATATAGTCGATCTCCAGGCTACAAAACAACCCACTTCTCTTATCCATTTCAGAACACCCTCTTCCAAATTCATTCTTCGAATAGAGATTATTAAGCAGCTCAGATATAACTCTTGAACCGACGACCTCAGACCCTTCAGCGCCTTCAAATTAACCCTCCCAAAGTTTAAAGTAGACAGGAAAAAAGAGAGTTTAGCATTCCTATGGGAATCTAACTCTGAAATATCATCCAGCTTAAGGGCTAGGTGAAGGATTGGTGATGTAAAGAGCATGTACAAAGGATGACAAAACACTGAAGCACTACCTTTGCGAGTGTCCGGTCTTCAGTCGATTGAGACGTCACAACTTCCACAACTTCCACGATGATCCTCTCTCCAACCCCTCGGAGGTGGGAAGAAACTTAATGAATTTATAAAATCATTCGAACATTTCGCAAATACTTAGTTGGTGAACAAGGGTGAGCTCAATGAGCCTGCTCAATGACTTAGGTGCGGCCGCTTGCGGTCAGCTCCTTAAATTCCCTCTTTCAAAAAATGATTCAATAAACAAAATTTCAATATTCATTATGCATTGTACCCCTGAGGAGACAAATACGGAATACTTGAAGTCCGGCCATAAACCTCTATAAAAAGGAAATATAATAAATAATAATAATATACAATATACTCTCCTTCGTACCAGTTACTAGTCACAAAGTGATTCATATAAAGGTCCCAAGTCAGTTTGCAGATCGATTATTGATACCTTGACCTCGTGTGTTGATTTACGCTTGAAAATTGAACATGCAAATGTACAATCCATTTCAACTTACTACCGAAAGCATGGAAAAAGCCCACCCAATTCATAAATTGATAGCAACATCAGCAAGATCACACCGGCCACCAAACAAGCGACGCCGGTCGCGCAGCGAGAACGATCAATCAGTGGTAATTGATCATCAGTGCAATTGACTACAATTAAACAGCGTGAAGTTGGTTGCAATTCGCTTGTTAACATATTCATTAAATAGAAATAAAAAACCGCGTAGGCAATAAATCAAACGAAAATGGAAAATAAAAATCAAAATAAAAATAAAAAAAGTAGTAAAAATTTAAAAACAAAGTAGTGCAACACATTTATTAATGTATGTAAGTCTGTGCGTTGTACTCGATTGTATGTAGGTGAAGGCGTTGGAAAATATGGACTCATGTGTGGCATAACGCTGTGTAACTAAATGCGAACAAGACAAGTCTATTTGTTGCACGCTGTGGGAGGTGGTGTGCTTCGGACTTCACCAAAAAAAAAACAAAAAAAAGACAAAACAACAACAGCAAATGAACACAACCAAAAGCAGCGCGGCTACATGGAGACAACAAAGAAATTTAGTTGTTGTTTTTTCGTCGCAGCTAAAAGCACAATTTGTTTTGCATTCTCACAAGGAGGGCAAGCATTCACTTTCCAGCTTTTAGTTTATAAAAAACATAAAAAACCTGCTGGAAATTAAGGCAGGCAACTATCTGAATATACACGCATACATATGTATGGTATATACCTTTCTATATGTATATATGTATGTAAATGGCAGCTTGCTTGTCACAGAACGCTGCCGGCTTTCTATTGCCACATTATCAGCCTATCGCGCGATCCACAAACACTATCAAATATCTAGAATATCAAACATACGTGTACTACTAACGCTCGAAGCTCCCCAACTCTCCGCGGCGACAATGTACTATATACGCTGCGCGGTGTTAGGGGGTCCGCGTACAACGATGTGTCAGTCGAAAAATGATGGAGTGGATTTTTGTTTTAAGTTGTTAGAGTATTTTATTTATAAATTTTTTCTATTCCCATTTTTTGTTCGTCTTGCTCACAACAATCACACCAAATGTAACGAATTCAATTATGAAAACGAAATGGGGTGCCCAGCAATGGAGTACGAGTACGAGTATTGGGTTTGTGACGTAAAGAGTATCTATCTGTTAGCCGGGAGCTATAGTAAAGTAGTGATTGAGGTTAAAAACTATGCATTGTTTGAAATAGAAAACGACAAATGGGTCTCTTTGGCTGGAAGAAATTATTTATACGAGTAAACAAAAAAAAAAAAAAAATCAAAAAATTACATATGTACATACATAAAAAGCCGAAATAGTGCAAAATAACTTACAGAAAAAGTACTATCAATTGCGACAGTTCAAGAATGAAGAATAGAAAATACGCGCAAAAAAATAAAATTTTGCTTCGATAAATCTTTTATGTCTGTGCAAAAACTTTAAGTATTTTTTATTTTTTTAATGTTTTTTTTAATTTTTTGTATATTTTACTTTATCTTATTTTACATTATTTAATTTTTATTCTATATTATTTTAATTTATTTCATGTTATTTTTAAACTTTATTTATTTAATTTAATTTAATTTTATTTAATTACATTTAAATTATTTTAATTTAAATTTATATTATTTTATTTCATTTTATTTTATTTTACTTTTTTATTCCTTTATTTTTATTTTCATTAATTTTAAATTAATTAATTTAATTTTTTTGATTTAAATTTATGTTATTATCTTCTATTTAATTTAATTTTATTTTATTATATTTTATATTATTCAATTTTATTTAATTTAATTTAATTTTATTTTATTTTAGTTTATTTTATAATTTTATTTTATTTAATGTAATTTTATTTATTTTTATGTTATTTTATTTTATTTTATTTTATTTTATTCTATTTTATTCTATTTTATTTTATTTTATTTTATTTTATTTTATTTTATTTTATTTTATTTTATTTTATTTTATTTTATTTTATTTTATTTTATTTTATTTTATTTTATTTTATTTTATTTTATTTTATTTTATTTTATTTTATTTTATTTTATTTTATTTTATTTTATTTTATTTTATTTTATTTTATTTTATTTTATTTTATTTTATTTTATTTTATTTTATTTTATTTTATTTTATTTTATTTTATTTTATTTTATTTTATTTTATTTTATTTTATTTTATTTTATTTTATTTTATTTTATTTTATTTTATTTTATTTTATTTTATTTTATTTTATTTTATTTTATTTTATTTTATTTTATTTTATTTTATTTTATTTTATTTTATTTTATTTTATTTTATTTTATTTTATTTTATTTCATTTTATTTTATGGTATTTCATTATATTTTATTTTTTTATAATGTTTTATGTTATTTTACTTCATTTCATATTGTTTAATTTTGATTTTTTAATTTTAGTTTTTTATTTTATTTTTTTATATTTTATCTTCTTATAATACTTCATGTCATTTTATTTTATTTCATATTAGGTACTTGATTTTTTTATATATTTTAGTTAATTTATTTTCTTTGACTTTATTTTATTTCATTTATTTATTATTTTTTATTTAGTTAAATTTTATTTTAGATTATTAATTTAATTTTATTCTATTTTATTTTATTTAATTTTTATTTCATATTTTTTTTTATTTAATTTTGTTTCATTTTATTTTACATTTTTATATTTTTTTCTTTTAATTTATTATTTATGTTACATTACTACTTTTTCTTTCAGTTGATTTCAATGTGTTAGTTTTCATTATGTTACATTTTACTATTACTTATGTTGATTTATTTTATTTAACTCAATTAAAAATTATTTAAAAAAATTTAGTTTTGTTTAAGTTTAAATATTTTACTGTTTTGCTATTTATTTTCTCTATACTTTCAGGCGTTAAGTGACTGAAAGCTTATAGGCAGGATTAAGTTTCGGGCTCAACCTATATATTCATAATTGTTTTTTTGCGGCCATACTATTAATACTATTAATTTTTGTTTTACGGTTTTGTTTAAATTAATTTGCTTTATTCAGTTGAATTTAATTTAATTAAATATATTTTTTAAACTTTTTTTTTTAATTTATTTTTTATTGTATTTATTTCAATTTGATATTATTTTACTTTAAATTACTTCTGTATTTCGTTTAGTTTTTTGTTTTTAATTTAACTTTATTTTTGTTGTTATTTGTATCATATTTTAATTTTATTACTTAATAATTTAATTAATTTTAATTTAATTTAATTTTATCTTATTTTCTGTTTTTAAATTTTATTTAATTTCTTCACTTTATGTCATTTTAGTTTAGTTTATTTAAAAATATCTACGGAATTTATTCTTTCAAAATTTCTATCATCGTTTTTTTTAATAAAGTTTATTTAGTTATATCCTATGCGATATTGGCGTGAAGCCTTATGAACATTTTATACGTATTTAAATGTATAAAGCTGCATATTTATATACATATAAGTACATATCAAGTTAATGAAGTGTACCAAAAATAATGTGGGAATTTTTCAATTTGTTCAATTCATTACGATATCGCCAACTAGTGTGAATGGTGAGTGTGAGTGGGGCTCAAGTAGTTTAATTTGGCCCCCACCACTGAAATCACAGTCATATAGTTACATTACATACGTGTATGTATGTATATGCTTGCAGTGTTGAAGATTCAACAAATTCATATTTACTTTATATCATGCGTCAGAAATGTAAATACAAAAATATGTGAAGTAACTTTTTATTTGTTCATAAAATCTATTGCTCTGATTTCGAATGGTTGTTGCTGGCAACATACTACATATTCGCTTGCAAGTTGATTATATAAACAAAACATCAATTAAAATTCTAATGATAAAAGCAGCATAAGTGCGCATTTAGGAAAGTTGACACTTGTTAAGTACACAAAGTGAGCGCATTTAAAAATCGGCATGGAGAGAGGGCGGAGGCTAATGGAAATGAATGCAAGTAGCAGAGTTATGACTTCGTATAAACGCAGCAGTAGAATTATTATTGATAGCTTTATGCGGTTAAATTGATGCATGTGTTCAATCTTTTTTAATCGATATTTTACTCAATTATCGCAACAGCTATGAGTGATAACGCTGGTATTTTGGTATGTAGCCAATATTCCTATCAGTGTGAAAAGCTGCCCATAACTCGAAAATTCGAAAATTTTGCCCAAAAACCTATTAATCCCAGCAGAGATATTTGCTTTTTAGGACATCATAAGTTAATCCATATATAGGTATATAAAGTAATCCATTATTTTTTGCAATAAATGGATTAAGAGTAGCTCGCGTTCTAAAAATGCTATTGGATTAGGCTAGATGGCGTCTGAGAGAAGCAATCGCTAAAAACCGCCCAGCTTGGGCCACCAACACGATGATATGTTTCATCAGGACAATGTCAAACCCGACACATGGATAGGAGGTTCTTATGCATTTACCTCATAATCCAGATCTCGCACCAAGTTGGTAATCTGTTTCTGCCTTGGCGAATGATGAGCCTGTGAAAATCGATTGACAAGGGCTTTTATGAAATTAAAATGGTAATCCAATTAGAGGTACTTTTTTTGTTGACAGATCACGTGTGAGTCATGTCAAGCTATCATGTTAATTTTATTCAGAATTGTTTGGCATTTTATCATGGAAAGACTTCCGCCTGAACCACGTTGACAAATCATTCAACTTTATTATTAAAATTCACGTTTTATAAATAATGTGTTTCATTCATTATTGGAAAATATTCGACCCAATAGATCACGTACAGCACGCAGTGAAGCAATTACGAGTATATAGCGGCCGTATCTGAGAGTGCACATGAAGGCAGTGGAGAGTCGATCCGGCGCCGGTCGAAGCAACTCGGACTGAGGTATGGAACGACTTGGCGCATTTTACGTCGAGATCTTAAATAGAAAAAGTACAAAATACTGCACGAACTGAAGTCGCTCGACCTTTCCAAGCGACAATGCTTCCCTCTATGGGCTCTTGAAATGTGGCAAGAAAATTCGAATTTCTGGCTCAATAGGCAAGTAAACAAGCAAAATTGTCGCATTTTGGACGAAGAGTAACCTAAAAAGATTCAAGAGGTGATATTTCATCCAGAAAAAAATAACGCTTTGCGGAAAATCCCGCTTCGATACAGACCTTGGAGAAAATCATCACGCATGTCGTTCGCCAGTTACCAATCGAAATGCTCGAATGAGTCATCGAAAGTTGGACTCAATGGATGAACCAACTGAGATGGAGCTGCCGCCAACATTGGAAAAATATAATCTTCAAAACATGAATGCCAAAGAATATTCTTTCGAATGATAATAAATAGCCCCCTTTAAATTTGAATTTTCTGTTATTTTTTTTTAAAAAAGTAGGCAACCTCGAAATGGGTCACCCTCCATCCATTTTTACGTTCGATTATTAAAATTCGCAGACCTCGAAAAGTTACCGATCGACTGACTTGAAATTTTATCAGAATATTTCTGTGGTTCCTGGGAAGGTTTATACGGTTTATTTTCCGTGACTTTACTTGAGAGTTCATACAAATAGCTTTTTGGTTAGATAAACAGAAAGACTGTAGAGACTGAACTATTCGGAAATATAGAATCGGAAAATCGGCACATAGATGACTTTTGGGAAAATAGTCATTTTTATGGTTCTTTTTAATTGAAGTTCTTGAAGTGGACCGATCTATTTGAAAAAATATAAATATTCTAGCTCGGTTTGGGTAAATTTGTGGATGATGTGTCCGGAAAATGCACCAGAGGCCTGAAACAAAGTTCAATTTGCTGGAGATATCACCGACAGATGGACAAAAAAATGTATAATTTGTAGCAAACAAAAATGATGTGTTAATATGTTCGACTTACAAGTAAGTCTTATACGTTCAAATTGAGTGTGAAAAAGCTCAGATCAGCATTTGGCTTACTTCTTGGCATATTCATATTGACATTTTTGTTAAATATTTTGATCAGCGAAGAAGTGACTTACCTATATAATTAAATAATCAGATGAATAATATAATAAAAAAATAGTGTTTTATCATATTAGCATCGTCTATGGAGTTGAAGTTTTTTTATTGTTCTTTGTAAAATAAATTAGAATAAAAATAGAGAAAATACAGAAAGCCAAAGTTGGCCGGGTCGATTATTATTATTTTCACCAAATATCTAAATATATTTTATTTGGCTAAAAATCAAAATTTTTCTCAACATTTAATCCTCTCTTTCGAAGAACTACCACGTAGATTTTTATAGAAAACAAAAAAAAAAAAAACAAAAGAATTAAAATAACATTCCGTGAAAATGCTTACGGTTGAGCTGTTGGGAAGGTTTATAAAGGAAAGGTCGATGTCACTGAACCAACTATCTTAGCCACCCAAATTCCGATATTTTTTAGAAAATCCTTCGTAGAGAAGAATTAAAAAGCACTCCTCGTATGTAAATATACCAGGTGTGTTAGTTGAAGTTTGCCGGTTTTGCTAGTAGGTGTCGCTAGCAATATGTATAAATTTCTATGATTTGGCATGTATGTAATTTTTTTATATTGACATTAACCTACAAGTCACATTCCGCCAAAATAATAGCGTCATATTTGTTTACCTCAATGAATACACGTATGTCCAGTCTCGTTCCAAGTAAATCGCATTTGCGGCATTCGTTGCTTTTCTTATTTCATCAAAAGAAAAAAGCAGTTGAAGCTCACCGGTTGCTGGTAGAAACTTATGGTGAACATGCTCCAGTGCTTAGAAAATAAGAGACATGGTTTCGTCAATTTAAAAGTGGAGATTTCGATTTGGCAGACAATGAACATCCTGGTGCAGCGAAAAATTCGAAAACGAGGAATTGCATGTTGATCCAACCAAATCGCAACAAAAATTGGCAGAAACACTACATGTGACTCGAAGAGCAATTTGCCAACGTTTAAAAGCCATGGGAAAGATCCAGAAGTATGGAAAATGGGTGCCACACCAGCTGAACGATAGACAAATGGAAAATCGAAAAACCGTTTGTGAAATGCTGCTTCAACCATTCGAACTGTCACGGGGGACGAAAAATGGATTTATTTTGAGAACCCGAAGTGAAGAAAATCATGGATTTCCCCTGGTGAAGCTGACCCATCGACTGCAAGGCCAAATCGCTTTGGTCGTAAGACAATGCTCTGTGTTTAGTGGGACCAGTGTGGTGTGGTGTACTACGAGTTGTTAAAACCTGGTGAAACGGTAAACACGGATCGCTACCGACAACAAATGATCAATTTGAATCATGCGTTGATCGAAAAACGGTCGGAATGGGCCCGAAGAAATGGCAAAGTTATGTTGCAACATGACAACGCGACGTCTCATACCGCTAAACTGGTGAAAGACACATTAAAAACACTTAATTGGGAAATATTATCGCACCCGCCGTACTCTCCAGACCTCGCCCCGTCCGACTATTACCTTTTCGCATCGATGGGACACTCCCTTGCAGAGCAGTGCTTCGCTAATTTTGAAGAAGTCGAAAAATGGCTCGTCGAATGGTCGAAAAAACCGGCAAATTTCAACTAACACACCTGGTAAAAAACAATATTTCTTTATAGTGTCTTTCAATAATTTGTGGTTCAAAAATTATTAAATCGAAAATTTAATTTTAAGTTTGATTTTCTAGCTAGAAAAAAAAAGGTTAAGAATATATAAGGGGTATGCTCTCAGTCTAAAAAATGCGTGCTATACAAATATTTCCTAGGAACATTTGCTAGAGATCAATTAGCTGATGCAGGGTTGCTTTTTTCTTCATGCAAACTATGGGATGTAAATATATAATATAAAGTCTTGGGAATTGAATGTGTTTTGTTATTGTACCATTGCACGGATAGGAGAAAACATTGCAATCCGTCTACCCCAGCATGCATTTCCTAGACTAAGAGAATACTCCCATTATATATGTGTGTAGTTGTCTACCTAGTTAAGTTGTCATATTAATTCTCTACCTGCCAAACAAAACTACTCATATCAGTGATTGCATACATCGATACATACATATGTATGTATGTAAAAGTGCTCGTATAAAAGTCCGTCTTTTATATCGCTTGCAGCATCAGACCGCAATGTAGTGATAACACGCTTCCAGCTTCAATAACAATCACATCTACATAACTGTAATTGTTATTAATATGTTCGATGTGCGAAAAATGGAGCAAATGGAATGCAACAGTTGGCTCGTCAACAGGCAAATAACGAAGTTGTAAAGTTTTATGATGCCACAGGCGTTGTAGAACAACAAAGGTGTGTGTGTGTGTGTGTGTGTGTGTGTGTGTGTGTGTGTGTGGCGACTGATGACAATTACAGCAATGCATGAGTGGAGAATGGATGTTTCAGTAAAAATGCATCATAAAATACATACATACATATATACATGTACTATATTAAATGAAGTGCTATATACCATAGATGTAGGTATTTTTCCATCACATAAAACCGTAACGCAATTATGCAGATTAGTAAATCACCATTTGTCAAAGTGAGAAAATAATTAAATTTAATTGTTTATTAGACAATAATATTGCAACACAGAAATTCTAACAACATCGCACAGCGCAAATCCTTAAGGGCTGAGAGCGTTAGTAAGTTTCACTCATTAAGCCTTTCGTGCCACAATTGCCTTGAGTGATGTCTTTTTTTTCCAATATTCTTAAATGTTTCAAAATTCTTGGAAATGACCGCCAGTGAATGCAACGCCAACGACTGTGGCTCCCGGCTGCTTGCTTAATTACAGCCAATACTTGCAACTGCAACGACCTGCCTGCCTGCCTACCTGCCTGCCTGTCCTTGCAACAACTACCAACAAAGTGCATTGCGCTAATCGTTCGCATTGTCTCGTAAGTTGTTGCATTTTATGACACCGAAACTGTCAGTGTGGCAACAATCTTTTCTGCTATTTCATTTTCATTTTCATTTATTTTCATTTTACACATTTTATTTTATTTTTATTTTTTTTGGACGACTCATTTCATTCATTTTGTTGGTGTATTTTTCATATTTCAGCTGTCAACAAACTGATTTCATGGCTGCTCACCGAACGCTCCGGTTATCTCCAAAGAGTTCTACGCTAAGTTCTTTTGCTGCTTCTGCTTATTCTGCTGCTTTTATGCTACATTAGCATTAAGTGTGGAAAAAAGGCGTGAAACGTTCAATTATCATAAAATTTACGATGAATGTGCGGCAGTGCAAGGGCGAAAGCGTCTGGTTGAACACCTGAGTAGCAGCGGTCGTCTGGATTTTTTTTTTTTGATTTCGTTCAGCTCAAGTGCAAAGGGTTAAGTTAGTGTGGTCGTAAGTCAGGCTTAGCGTAAGATTAGCTACAACAGGTGAGTGCAAAAAAGATTAAAATGTATGGTATAGAATTTTTAGAAATATTGTTAGTACTCAGTACGAGTGCTGGTCAAAACTCAGCTCAAGGACTTACGCTGTGTATGCATGAAGAAGATCAATATTGTATAGCTCTTCAGTCCTTGACAATAAAAAGTAAGCGTTTTGTTAATTTTGTAGAAAAATTTTAAGTTTTTTCAGCTAAAATTTTGCGGAGTAGAGATTTATATATTGTAACTGGGAGAAAGTTCGTGAAAGGCCTTTGATTAATAGAATCTCTTAAGCATATATTTTTCTACGTTCCTTTAATTTTAGCCTTCCCTTTTTCCATAGACTAAAGAAACTAAGGTGTGTTCTTCAATAAAATACATTTACAATAGAATCATTTTTCTTTTCATTTCTTTAAAATTTTACAAAATTACTTGACTAATTGAATGATTAAGTGCACTATTACCTTCTCTTATAGCCCGAAACGTGGCCACGTTCTGAATCACTATTTTTGTAGTTAAGTTAAGTTAGCAAATTTAAAGCATCATTGTTGGTTTTAAAGTTTAGTTCGATAGATGGTATGGATGCTTTGTTCTTTTGAGACCCCGAAATCGTTAACTTTGTTCGGTTTTTTTATTGATTTTTTCAAAATATGATAACTTAGTGTACATTTGTTCGATTTTAGTAAAATATGCGCCGTCTTATTCGTAAACTTGCTGCCAACGAGATGCCAACTTCATTATATCCCTCTCGTAGAAAGCTACGTCCCTATTGGCAAAAAACTCGGAGAGCCAATTTTCACAGGCCTCTCTTGAGGGCAACTTCTCACCATTAAGCGCGTTCGCCATGGACGGAAGAAAAGATGGTTATAACTTGGTGCCAGGTCCCGACTATAAGTTGGGTGCATTAGGACCTCCCATCCGAGCTCCTGGAGCTTCTGGTGTGTCACCAAAGACGTGTGTGGACTGCCGTTGTCCTGATGGAACACAATTCGGTCTCTGTTGATCAAAGATGGCCTCGTCTGTATGAGTGCTGCCTTCAAGCGGTCCAGTTGTTGGCAATAGAGGGCCGAATTGAGCGTTTGGCCATAGGAGAGCAGCTCGTAGTAGATGATTCCTTGCCAATCCCACCAAACACACAGCAAAAACTTCCTGGCCGTCAATCCTGGCTTGGCCACCGTTTCCGCAGATGGAAATTCGGTCCATCATGTTTTGTTTTGCGTTAGTTCGTGTGGCACCCAAACATCGAGCTTCCTTTTGAATCCAAGGTTATGCAAAAGGTTTAAAACGGTCTTCTGGCTTATCTTTAGTTCCTCGGCAATTAAATAAGTGCTCACGTGACGGTCTGTTTCCACCATTTCCATGATTTTATCGCAATTTTCGACGACAGGCCTCCCGACGCGTGGTGCATCTTTGATATCGAAATTACCGGAACGGAACGGAACCTAGCAAACCACTTTTGTGCTACACGTTCGTTTACAGTACAGTATAAACTGTCAAAGACAAACTGTTAGTGCGAATAAACACGTCTTCAGCGCCGTATGGTATGACATGATGCGGCACGTAATACTAGTACTGTGGACAATAACGCCATCTCTTAGATAAAAACCGAACGAACTTTTTCCTTGACCTAATATAATTGTTGGCTTATCTTCACTGAATTTTCGGCCGAACTCCTGCTCCGATTCTGGTGTCCGTCTTGATGTTTTTGAGTTTTCATAATAAGTTTTTTTTTACTTCATGTGCCCTTTGAAAGCTTGACATTTTCTGTCGAAGAAAATTTCATAATTTTGTATATTGGTCTAGCTAAGATTCAAACCCACACTTGAACGAGGATAATACATATATCACAAGTCGATAAAACCTCTGCGTAACGACTCGTAACATTCCCTGAAATCCTTTACTTTGGAATATACAATAATTGCTTCTCCAACAACAACAATAACAACTGCAACCCTGGCTTGGACACAACGTTCGGATGGATAAACACAAGTGGAAGACATCGACTTCGTTGGAAAGATAAAGTGAACATTGCTGTACCTTCTTTTTGCGTGGAACAACCAAATGCAGAATCGAATAGTAGAATTGTTACTGCGGTGTTTAGGGCGAAGTAAATTAGAGTTCTGCAAGTCATCGGATTCCCTGGTAATTATTCCGATCGGGTTATGGTTATTGCAATGCTGGAAAGCTTTGAAAGTTTTTAATGCAGTAGACGCCGGTGGAAGCTGGGGAAGAAGAAGGGCTCTACTCCGTTGGAAAGACCTGGCTATACTTGGTATAATATTTCCAATTGGCGCCAAACAGCGAAAGGAAATAATGAATGAAGCGCTGTTCTTAATTCGACTATAATAGCAAAAGCGGTGTATATGCCAGTAAAGAAGAAGAAGAATGCTCATGTTGGAAAAGCACAGAAGAAATAATGCCACAAAATTCTTTAGATGATTATCAGCGGATTGAATTCGGTTGAAAAGATTTTATCGAACTAAACTAAATAGATTTTGGATAATTAAATTAACTGAAAGGTAAAAAAAAAAACAATATAATTCTTTTCAACATTTTCCTTTTTACCATAATAACTCCCACCTCGGACCATCAGCTGCAAACGTATATACGTGTACCATATGAACATAAGTATGCATAACCATATAAAGGGTTGGTGTAATAAAAGTCCATTTTTATAGCCGCAACCAAATGACATAAAGCAACCGATTCGCATACATCACTCACACGCACCTCAGACCCACCGCTTGCCTGACGAGTGCGAGTAGCAGTGCTTTCATGCCACATTATGGATTCGCGCATGCGTGTAGTCACTTAAATCGGCAGTTAGTACGTTTTTATTGCAAACATTTTTTATAGTTGTAATTTAAAGTAAAAAATAAAATCGAATTCCAAGCGTATAATTTGCTATGAGCCTAGTTTATGAGGTCCATTAATAAGTACTTAAACTTGCCATTTTCTCAAATAACAAAACTAAACTCTCACGAAAGCCATATTTACCAGTAGTAAAATGGTTTTTAATTCTCTGTGTTCTATTGTGTTGTTCACCTACAATAATTTAGTATCAAATTAAAAATGCATTTTTCTTGACTTTTATGTGCGCAAATAAAAATTGTTTAATGTTAATCGCTGGCATGGTGTGTTTGAAGCAAATATTTTTAATAAGACTTAAGAGAAGTTACAACAACAGTGTAGTTAGTATGTATGTGTGTAAGGTATATTTAGCTGGTAAAGGTAATTGATATAAAAATCTACAGGAATTTGTGATTCTAGCAATTTTTATACATCCAGATTAAGGATTTTTTTCAGTCAGAAAAGTAAGGCGAAGGGTTCAATAAAACACAAAAAATTTCTATTATTCATACGAAATCATCTTATTGGCCTCAATGCGACCCTATTCAAAACTAACCCCATTTAAATCGACGAATAATCCAAACGCCAAAATATTTTTTGGAATCAACTTCAGTGCTCGCCACGAATTATCTTGGATGTCTTCTGTCGACTGAACGAGGATGCCTTGAAGACATGAATTTCGGAGAGAGAAAAAAATTGACCGAAGCCTTACATAGTGAATAAGGATGTTGTTCGATGGTACTTCTTGATTTTTTTTTCCAAAAATTCAATCAAATTCAATGACAGCCATGTGAGATCGGCCATTATCGTGGTGCAAAATCCCAGAGTTTTCTTTTCACAAAACCGATCTACTGTAATGAGCTCTTTTCAATTTTGCTTATTTTTTGTTTATCCTCCGAGCAAAACGCAAATTTCTTCTGCCCTTCCCGTTAGATGCTTATGAAAGGTATTAAATATTTTTGATCAGAGAATGACGGTGTGTCTTTGATTGAGTCGTAGAGGCATGGCAGCAATAAGAATGTACATGTGTATGTATGCAGAGAAGCCTCGATTTGATGCGAATTGTGTCAAAGGCTTATCTTTCGACGTGAATTTCAAGGCCTGACGAGAAGGTCTGCTCCGCCAATAACATATGGCGGCTGTAATATATGCCACAAGGTGCATTCTCTTTCCGTCTTTTTCTCGTTCATTTCAAATCTTGGAAGGCTGACAACACCGACATAACCTCTGAGGATAACAAAAAGATGAACATAAAGAGACTGAACCTAAACAACACTTCAACTGATGTATTCCAAACTCCACGAACAACTACTGAAGCGTCCTTTTTACACTCCCAAAGAAAAGCAAAATCTCCAAAATTAAAATAAATACTCACTTTTCTCTATTGTAGTGACAACAAGTTTCTCAAATCTTATAAGAAATGTTAATTTTCAAGGACTCTTACGAAATGAAGGGTTTCCATCTGTTGAAGTCAAGAATTTTCAAGAAGCCGTTGGTCGCTTACAAAGATCGGTAGTGAAACGGCCCTATTTGCAGCTTTCAACTAAGTTGGGCCCGCAGAATGATCAATCCACCTTGAGGTAAGCAAAGCAAGGACGCCCCCTAACTAATTTGTGTAGCTGAGTTGATTAAACTTGAACAGATTTAGAGTGAATTTTTATTGTAAATTAATCAAGTTCATAAGTGGGTAAAATCAGATGTCCATAAAATTGAAGAAAATAGACAGAACCACAAGGGCAGCTAGATGCACTGCATTATGGTCCAAGTGCCTACTTTGTATTGAAAAGTTATAATTTCTAAAGTAGGCAAGCCTCATTTGCAGACTAAAATAATAAAGTACTGAGTTGCGTGAGTGTGAAGAGCTTGAAAGGCTGGGCGACGGTGGCTAGTTTAGGTTGAACTGGTTGACCTATCGCAGTTTACAGAAAGTTCCAAGAGTAAAGAAATACTAATGAAGGTGCTAAGATGGTAATCTGGTTGGCGCTGTCTAGAGCAAACTTGGTTTAAGGAGCCACGTGTTGAATGCCAATGAAAGTGAAACACCTGACGAGGGTAAACTCCTATTTATAATTTTTAATTTTATTTCAAATTATTTTTTCACGGGAAGTTCATCGGTCTGTTTGAAAAAATATACATATATACATGGTTCGTTTCAGTTAAATTTTTGGTTGATATCCCTAAATGGAATACTTTTGTTTCCAGGAAATAGACCAGAGATCTGGAACCAGCCGCGATACCCGAGCGGTTAGCATTGCGTATTGCCATTCGGAAGTACCGCGTTCAAATCCTGGTACGACCAACATCAAAAATTATAGAAAATTAATTTAAATATAAAAATAAGTTAAATTTTCTTATTGCGGGGAATGTCACTCCCTCCGAGTGTATTTATAGCATGAAATAAAGGCCGTTCGGAGGCGGCTTAGTATAAACTGTAGGTCCCTCCATTTGTTGGTTAAACAAATCAAGACGCAAAAACAAATTGGAGGAGGAGCTCGGCCGAAAATCGCTTCAGCGGTTACAAAGCGCTTATTATACATACATATACCAATAGATACACTATGTGAAAACTACACCAAGTTTCTTATAGCATAAATAGTGACTAAGACTTTGAATTTTTAACATAATTTTTAATGATTTTTATAGCTGGAAATTTATATATGAATTCTCAGTAGTTGGTTTTTAAGCAAATTTGGCGTAATTTTCAAAAGTAAGGGTTTTTAGACCCTTTATGGTATGTTATCAGCATTATAGTCCTACCTTTAGCGATTTTTATTCGCCGCAACCTCTGTATTCAGTGAATTTTTAAGATTTTAAAGTTCACACTCTTGATTTGTCTAGGCTTTTCGTGTATTTTCTAGGATTCATCAATAGAATAGAAGAAGTTAGTAAATAGCAGATGCAACCAATATTTTTACGAAAAAAGAAACAAGAATTTCCCTTTTTATAAAATAGGAAATTTCACTCCACATGTTGAAATGTCTCTGAAAATGACTGGGTACTGCTGCTGTTATTAGGACAAGTTCCGAAGCATCGAACAGCCGGTGAAACAAAAACAAGCATACACACACATACAAAAAATAAGTACATATATATATACGCTGTGAAATGGATAATCATATAGCAACATATAATATTTAGGTACAGTACGTATAGTCATAAAAGATTGTCCTTTACCATACCATGGCAGCCTGTGTGCACAGAAGTTGCCGAAATGCCAATGAGGATGAAGATGAAGTTGAAAATAATAAATACGAAGGCGACGTGAAAAGTCAAAATAGTCAATGCAATATAATTTTCACATCTGCACTTAACATACACACATACACACATACAAACATACGTGTCTACACATACAACACACAGCAGGACCAAAAGGACATGCAGGCTTTAAGGGCGTTAAGCGGTAGAAGCAGCAGTAAAAAAAAATAATGAAAATATATATATACAAACACACACACATTTATGTATGCACATATATATGTAGCGACAGTTTGCGTGCCGTAAGAGGGGAAGGCAGTGAAAACAACTGAAATCACTCATTTAAAAATGTTCATAAATTGGAAATTGACTTTTTGCCCTTCCTTCACTGTGTTGCAAAGGAAAACTACAAAAAAAATTTTGTGTTATTGTTTAGCAGGTACAGGCATGCCGAAATGATGCGTACTTACATATGTATGTGTGTATGTACATACCATACACACGGATGTATTAGCTAAAATGTTTGCTCAGTTTTTTTTGTTTTTTTTTTTTTTATACTAAATAGATTACCTAGAAAATCCAGTTGAATCCTACTGACTTCTGTTTCTTTCTTTCAAAATCCAAAAATTGATCAGACACAGATTGTTCTTTTTCTTGTTTTTTTTTTTTAATATTTTTATTTTCTAACAACGCAGAAGTGGATTAGATTGAATTTTTCTGTGCTCTCGTTTTTTTCCACTTTCCCATTGAATAGTTAAATTAAACCAGAGCAAATTAAAGGCAACAAAAGCAAAAACAGTCGGTGGCTATCTTATTTGTTGCTGCTGTGTGAATAATGTTGAAAATTCTTTCTTTTCGCTAGAGATCACTTTCACTTGCAGTTGTTATGCTCAACTGCCACAGTCGGGTATGACTGATGTCTTAAGAGCGTGAAGCTTCTTAGCGAAAATAAAAGTAGTTTTTTGTATTTGTGGCTCGACAAAAATAGTGACTAAGGTGTATTTTAATAGTGACGATTTTTGGTTGGTAACTGTACTTAGCACAGTCTCATGGGTATTTAGTTGCGCATTGGAAAAATTTGAAAAGAGACAAAAAAACTTAGACTTAAAATATCTTGTCCGGTCGATTCATCGGTCCAATTTTCTTCAAAAAGACCACTCCACTTCCCACACATCGAATCAATCAATGGATTTATTGAGAGAACAGATGAGCAGATAATTTCACGTTTTGGTCCGGTCGATTGGAAAGAAATACTCGAACGAGTCATCGAAAATTGGACTCAATGGATGGACCATCTGAGACGGAGCCGCGGCCAACATTTAAAAGAGAGAATCTTCAAAAAATAAATGCCAAAGAATGTTCTTTTAAATGATAATAAACATTCTCTAGTAAATTTGAAATTTCTGTGTTTTTTCTTATATAAATAGGGAACCTTCCTTTATATATGTATGCATATATATATAAATCCATAATTGGCGCTTTAAAACCACTGAAGCAATTTTTAATCGAGTTCTCTTTCCAATTTATGGCGTGCGTTTTGATGATTTTCCAACAAATGGAGAGGTTTTGACGAATTTTTATTTCATGTCAGCAAAACATTTGGAGACCTTGACATTCCCTCCCGATGAGCGACCGCAATGAGAAAAATTATTTTTCTAAAACTGTAGTTGTTTATCCAAGCATTGAGGGCGTACTCAGCGTAGCCATTGTCTCTTGACTTCACCTCATACAGCTTATCGTTCCATAGTCTGCGATTTTCACCGTTGCCAATGCACGAAGGACCGAAAATCTTACGCAAGCCCTCTCACTTGTTCGTAGAGTAAGGACTTAACTTCTCAATTGCTGGCTCAATACTAAGTATCAACTATTGGTAAGAGTAGCTTTGAATGGGATAACAAAGTTGGGGTTGGTTTTAATATTTCTTGAAAGTTATCACTGTCAACAGTAACGTGGAAGACAAAAAGACTATTTGCTTGCAGGTCTTAATATTTTCTCCAGCCCCAAAGATCTTCCCCAATTCTAACAGTTGTTCTGACGTTGTCCAGTGTAAGTCAACGCAGCCCTGTAAGCTTTGTAAGGGATATCGAATTCAGAAATAGTGACGCTGAGACAGCTCCTTTACAGCTCTAAAGTAGATGAAAAGTTCATGTGTGTTGTTCGATTTCTCAGGTCTCTTCCAAGATTTGACACACAAAAGATGGGCTTCTGCTGCACAGAAGCAGGTACGTATCTTTGTTACGTTAACTTAGTGTTTCAAGTCGATATTAGGTCCTCCGATCTTGCTTACATTTAGAATACTGGAGACATGCTTCTCATCAATGGATACTATAGACTCCGAAAGCTACTTTGCAGAATATGGTCGGACGAAAGCATGCCCGACGATTGGAATTTAAGTGTGCTCTGTCCAATCCATAAAAAAGAGGACCCCACAGTCTGCGCCAATTATCGTGGGATAAGCCTGCTTAATATCGCCTATAAGGTCCTGTCGAGCATATTGTGTGAAAGACTAAAGCCCTCTTTTTCGATTTTCAAGCTGCCTTCGACAGCACGAATAGGAGCTTCCTTTACGCCGCTATGTCTGAATTTGGTATCCCCACAAAACTTATACTGCTATGTAAACTGACGTTAAGCAACACTAAAAGCTAATTTACCTGTTGACCTAAACGGGGTTAGGTCGCCGAAAGGGTGACAGCCCTTGGCCGGATAAAATCCGGGTCAACTCCGGTACGTAGAACCGGCTGTCTTGAGAGAGCTAATACTTGCACAGCGAAGCATCTATGCTACGAGTTAAGGAGCATAATGCTTTGCTGTGCAAGCAGTTCCTGTTGGGAAGCCACCGCGCGGAGCACCCCAGCAGGCACCTCTTAGAAGCCGAGCCTCCGCCTAGGCACATCAGGAAGGGAGTACTCGACTATAACAGCACCATACAGCACCACGTTCAACAACCGCTGGACAGGACGGCATACAGACAGGCGCTGAACGCCATTCACCAGGAGTCAGTCAACACCTTCCTAGACTCCCTTCCAGTGAATGGCGTACTCGGAACCAAGCCACCACCTATCGCAGACAGTGAGCTCGAGCTGCCTCGAGAAACCCGTGCTACATTGGCACAATTAAGATCTGGATACTGTAGCAGGTTAAACTCCTACATATCCAGACTCGACCCCAGCATACCCAACGTATGCCCTGCTTGTGGAGAGTCCCCGCATGACACTAACCACCTCTTCACATGCCCCCTTAAACCTACTCATCTAACCCTTTGGTCCAACCCTGTCGAAACAGCACGTTTCCTGGATTTTCCGTTAGATGACCTCGGCGACTTAGACTGATTATGCCTGCCCTAAGCGGGGTTAGCGAAGCCGCTACAACAACAACAACAACAACACTAAAAGCTCCGTCAGGATCGGGAAGGACCTCTCCGAGCCGTTCGGTACCAAACGAGGTTTCAGGCAGGATGAAGTCGTGTGACTTTTTTAATTTCATCCTGGAGAAAATAATACGAGCTGCAGAGCTAAATAGAGAAGGTACAATCTTCTATAAGAGTGTACAGCTGCTGGCGTACGCCGATGAAATCGACATTATTGGCCTTAATAACCGCGCCGTAAGTTCTGCTTTCTCCGGACATCACACAAACAGTCATCGCATGCGCAACTCGGCTCCCACGTCACTGTTGACAGTCATAACTTCGAGGTCGTTGAAAATTTCGTCTACCTAGGGACCAGCATTAACACCAACAACAATGTCAGCCTGGAAATCCAACGAGAATCACTCTTGCCAACAGGTGCTACTTTGGACTAAGTAGGCAATTGTAAAGTAAAGTCCTCATCGACGAACGTAAAGCATGGACGATGTCAACATCTGAGTCTTCGAGAGAAAAGTTCTGCGAACGATTTATGGTCCTTTGCGCATTAGCAACGGCGAATACCGCAGACGTTGGAACGATGAGCTGTAGGAGCTATACGATGATATTGACATAGTTCAGCGAATGAAGAGACAGCGGCTACACTGGCTAGGCCATGTGGTCCGGATGGATGCGAAAACTCCAGCTTTTAAAGTTTTCGATGCTGTACCCGCCGGTGGAAGCAGAGGAAGAGGAAGACCTTCACTCCGTTGGATGGATCAGGTAGAGAAGGACCTCGCTGTACTTGGTATTTCCAATTGGCGCCAAACAGCAAAAAGAAGAAACGAATGGCGGAATACTGTAAGCGTAAGCGGTGTCTACGCCAGTAAAGTAAGTAAGTAATAGACCCCGAAAAGTGTTTAAAAATAAGAAGAAACTGTTCTTGTGGACAATTCGGGGCGTATAAGCTTCATAATTGCTGAAATTTGAATAAAAAAATACAAATAAAATGAAATAAAAAATATCAATCAATGTCTAAGCTCCAATATTTTTGGTTGGCTATAAAATTGAAACCGAAATGTATACGTTAAATACAAACATACTCGTATGTATGTATATATGTATGTACATATGTACTTTTATTTGAAATAATGCTACTGTCAGTTTCACCATTATCAAAGCACCTCTTGCTGTTTGATGTAACCGAAACAGAACTCATAATTACACATTTTACTGTATATACTGCATACTGTCATATTTTATATGGATTTACATATATATACATTCATTTGTATATATGTACATACATTAACATACAAATGTATTTAATTAGGATTTGATAAACACTGAAGTGATTTTCTGTCATATTACCATATTTTTATTACGTATGAATACATGAAGGTGTGTGTATGAATGTACGTACATATATATGAATAGGCAAAGTAATAGGGAAGTAATAAAACCGTTAAGTACAATCAAGGTTAAATGATGCATATTAAAGGAGAAAAAAATATCAGATCAAAGCAACAAATTACACATAGCGGCAGAGAGAGAGAGATATAGGGAGACTAAGAGAGTGATAGCGGGCAACGCGTGCAGAGTATAATGGTACCGCAGTCGAGTAGCAACAACGGCAAACACTCTGCTGCGTCGCTTTATCCATTTACCTGTTGGTTTAAGAGAATTTATGTCTTTTTCGCCCAACTTTTGCGACCGCCCAGTTCGTACAGCAGCACAACAACCAACAACACTTGCAACAAGTGTCGCTGTATCATAAACAACAATAACAACAACAGCAGTTATATCGACGCACAGGCATCGAACATCAGAAAGTCGTAAAAATTTCAACATTTCCGAGCGTAAATTTTACGACACACCGGTCGAGAGTGCGTAAAGCCGCAACCAGCACAGTAACAACAACATTATTTGAGTTGTTAGTGTTGTGTGGGAAATCACTGCCAACAAGTATAACAGCAGCTCTCTCTATTCATAAGATTCTTTCCCGCCAACTAAATATGCAAGAATTTGTGTCTGTGTGCGAGTGTGTGTATGTGTGTTTTTATATTTAAGGAGCAGAAGCATAACGCCGACAAGCTGGCAAAGCGGAAAACTGTTGTGTTTGTAAACAACATCATAATAATGACACTTACTTAAATGTCAAATTGACGCATCAGAAATTTTACGATCGCACGAATCAAGTTGATGCCCGACCCTTTCCAAACGACTTGTAGAGCTTCTTCACTCAGCCACTTATACAACAAGACTTTCTTTCTTTCCTTCTTACGCTTGCCGAGAAGACCTGCATATTTTTGTCTTCCTCTTTTTTTATTTTATGTTTTTTTTTTGTTTTCTTTCACCATTTTTACGACCAAAGTCAGAGAAATGGCCACCCGGTGCCACCAGTTTGGTCTATATACCATAAACCCGTCAGCCTGTAAGGCAAAGGCACAAAAAAAAGTAACAACCAACCAAGTAACAATAACAACAAAGGCCACACCGACCGACACCAATGGCTGAGCGACAGTAATGACACTGCAAATGTTGTTGTTTGTCATAATTTTCTATTTAACGTGTAATTTGTAGGACAATTTGTTGGTCGTAAAAATTCGAAGCTTAAATGAAAATAATTCCGCTATAAAAATCGTAAAAAAGATACCAAACCGATGATGACATGGAACGGGGTGTGCAAGTATGTTGTGTTTGTTGTTGTTGCCCTTGTTGTTGTTGCTCTAGTGGCTCTATGATTAAGTTACACCAAGTTGTAGACATGCATAGATACTTAGCAACACATAAATTATTTCAATACGAATACCAACAACAACAGCAATAACAACAACAAGAGAAACGGAAAAACACACAACACTGCGCCCTCTTAACGCTGTGTCCCTGGCGAGAAGGGCTCTTCAAGCGGTGTGGGGGGAAACTTGTTGATAAGATTTGAAGTTTTAGTGTCGCCTCGATGGATTTTAGGTGATTTTTATGCGCATTGTGAACATGATATTTACGACTGCAGCTAGGTACATAAGTTTACTTACGTACATACATATATACAAACACACATACATGCAAATGTATATATGTATATGTAATCAAAAACGAATTCACAAGCAGCACTGAACGCGCTAGAAATGTTGAGCGACATTGCTCACTTCACGTCACACTGC
This sequence comes from Ceratitis rosa, assembly GCA_037013455.1. Lineage (NCBI taxonomy): Eukaryota > Metazoa > Arthropoda > Insecta > Diptera > Tephritidae > Ceratitis > Ceratitis rosa. Next base: position 10,756,528 of record JAWMAG010000006.1, read on the forward strand.
AAAGCTGACGTCTTGGAAGAAACTAGTGAAAGGGCTGACGAGTTTCGAAGTTTACGAGTTTACGAGCATTTCAAACCACCCGTTGAATGTCCCTTTTCTTCAAAATTTTATTACTCCTACATTTGCCACATAAATGTCTGTTAGTATGTTAATTGTATATATATGTATGTACGAAAATTGCTACTTTTTCATGCACTTACAAGTATTATTTTCTATGTATTTATGTATGTAAGTATGTATGTATGTATGTATACGTTTTACGACACTCCAAATTAAGTTGTGAACATTTTACTTAATTACTTAATGATTTTCTTTTTTTTATGTGAAAATTTTATGTATTTTTGACTTGAATTTCATTAGTATGTATACATACACACATACATAGGTATGCATGTACGTATGTTATGTAGCACTTTCATTGTTGTTCTCAGTTAATTTTTAACCACAAAGCGGCAGCAAAGCGTCAATTTATGCTGCTGTTTTTATTTACAGAAAATTAAGTGTATTTAGTTTTGTAATAATGTGTGAATGTTTAAATAAATTTTTGTAATCACCATTAAAACAATTAACCCTTGTTTTTTGAGCTTAAGGCGCAATTCTATTAGCATAGGTCAGGGAAAAAGTATTAAAAATTTTATACAACAATTGACATACGGATTTAATGGCTATCAAATTATATTTTAAAACCTTTTCTTCTTCTTATTCATTAGCTTACGCGGTTTAGCAGAGTTAACAACAGCGCGGTAATCGTTTCTTCTCTTAGCCGTTCGGCGTCAATGAGAGGCACCAAATGAATCGAAGCTTTCCCTATCTGGTCTTTCCAATAAAATGAAGAACTTCCTCTTTCTGTGTTTCCACCGACGGGTACTGCATCGAAAAGTTTGAAAGTTAAAGTGTTTTCCACCATTCAGGGATACTAAATTCAAACATAGCGGCACAGATGCAGCTTCTTTTCGCTATTCGAATTTCATGATCGATTTTGGTTTCAGGTTCGCTTTCTCAGTTGCTTCACCTTCACTGCAGCTAAGCAGGGAAGCAAAACTGTTTCCACTATAAGCTCTAAACGTGAGCAAGCAGAACCCCAATATCGTTCCTATATTAAATAGTGAAGGGCTTGATACCTTCTGTACATCTCTCTTCAAATCTCCATTATATATCGATCAAATCATTACGATTAGTAGGCTGTCTTTTTTGTCTTAATTGCTCAACGGCAATCTTCATTATGCCTGCTCTTCTTTCGACTTTCTCGTATACCAATAGTTTCGTTGGCAGCTGTAGGTATGGCTGATGCTGATGCTGATGTATGCTCTCAGAGAATAGCAGTGCAAGACACCTTATTGCGTCTTTTCGACGTCCTTTCCTTATGTTTGTTGACGGACATTTTTAACTGCACAGATCCTTGCTGATAGTAGTTTGAGTCGATATTGGGCCTGTACGCACGGTAAGCATATGATGGGTTTTAGCACATTTGAGAATGTTTCTTTATGGATATTCAATTTTCCAGCTACTGTGCCGAAGTTAAAGTCGCCAACTAAAATTGTGACTGCGTGGCGGGCAGAGCAGTGCTCATAGTAAGTACGTTCCAAGCCTTCATAAAAACATATTTGCTTTCATCGGTCACCTTTCCACAGGAGCATGATTGCAAATCCGAGAAATTTTGAAGAACAACGCTTTGATGCGAATAGTGGCGAGACGTTTATTCACCGGAGTGAATGACAGGACTCGACAACTGAGTTTCTCTCCCATCCCGATTTCCACATAAACTTTGCGCTCTTTTATTTAACATGTCACGTAGACTTATTAGTCTCGGTTCTTGTCGCTTTAAAAGCGTAGATTTAGGAATGTAGCCACATCTAGATCTGGGGTGCTGTCTTCCGTGTCTCACAATCGAAACTCACTTTTTTAAGCGGAGTGGTTCTACAGATATTCAGTGTTAGCGCAAAGGATCTTCAATAAACCAATCAAGAAGTGGTCTTAATACTGGCTTAACCATTTTTAGTAACATCCGTCCTAGTTTTCGAAGGAATGGATGATCCAAGTTTCATTATAAAATCTCGTTTTGAATCATCTTGTACATAGGCGTATGGGAGGAATACACAGGATGGAAAATCCATGCCGAATCACTTTTTCAATAAACAAATGTCATTCTCGTATTGGTAAATACGTGTAGTGCTGAAGAATGCCCATCTGATGAAACGAAAGAGTTCTTGAGAGAAAGGTTTCGGGGAAGATTCCCGCATTTTGGACTATTTCTAAGTGGTTCCGAAAATTCCAGGCCGGGCATTTTTCCTTCCGTAGAGAATGAGCCCCGAAAAGGTCGACCAAAAACTTCCACTGAGGACGTCACTGTAACTCTTGTGAAGACCCACGATTGACACAAGAAATGATTCCGAATGAAGTGGACTTGAATGCCATGGCTATAAATTTGTTGGAAACAGAAAGAAAGAGAATTCGCGGCGCTACTTTTTACATCAAGACAACGCATTGTTGTTGTTGTTGTAACCGCAAAAATATTCCCCAAGGTAGTTTTTGGGGAGTGTTACGGCAGTGACAGTCCTTGGCCGGATAAAAATATTCGGGTCGTTCCGGTATAAAGACCCGACTGTCGCTATTGGATTTAAGTCGCCTCTTATGACAGGCATGCCTTACCGCAGGTAAATTCTTGAATCTCTAACCCGCAGGGTTATTCAAGGCAACGCGTCATCCCATGATGCTGAAATAACGAGTCATTTTATTGCGATCTCTGGGATCGAAGAAATCATTCAGAACCATATTCCCTGGGTCTAGCACCGTGTCATTTTTGACTATTTTATTAAAAAAAAATCAATAGCAGCGAGGAGATAATTAGTGCAGTTAATGTTGAGCTTGATAAGCTTAAAAAGCAAGATTTAGAAGACTCTTTTTAGAAGTGGTTCTATAAGCTTAAGAAACGCATTGAAATCAATGGCAATTATGTAGAGAAGATAAAAAAGGACAAAGATTACGTATAAATACAAAAATAATTTTTTTTGGGTTTTTTTCTAATCAACTTACCAAACTTTTGTTAATCCCCTCGTATGTGTAGGTGGATAGTGATTTTTACTCATAGAATCTCGAATAAATATATTTATTCGTCTGCTAAATCATTGTGTGGATATTTTCGGATATTTATGTCTAAATATGTACATATCCAAATTGCTATGAAACCCCTGGAACAAGTAACAATCAAACCTTAAACAATAAAGAACTTCGGTAAATCCCCCGCTCTGGTCAGGGCACAGAAACAGACCAAGTAACGATATGGCGAATGAGTACGCCGCACTCTACATTCAAGATTCAAATGAGTTTCGGTCTGGGATAATAAAAAATCCTCCCTGAACAGTTGATTGTAAGTCTCACGCATTTTGTCTAGCTTTTGTGGGAGTGGTATTAAACCGATTTAAGACCTTTAGTACCATACTTAGTAGTTCCTCCAAGAATCTGTGTACTAAGTTTCATCAGGAAATCAGAATTTTTACTCCAGTTGCTTGCATACCCAGATGAACGGACGGACACACTAGTAATTAATAATTCACAACTTTAATCCCGAGCCACTCTTAAGGCCACATATTACACATTACAGTATTATTTAACCACAATTGGCTCTTGGCACTCGGCTTCTGGCTGTCGAAATGTACACAAATACCATTGTTGTAATGAATTGAAACAAATATGCATATATGTATGTCTTTGTGCTTGTGACGATCTAACACTTCCGTGGAACTGCATATGTACATACATATATGTATATTATATATTATACAACTGAAACTATAATAACTCTCGCCACAATTTGTAAATCAGCCACATGAGCATACTTAAGTAATTACAAAACAGAATATTAACCACATACATACATATGAGTACGTACATGCATACGAGTACGTATGCACATAAATAATTCTTGGCTACTTTTCATATGGCAAAGCGCTTGTTCATCAATATTACATAAAGTTATGAAAATTACACATTTGTGAAGTTACAAGCAAAATATTAACGAGAATACATACATATTAGTATTAATCCGAAAGGGGAATATACACAAAACCAGAAACATACGTGTATAGACAAACAAAAAGAGGATTGTAATCGTATATAGAACTTAACATTGAAAGGTCGAAATTACTTTATAACTTAAAAGATTAATACATATAAAATACATATACAATTTTTGGCCGAGCTCCTTCTTCAAATTATGATGTACGTCTTGGAGGAGGTATGGAAGCACTTACATTTTATTCTAAGCCGCCTCCGAAGAAGATTTATTTCATGTCAGAAATACACTCGGACGGCTTGGCATTCCCTTCCTCAACACTTCTTTGTAAAATTTTTTTCAATTTTCAGTAAGCGTTCAAATGCCTAGTTTAGTGGGTTCAACTACTTTTTTAAGAGCGGGAATAATGATGACTGGGACTTATATTTTGAACGCAGCTGGACTTAGAAGCAACATTAGAACTATTCGGTGGATGAACAATTAGTTCTATAATTAAAATGCTTGTGGAGGCGACATGAGTTTCTAGCAAACAAATGGCTTTGTACCATTCCGCTGTTAATTTGTTTCGACTTAAGTTGATGCAACTTTCGTTGGATTCAGCTCTCTAGATCGATACAGATATAATAAGGTCATGCTCCAGGTCGATAAAATCATGGACATTGCCGAGTCCGACCATCATTTAAGCACTGTTTCGTTTGCTCAAGAGCTAAAGTTTGCACAAAAAACCGTTTGGAACCATACGAATGAGGCTGGATATGAAAAGAAAAAATTAAACGATTCAATTTTATACAATAATAATGGATTACTTTTTACTACGCCTAACAATTGGCGTTTTGTAAGCGCTGAAGCTATTTTCGCCCGAGCTGCTCCGCAGAAGTACCTACAGTTTATTCTTAGTTGTCTTCGAAAAGCGTTTTATTAGGATCTTTTATTTCATGTCAGAAATTTACTCGGAAGGCTGGGCATTTCATGCCTTAATACTTCCATTTCTCGTAGGCGCCGATATGAACTTATTTGTTTGGGTTTCAAGAGTTATGTATTTAACTTGAAAAATATTGACTTGGAATTTAAATTTGAGTGCAGATATCCTTAGGAAACAAATTAGGGCTGTTCGGCAGATGAGCAATTAGTTTTGCAATTGAAATGCATTAAACCTCGCTGGTGGATTTAAATGAGAGACGATGTAAGAATCGCATTCAGCCTGTTGGTTTTCCTTAATTCTCCGAAAATGTCAAATAAATGGCTATGTATCGCTCTGTTTCGACTTAAGTTTATGCAACTTTTGGGATTAATTCTCGTCTGATTCAACTCCAAAGATTGACACTCATACGCAATAGCATCTCAGATACTACAGTGTGCTTCCACACTGTGTGCTTCCCCTTTCTCAACCCCAAAGTTCCAAGGGAACGATTGTCCCATCTTATAGTAGGAACTTAGCAAAGCCTGAAAATACCAAGGCACAAGACTATATCCAATTGCATCGCACCCATAAAGTTGCTCATCATTCCCGTCCCAATTCCTAGTAGAGAAGAATTTTATATCTATTAGCAACTCCAAAGCTCCACAAGGATTGGTTACCGCATCTTTCATAAAGGTTGCTCCCGTTGCCAGAATGCCTGACGTGGATGGAAGGGTAGGAGTGCGACTGTAATCTGCTAATCTTTTTCACTGTCAGGTAATATACCGCACCTGAAGACTAGGGATGCCTAAAAGGAATGCCATTTATTATGGCTTCGACAACGAACTCAACATTAGGCTAACGAATGGGTACACCAGGTTGGTAGTTATCATAGTTTCTTATCTTAAGGGGTTACATACGTCCAGAATTTTCAAAAAATCGATCTTTTTTTTTTTATAGGTTATTATTCTTTATAGTTTTAGGCGTATTTCTGTGAAAGTCGATTGTAAAAATTCCCCATAGATACAAAGTTATGGTAGAAAATCAGACCGCCCGACGAGAGTTTAATGCACACAGGTAGCTGTCCTTCGTTTGAGGCACATGAAAGTTTAAACGCGTTTTTCTCGAAACTACTTTTTAACATTTTTTGATGCGATTTTTTTTAAAATATTCGAAAATGTTTTCTCTATAGTCTGTCGAGCCGTATTTTCGATATTTTTATTAAAAAATTTTATGAACATAATTAAAGTGTGACATTTATGACGTAAAACGCATACTTTTTTTCTAAATTCCATAAATTGGAAAATTTTTCGAAATTAAAAAATTCGGCTCGACAGACTATAACTACAACTTCATTTTACAAGAATTTTTTTTATTTTTACAGATCCATCAACATTCCAAGGATAAATGATACAGACCGTGGAGCAACTTTTTTTCATTGTACTTTGGGTCACGTGATATTTTATGTACTAATTTTTGTAAAGAAAAATTAAAATACATTTTTTTATAAACTTTAAGTACCAATAAACATTGTATAAAACTTCTTTATATTTATTTCTATTGTTATCCCTTCTGAAAACAGTTTTTGTTTTAGCGCATTTTTGGTGCTGCTGGACGTATGTAACCCCTTAAGAAGATGTTTTGTAATTCTTTCGCATACATATTCAAAGCTTATGGTGTACAATTTAAGGGCTTCAAGCAGAAATGTTAGTTACTTTGCATTTGCTATTAATACATTAATGAACTTTATTTTTGCCTTTAGATATTTCTGTGTACCACGGAGAGAGAGAGAGAGAGAGAGAGAGAGGTAGAAATTCTATCTAACACCAATTTGATTGCCGTTTTGACTAAACTCATGCTAAAATATAAGTGTTTTCATGTTATACGTGTATATGTAAGTAGGTATGTCTGATCGTGCTTGGGGATATGTGTGTGTGCTTAGTTGTGTGCGTGTGTATGTGCGCAGAGCATTAACGCCAAGTCCACACAAATCCACTTTATTTAATGAGCATCAAATGTCTTGCATTCCCGTCGCGCATACATTATTCAAAACGTGCAAAAAGCGAATATGCGAATATACTCTGACGTTCAAACTCACATACAGGCAGACATACACGTATGTACATATGTACATACTATGTATCACATACAAAGGTGATATGTTGTGTTTTAGCATGTTTAGTTATAATGTATGCTCATCCGTTTATAGAAAGAAAGGCAGTTGGTAGTTACAATAACATTTCAATTAAGATAACTGCATGTATACATATATATAGGTATACATACGTGTATATAGAGAAGTGACTTACTTATGCGTTTATATGTACATATGAATGTATATACTCCAACTATAACAATTGAGGACACTATAAGGATAATCACTTTGCTTGCCACACCGTTGGGAATTCACTTGACAGCAATAACAACAACAACAACAACAATAACAACTAACAACGACAGTAACAAGAAAATGAACAGCAACAATAAAATGAGGTACAACAATAAATGGTACAACAACAATAATCAACTACAACGTAAAATGGCTAGCATGTGAAATCAATCGAGCAGACAAATAAGAAAAATTAAACGTCAAGTTTGTATGTAAGCACGTGTGTGTGTGTGTGTGTGTTTGTGTAAAGATGTTTGTACATATACATATGTATATATAGATGCCATTTTGGTAGTCTACTCATCAGAGGCTGTACGCATAACACCCACGCATTACGCCTGCAACTTGCTTTGGATGAGTGCTGTGCTGTGGAAAAATAGTAATTTGCTAAAAATATTTCACGAGTATTTCTTGAGAAAATCAACTCTGATCGCCCCTGAAAATTCTGCGAAAATAGAAAAAAAAATTTGGTTGTGAATATTTTTATAAAACATACGGCTAACATCTGTAAGTTTGTGTGTATATGCGAACGTAAGAAATATATGAAATATAGTACGTATATTAGGGTGGCTACAAAAAAAAATGTTTTCCGGTCCAAACTACAGTTTCACAGATAATCCGTGAAAAATATGCATTTTATGTTATATTTTTCTAAACCAAATATTCCGATTAAATATATTGTCATAAATTAAAAAAATATTTTTGGGTTTTCATTTAAATGGAACTGTTTCAGACCATATATTTTTGGAAATGGTGAAAAAATTACAACAATAGTTTTGGACGGTAGAAGTTATAGCTGCTATTTCGGAAACCACCACGTTTCCTCATCAGACTTCTTTTTCCAGACACCTTTTGTTCGAATGGAATTCGAACGTGGGATGCCCACAGCACGAGCCAATGGTTTATTTGTTTTCTTCTTGCTTCAAATAAAGGGTGTTTTTTTTAAACATGTGGTGTTCAAGAAGAAGAAAAAATGCATATAATTACATGTTTTTAGCAGGAATTTAGCTTTAATAGGCTGCAGTAGCCGAGCGGTTAGCATTGCGTACTGCCATTCGGAAGACCAGGATTCAAGTCCTGGTATGACCAACATCCAAAAGTTATAGAAAATTAATTTAATTAATTATCGCGCCAAGTTTTACAGCTACAGAACATCTGACCACTTCATGAACGGTATAAAAAGTAAAGTAAAAAAAAAAATGTATTTTTATTATAAACATTTTTTCTGACCACCTTAATGTGTCTCTATATACCCGCACAGCCATGGCAATAAGGGCAAATTCACATTTGGCGCGTACAAATATGTATGTATGTCTTTCATTTCATTCGCCGCTGACCTGCCAGCCACACTTTGGGGAATTCAACGTCACCGCCGCCGCTCACTTTCACTCTACAAAAGCGCACATTCTGAGTGACATACGGTGGTTTTTGCAAACACCTTTGTTGTTTGTGTGAATATTGTTGCAGCCTTTGTAAGCCATGAGCGTTTCAAGAAAATTTCCCTTTTGACCCAACGCAAAAAAAGGCGAATAAATAAAAATATATATACTCGTATATACAATAATACATACATACACGTATATAAATTAGCGAAAAAACAATTGCAATTTTTCTAAAACACTTTCGCAGGAGGGAAGTTACAACCCACCAACAACTGTGTGTGCAACATTCAGACATACATATATATGTATGTAAAACTGTGAATATTATTATTTTTGTTGCTGGTCTACCTTTGCAAACTTTAATATTATATATTATATTTTCTTGTTTATTATTTGTATTTTATTGTTGGTGACTTTCATTGTATTTGTATGTATGTATCTGCTTTTCTACGACTGCCACCTCTGGGTTACAGTGTTGGTATACGTACGTGTATGTATGTATGTTATTTTGTAAGTTGACATATTCATTTGCCACTTTTACCGCAAATTGCAAAATGGATTAAAAGTTAAGTAGCTTTGGACCGTGGGATATATGAATAATAAATAGGAATTAGTTATAAATACCTATGTAGATATGTATATGATGCACTTAGCATTAAGTTAATATTATAAATATTATATATATTACACACAAACAGATGCATATGCATGTGCCATATGCAGATGTGTTAGAGTGTTTGCCGTTGTCAATAAATTTTCTTTTTCAAAAAATTAGTTGCACTTTTTAAGTATTTTTATAGTTGTTTTAAATCATTAAATTAATTATTATTGTTTTGTTTCGAGAAAACTGTTCTGAAATCCAATTTGGATCCGAATCGGGATGACATAATCAATTCTTGAAATTCTATCGAATTTAGCTTATCGGATTTCATGTTCGTATGCAATCATTCTAAGTGTGAATTTGATGTTCTTCTCTATTTCGACCTATCGAAAATTTCCGACCTGCAAGATCCGACGAGGTATCGGTTGCACTAGTATTTTCTCTTAGGTATTGGGTGTACAAATTAATTCAGTTAATTTTTTGTGTTCAAACATAATTTTTATGGAAAAAGTAAGAAGAAAGAAAGGGTGTTTTTTAGACATGTGGGTTTCAAGACATAAAATTTGATTTGATAAGAGTTTCCCATTATGTTTTGAAATTGATTTCAGACAAGTGACCGCCGCGGTTGGCTAGAATAAATTAGCGAGTTATTACACACACCGGAAGGTTTCTTTAATAAATTTATTGTTTCGTGGCTTCCATAAGTTCACTAAGTAGCGCCATCGTGTTCGAACCAAAACTCGTTCACACATCATGGCTCTATAGCGTTCCCGACTCGACTGCGACATTATGACCAGCTTCATTTTTGAATAGTTATGGGACCAATGGTTCCAATTGCCTAAAGAGCACACCAAACTGTGACTTTTTGAGTATGTATTGGGTGTATGCTTTAATTCGTGCGGTTTTTTTTTCGAAAATTAACTTTATTGTGAAAAAATTGTTATACATTTAATGTTCAAAGTGTTACCCATCGGAAACTATGATGTATGCCCATCTTTCTGACAGTTTGTGGATCACATCCCAAGAGAACTTCTCCGACTTGGAGGTCAAGAAAGAATCGAGCCAATTTCTGATACCCTGTTCTGAAGTGAAGCGTACTCCGGTGTTTTTAAGTGGCCTTGCAACATGTGGCCGAACATTGTCATGATGAAAAATTATTGATTCGTGTCTGATCGCATATTCTGGTCGTTTTTCCGCGATGGCCTTTTACAAACGAATCAATTGTTTTCGGTAAAGGTCCCCATTGATCGTCTGACTCGATTTCAATAGCTCATAATAGTACACACCCTTGAGGTCCCACCAAATACATATCATAACATTGGCACCATGGATATTCGGCTTTGCCGTGGATGTAGATGGTTGGCCGGGCTTCACATACGGTCTCTTGCGCTTTGGGTTATCATAATGAATCCATTGTTCATCGCCAGTGACAATCCGATGCAAAAATTACTTCTTTTGGTGGCGTTGAAGCAACATTTCCGACATACGACGTTTCTTGGCTTTAATTCATAAGGCACCCAATTTCCAAGCTTCTGGATGAATCCTAATGATTTTAATCGTCTGGAAACGGTTGCTTGATCAACTCCTAATACTTTTGCAAGTTCTTCTTGCGTCTAGCATGCAGCTGCGCCGAGCAATGTCTCCAATTCTTCGTCTTGAAATTTTTTTGGCTGTCCCGGTTGTTCTCCGTAGTCTAAGTCGAAATTGCCACTTTTAAACTGTGCAAATCACTTTTGGCACGTTCGTTTGGCTAAAGCATGGTCACCATATATGTCCAGTAAAATACGAAGGCTGTCGGTAGCACTTTTCTGCATGTTAAAGTAATGAAGGGGGAGGGAGTTCCCCCGCAAAAACACTTTATCTGGTACAAATTTCAACATTTTCAAATGAATGAAACAAATTGTTGTTCACGCTAAAACAAATGAAATGTACTGGAAACGACCCGAAATGACAGTACCTTTGAAATGAATATAGCCACAGATGAATACGACGCGAAATAATACTAGTAGAGCCCTCTCTTAGAAAACCGCACGAATTAATACATACACCCAATAACTGCAATGGTTTGTGGATCATCAGTTCTCCGAATTTAGCCATCTCTAAAAAAATTGTCCTCTCTGTCCTAGATCCAATCATTTAGCCATTCTTCGATATCTTCAACAGACCCGAACTGATGATATCAGAAATCGTTTTGCTTCGGTCGAAATAGCCAATAGTCTGAATGTGTATAGTCTGGAGAATACGACGCCTGGGTTTTTGGTTTTTTTTTTTTAACCATTACAGCCGCACTGGACGGCCCTTACCGGCCGTTTTTCGTGAAATGCACGGCTCAAAAGCATTAGTTGTAGTCGAAAACGCTTCGTATCTGGTTTTTGGTAAACTTCTCATCTTCAAACGTTTTGGTTTGCCTAAATTTGTAGCGTCGATAACAACCAATGCATGACTTATCTATCGGCGCTGGCTCACCATATACTTGCACAGCCATTCGATGGGCTACAGCTGTGCTTATCTTCCAATTAAAATAGAAACCAAAACTTCACGCAATTGCTGTTTATTTCACACAAAACCGGACATTTTCGAAGAAAAAAAATAATGTTGATGTCAGAAAGAGACGCTGATGCACACTATTTATTGTAGACAGATGTGAAACCTTTTCAAGGAAACAGATAACCGCTTCCAAGATCGGCCACAACTTGCAGAAGGAAAGAAAAATAATGCAATGCAATAATTATCTTACTTACGGACTCAAGAGCTAGCTGCTAAGGCAGTACAACACCGATATTTTTATGAAAGTGTTTTTGGTAAAAATCAAGAAGAAATTACTCTACTCAGCGACTATTTGTTCATTCATTCCCCGAATACTGGTTGAATTTAAGGCTATAGCCAAACTCGGTTCTGTTCGGTTATATGTCTTTTGTAAATTATTTAGTCCATTGCCGAGAGAGATTGGATACCATTAAGGTTGATGATAGAAAAAACTTGTGTTCCAATGTTAATATATAGATCTTTGGTTAGACTTGCTTATGACCTGAAGAACAACATGTTTGTTATGAAATCTGAGCGATCCGAGCATTGTCTTGCATTTTAAAGCAAACCAAATCCATGGGGGAGGCTGTGGAAATTATTATACAGAGCTCAACCAATAAATTTTGTATTTAAAAATCCGGAGATATACCGTGTTTCTCTTACAAACTACGCCTTATCCAAGTTTCTCTCAAAATAGTTGAATTGCTTATTGCGAATCTAATTGGTGCTATTCAGGATAGCAGAGGAAGAGGTGACAAGGTTTCTTTAAGATGTGTCATCTACATTAAAATCATACCACGTAGGCAAATCGATAGATCGATCTGGGCGCCGGGGACGAACGAGACGCAGTTGAAGAAGTTACAGGCCTGTCAAAACACCGCGACAGGAAACCGCCTGATGTCACTTGCACAGCGAAGCATCTATGCTACGAATTGAGAAGCATAATGCCACCACAGGAAGCACCCCAGCAGGCACCTTTTAGAAGCCGAACCTCCACCTAGGCACATCACAAAGGGAGTACTTGATATGCAGAGCACCATCCAGCAACAAGCACAACAACCGCTGGACAAGACAGCGTACAGACAAGCACTGAACGCCATTCACCAGGAGTTAGCCAACACTTTCAAAAACTCCCTTCCCGTGAATGGCGTACTCGGAGTTAAGCCACCACCTATTGCAGACAACAAGCTCGAGCTGCCTCGAGAGACTCGCGTGACCCTGGCACAACTTAGGTCTGGATATTGTAGCAGGTTAAACTCCTACTTTTCCATACTCGATCCCAGCATACCCAACGTATGCCTTGTATGTGGAGAGTCTCCGCACGATACTAATCACCTCTTCACATGCCCCCTTAAACCGACTCATCTAAGCCCCCTCTCCCTTTGGTCCAAATCCCGTCGAAACGTTTTCTGGAGCTCCCTTTAGATTGATTAAGCCTCTCCTAAGCGGGGTTAAGGAACCGCTACAACAACAACCAGAATCGCCTTACAGAATGTATTCCAGTCGCTGAATAGAAAATAAGGATCTGTTTTTTCTGAAGACCATTGACCGCTGGACTATTTTTTGTGGGGTTATGTGAAGTCGCTTGTTTACGCAGATAAGCCGGAGATCATTTGTAGCCTCGGAAGAGAATATTCGGCGTGCTATTGCTGACACGTCGTCCAACTACTCAAGCAATTAGTAACGTTTAAAGGAAATTTGAATAGACCTCATCAGCTAAAGATATTGCAAGACCTGTGTATTTTGCTCATTCCACCTCAAAGATCGCTGCTGCAAGTGAAAGTGTAGACGCAGACTTGAATGTATCTATTTCTCGACGTTCTCAAGGGCAGATTATGGCGTATTTTGCACTTGAACTAAAGCTCGCTCGCACAACAACTATAGGGAGTTTGAACAACAAGCAGTTGACGGCGAATTTTCTAACAAAATTTTCTTCAGCCTGGAGACATATTTTTCACTCGGGGTAACGTAAATAAGCAAAATTGTCGTACTTGGGACTCCAAGAACCCTCAAAAAATTGTAGAGAACCCAATACACTAAAAAAAAACTGACTGTCTGGTGCGCTCTTTGGTCCCGGAGGTATGATTGGACCTTATTTCTTTGAAAACGACATCGGCGAGACCGTCGCTCTGGATTCGAAGCGTTACAATCGTATGACAACCGACTTTTTTGGCCTGAAATTGAAGAACGCGACTTGGACAACATGTGGTTTCAACAAGATGATGCCACATGCTACACAACACGAGCGAATATGGCTTCATGGCGAGAGAAATCTTCTAACTGCGTAATTTCTCGTCTAGACGATGTCAATTCGTAACCGAGATCTTCCGATTTGACATCGTTGCACTTTTTTTGGTGGGGCTACGCGAAAGGCTGTGTTCATAACTAACATTCGTCAAGTTCCATCTGAGATACCGCCCATTATGTGCTAAAAAGTGGTCGAAAATGATCTCAAACAGATCGAAGTTTTCAAAAGTTTGAAAGATGTAGTGATTTACATAGATATAGGTATGTAATGACAAGGTTCAAACTTTATAGCAATAAAAAATGAATATCCCTTTGTTTTCTTTATTTTTTTTTTGTAACTGAGGTTTCTTAAATACAATAAATACAAATTATTCTTCGTTCGATTTCTAACCAGAACGAAACTCTTGTCACTCAACCGATAACGTATATCATGTGCACAGTATCATTTCACAATTATTATATTTCTTCATGTATGGTATTTACTCATATACAATAATACATATCGAAGCTTATATTTTATTACGATAGAATTGTAGTTATATACATACACGTACATACATTCATACATAATATTTGGGCATTAATATTCGTAGAGAAACATAGCAGACATATTCAACGGCTGAAAGACTTTAGGCCATGTTGAGCTGACGCGCTTAGCTTAGGCTTGTAAATCTTACTTTGAGCAGCCATTGACATGTTGCAGGATTAAGTTGTCAATTTACGCTGCCGCAATACAAGAGTACGATGGATAAAATGCACATATGTTTTAGATAATACTACATATATACAAGCATCTACTCATACGTATGTATATGGTATGTGCATGTGTATTACACATAAGCGCTGTAGTAAAATGAACTAGTTGAAAACTACATTGAAACTAGTGTGCTAAATAAGGGCAACTAGTCAGCGAACACTCTCTGACTATACAAGTAATTTGAATTTTGGACACATAGTTGTTTTACTAGCCAGCAACTCACAAACAATACTAGTCTCAAACTAGTTCCAAATGGACTTGAATATAACTAGTTAACTCTTGGACGAAAATTGTTAGGTTGTGTGTTTTATAAAGCATAAATTTGTTGAAAGTTTTCTTACTACCTACAGTTCGGTGTTTTTTCGGACTAGTCCGGTTTAAGTAAAATAACACTAATAGTATATGGTATTTTCTGACCAGTTTATGATTAATTCAACGTAGGGACCATACAAATCTCGGCATGCTATCTACTCCTATCTATTTGTATGCGTTTGTCTGCGTTTAAGGCCACAAGGAGGGAAAATTGTTTGTCGGGAATTTATTACAAGTTACAACTTCGTATTTTGATGGATTTGCTGTGATTTATTTATTTATCATATGCAACAATAACGCCGCGGCATCTTGTGTTTGTTGTTATTACTGTTGCTCTACAGTGTGTTTGTTGTTGTTATTATTGTTGTTCTCAGTGCTTAGCTTAGCAATTAGCAAGTATTTTGCATGTTTTCATCAAAGTTTGTACATGCATACATACAAACATACATTCCGGAGTGAGTGCGTGCGTTTATCACTGAATTTGTGCTTGTATGTGTCTTCATCAATGTGTTGCTTATTTACATGACAACAATGAATTTATAATTTATTGGTGCATCAACGGGGCTTAGTCTGAGTATCAAAGCATCATACACACATACGTACGCACATATGTCGGGCTCGCCAATAAATATGGGCCAAAAGAGTGTGTTTGAAGTGACCAGACGTTATTGTTGGCACAGTGATTCGAATTGTAATTCCTGTAGTTACAAAAAAAGAAAAAAAAAAATATATATATATATATATAACTTAAAGTACCCGTAGATCAAAGTCAGGTACCTCAAAACCTCCAAATACCTACATATGTGGAAGTAAAGGTAACAAAATATTTGGCCACAATATCGGAATATCTGGCCTCTATTATGTGAGCAAAACTTTATGCTAAGCTTTCGCAGAAAATATTATATTAAATTTCAAAAATTTTGAATTTGCAATTTTTAGCCATCCTCGACAGTCGACAAGACACTGTGCCCATCGGCGCAATGATAATATGATTGGGAATTTTATTGCTTAAGGCATGATTGTTATTATTATTATTATTATTATTTTGTGTGACGTTTGCACTATTATCTCGTTATCTTAGGCGGTGGCTTTGTACGGCATTAACAAGAGATAAGTTGAAAATTTGGAATACACACGTGGCGAGTCAGTGATTCTCGTCGTTTGTTGTTGTTGTTATTGTTAACATTGAATTACAATATGTAGTTGACGCTGAAGAGTCAGTTACAGCATTAGGTTACGTTTGGTGGCATGAATAACTGCATTTCACGTCAGTGGATTCCGAAAGCAAGCTTTTCGATCAATGTTCCACGATACGCACTCAAACACTCGCACATGCATATAATGAGTGGATTTCCGACGAAAGACTTCTCCAACTGCAACTAAAAATTAAATTACATTTCAGAGACAACATCAAGGAAAGCGTACGAGTCAATAGGTTGATCGGAAATACATTAACTGAATAAATTATAATAAAACACAAAAATTATAAAAATAAATAACGTAGAATAAAAAATATATAAATATAACAAACTATGCAGTAATATAAAAAATAAAAAAATATTAAATTAAAATAAAAGAGAAAAAATTACTTAAATCGAATAAAATAAAAAAAAAAATAAAACTGACACAAAATATTAAATAGTAAAAAAAGAAAATATAAAATAAAGCGAAATAAAAAAACTAAATAAAATTAATTAATTAAATAAAATATAATAAAGTAAAGTAAAATTTAAAAAATATAATAAAAATAATAATAAATAAAATAAATAAAATACAAATACAAATATACATATAAAATAAATAAATAAAATAAAACAAACAAAATAAAAATATTAAAATAAAACAAAACTATTAATTGAATTAATTTGAATAAAACAAAATAAAATAAAAGAATAAAATAAAATTAATTAATGAAATAAAATAAAATAAAATAAAATAAAATAAAATAAAATAAAATAAAATAAAATAAAATACAATAAAATAAAATAAAATAAAATAAAATAAAATAAAATAAAATAAAATAAAATAAAATAAAATAAAATAAAATAAAATAAAATAAAATAAAATAAAATAAAATAAAATAAAATAAAATAAAATAAAATAAAATAAAATAAACTAAAATAAAATAAAATAAAATGAAATATGTTAAATAAAGTGGGATGAAATTAATTAAAACAAATAAGACAAAATAAAATAAAATAAACCAAAATAAAATAAAATAAATTAAAATAAAATAAAATAAAATAAAATAACATGAAATAAAATAAAATTAACTAATGAAATTAACTAAAATAAAATAAAGTAAACCAAAATTAAAAAAATTAAATAAAATGAAAGAAATAAAATAAAATAAAATAAAATTTAATAACTTAAAAATAAAATAAAAGAAAATAAAATAAAATAAAATAAAATAAAATAAAATAAGATAAAATAAAATAAAATAAAATAAAATAAAATAAAATGCAATAAAATGCAATAAAATAAAAGAAAATAAAATAACATAATATAAAATAAAATAAAATAAAATAAAATAAAATAAAATAAAATAAAATAAAATAAAATAAAACAAAATAAAATAAAATATAATAAAATAAAATAAAATAAAATAAAATAAAATAAAATAAAATAAAATAAAATAAATAAAATAAATAAAATTAATTAAAATAAATTAAAATAAAATAAAATAAAATAAAATAGAATAAAATAAAATAAATTAAAATAAAATAAAATAAAATAAAATAAAATAAAATAAAATAAAATAAAATAAAATAAAATAAAATAAAATAAAATAAAATAAAATAAAATAAAATAAAATAAAATAAAATAAAATAAAATTAAATAAAATAAAATAATATAAAATAAAATAAAATAAAATAAAATTAAATAAAATAAAATAAAATAAAATAAAATAAAATAAAATGAAATAAAATAAAATAAAATAAAATAAATAAAAGAAACTAATATGTAAATTCTCTCCTTTTATAGGCATATATCTTATTTGTTTTACTGTAAAATTCTTTTTACCTTTCATACATCACCCTCATATGTTTGCTTTTGTAATTCACGTGCAGTTGCGTTAGCATAGATGCAATATCTCAGTGGAGTCATAAGTATCAAATTACCAAAACAATAAAGTGTAAGTTATCATTGATAAAACATTGTGTGGCAGCAACAACAACACCAAACAAACGCTTAACAACATCTATGTGTTTGATATCAGAATTATACACACTATGAGTGGGCATACATTTTTATGTAGATAACTATGTACATACGCGTGAGCATATCAAATTCTGAAATCAACGAAACTCGCATGCCACAACCAACAATTTAACACACAACAACAAATTCAACAGCCATGTGGCAAGGTAATAAAATATTTAATGAAATCTGTTGGCTAGTGTGGTAATGCCATACAAATATTTTGTAGGTGAAAAAAAAAAACAAAATTAGTAAATCAAAAATACAACAATAAAATAAATCGTAATATGCATTCCAGCAACAAATGCAATGAAAATATTCCAGAAATAATAATAATCATAAACACCAGTGTGTAGAAACTATACAGATTCGCGGTGAATACAACTCAAAACGAGCGCCAACGCAGCGTAAAAATGAAATATTAAAAGAAAAGTAATAAAAATAAATAAACAAGTTAAATTTCTGGCGCTCTTATTAATGACTTATCAAGGATAATTTGACAACACATCATAAATCAAATGCAACACACACGCACGCACACACACATACAAACACATATAGAAATACATATAATATAAAATAATTCACGCTCGAAAATAGTTTAGCAAACGCAATCCAAGGAAGTGGAGCGTACTACTGGGAGATATGAACGGGTATGCAACATACATACATACATATGGGCATACATTGTATGTATTTATGCACAAAGTAAATGCGTAATACGAGTAGTACGTGTACGAATAATATTTTATATCGCTGTTGCATGCGCTTGCAAGGAGATTTTAACACTTGCATACATTTATATTTATATTTCGGCCTCGCACATACATACATATTTGCACATATTTCCGATTAGTTTCGCACGCCGAGTCTGCTGCAACGTAACGCTCAACATTTTTAAACTGAAATTGTGTTTTTTTGCAAGCTATTTTAATTGTACAACTGTTAGTTGCAAATATGTAAGTGTTTCTTAGTTCCAATAACTGTACCCGTGTAGGTAAAGAAATTTATCAAAATCATAAATTGAATATTTTATTTAACTAATTATTATTGTTAACAGCATATCAGATAACTTTATAATTATTCACATACATGTACATAAGTATGTACTCGTACATACTATAATTAATTATTTTTATTTCTAGTCCTGTTTATCATATTGTTGCACCTAACAATGTATTGCAACAAAGTAGCATGTTGCACATTTGAAGCTTGGCGTTCTAGATAAAGAAGCATTAGTCGTATTTTTTCGAGTATTCTTACATACATACGAGTATGTACATACGTACATTCAGAATTTTTTCTAGCAGCAATTAGTGCTCATACTTATCGTCTTAGCGCTCGTTTCTCCTCACTCATTGTTTTTAGAGCTTCCGCTTCATCTTATTCAAAGATCTCGGAATACAGGTTCAGTCTCAGATTCTTTGTATAAAATTATTAATCAAATTTAGTTTTTCCGGAATAGTTAGTGTGCTTATCGAAAGGGGAGTTTGAGGACTTTATCATTCGCTGCTGCGTTTTAACCATTAAACAGACTTATAATGCTCCCTGTATCCCAAAAAAGAAAGGTAAGCACTCCAACGCTTCATGCTCTGCAATCAGTCGACTTAGTCTTAACTAACTTATTGAGTTGAAATCTCAGGAGTGGATGCTCTACCAATATAACTACAAGATAACTAAATTCCTTTCTGCTTAATGCAATTGTGATCTGTCTGAAGGCCACATTAAAGTAATTTAATGGCACATCCATCCTTAGGAGTTCTCTAAGACCTTAAGTGTTCCTTGTACTCTCCGCTTCATGCAACATTTGAAGGCACTGAAAAGTCTGCCAACAACGTAAGCTCAAGACAGCTCAATCGCTCTTCACTGCCTTTCTTATTCATGTCACTATAGAAGCAAAAGATACCCACATTGTTTTATTTACCATGGTCCATATATTTGCGGATGTCCATCTATCAGGACAAAGTTCCAGCCATTGAGCCATTGAGTCCGAAATCATCTTTGTAATTGTAACAGTCACAGATGAACCCTGCTTCTTTGCTTGACTCGTATTTATTCGCAACACATAGATATAATTAAGAGTTCTCTGCATCAAATCAGAGCAAGAGTTTAAGGAAAATTTCCTCTAAAACTTACGAAAACGGACCGGATACATTTTTGGTTTCTCAACATACGAGAAAGCTTATCGTGAACTTTGGAAATAAGCTCCATCAAAAGGACATCTCTCTGTTTATTTATATGGGCCGAAAGTGGTATGATCTCTGATTGAAATAAATATAGATCGGGTACTATCGGATTCGTCTAAAGTCGCATAGCATAGTCCAGTCTCTTAACTAGGTTGAGAATATCACATATACTGTTTGGAAAGTTGATGCTTATATAATTTCATTTTTTCTGATATCAATTTGGTGTTCTTTCAAACATATGTATGTATGAGGTCAAGTAAAAAGTTCGTTCGGTTTTTTTATTGATTTTTCAAAATATGATAACTTTGTGTACATTTGTCCGATTTAAGTCAAATATGCGCCGTTTTGTTTGTAAACCTGTTGTCAACGATATGCCAACTTCAATATACCCCTCTCGTAGAAGGCTGCGTCCTTATTGGCAAAAAACTCGGAGAGCCAATTTTCACAGGCCTCTCTTGAGGCCAACTTCTCACCATTAAGCGCGTTCGTTCGCGTTTTCGACAGGAAAAGTTGGTAATCACTTGGTGCCAGGTACGGACTATAAGCTGGGTGCATTCAGGCCTCCCATCCGAGCTCCTGGAGCTTCTGGCGCGTCACCAAAAACATGTGCGGCCTGGCGTTGTCCTGATGGAACACAATTCGGCCTCTGTTGAACATAGATGACCACTTCTGGATGAGTGCTGCCTTCAAGCGGTCCATTTGTGGGTAGTAGAGGGCCGAATTGAGCGTTTGGCCATAGGGGAGCAGCTCGTAGTAGATGATTCCTTACCAATCCCACCAAACACACGGCAAAACCTTCCTGGCCGCCAATCCTGGCTTGGCCACCATTTCCGCCGGCTCACCGCGTTTTGACCACGACCAGTTTCGCTTGACCTTGTCGTAAGTGATCCACTTTTCATCGCCAGTCACCAAACGCTTCAGAAATGGGTCGATTTTGTTGCGATTCAGCAGCGATTCGCAGATGGAAATTCGGCCCATCGTGTTTTTTTGCATTTGAAATGTTGACTGTGGCGTTTGGCGAGAGAGAGGCGTATATCAGAGAGCTATTTCTATCGGAATTCAAATGCCTTCCTAACTATACTACGACGTGTAGTAGGTCTATATCTTGAAAGCTTTCGACGTATAATACTTGAAACGATTAGATGAATCAGTGATTGTAGTTGTGGCCGTGGTTCTGGTTGTTGATCTGGTTGTGGTTCAACATGTTGTTCTGGCTGTGGTTCTGGTACTGGTTGTGGCTCAACTACCGGTATAAGTGGATTTGCACGCCTCTCAGCGATTTTACTCAACATTCCGTACAGTCAATAAGGAATACTTCCTAGAAGTTATGCGCCGTTTGCACGAAGCAATTCGTCAGAAACGCCTAGAATTGCGAAAAAAAAAGTCATGGATTTTGCACCATAATAACACACCAGCTCACACATCGATGCTTGTGAGTGAGTTCTTCGGCAAAAGCAAAACCGTTATCATGCCTCAACCACCGTATTTATCGGACTTGAAGTTCATCTGTATTGTTCAATTGGGGTTTAAGTCCGGAAAACAAGCCGAACGGTCTCCGATTACTAAGGAATAGAAGATAGTTATAAATGATACCTATATATGTATTCATAGAACCCAATGGCTCTTGAAGGAGTTCTGTGGGGAACTGCATATTAAAAAAATAGAGTTGGGGCGGGATGATCATACATATACACGTACATATGTACTCATGTGTGCTCATATGCATATCAAATGGCAGGAAGCAAAAAGCTCATGCTTAAAAATACATATGCTGGGGAGATTGGGCGTAGGGTTGAGGATTTTCTAAAATGTAACTTGATTTTACTGAAAAACTATTGAAGAATTTATAATATCTAATTGATAGATAATTAGTTAATTGTGTCTAAATCGGCACTCTTTACTTACAATACAAGTATTCTTTTTTTATTAAATTTTGTTTAGTTTACGACGTTAACTGTAACCATAAAGTTGACTTAATCGTCTTGTCGAATAAAGTGATAATCGTAATTATCCTTGTTTTGTTGCTTTTATTACACCAAATAACAACAAACGCTTAGCACAGTCATAATCTTGGTTCTCTACACGAAGCGCATGCGCCAATAACACCAAACCAACAGCAAAACGGCATAACCAACATGCCTTAAGAGGATATTAATGTGCATAAATGTGTTTGTGTTTATGTATATGTGTATGATTTAGCAGAAGTAGCAAATATATGTTATATAACCACAAAAGCGGCTAATTATCGAAGTTAAAACTGAAATTGGTTTGTGCGCATGCGTAAATACTTTGAATGCTGTCAGTGCTGTTACATACACACACACACACATACACATATGCGGTGTTTGCAATCTATTTGTTGCATGTCCAACAACTGATCCCATTTTTTTCAGCGCGCTCCCGGTGTGATAAACAAGATTTCACATTTCTGATATACATACATATATTCATATATAAAATATTTACATACATGATGTGATCCTTGTGCCCAGCGGCCACTGCATCTTGGACTCCGCGAGCACACACACATACAAGCGGCAAAGAGTCGGTTTGTTGCACACGCCGCCTTCACTCAGCGGCAAACAGTGAACGCCATGTTGTTGTTGTTGTTGTTTTTTATTGTTTTATAGCATTTCATTTGGCGCCATAAATCTATCAACGCGTTTGCGCATGCGCACACACTTCAACACACACACACACACACATACATACACGCACGCACTTATGGTATACCCAGGCGGCCAAATATATGTATGTATGGTATTGCATCTACGCGCTTTATTAGCGATCGCCGCGTTGGAGGCTGGAAGTTTGTGCGCATTTGAAGCAGCGCTGTCAGCGACGAAGATTTACTGCTTACGATTAATGCTGGCTTTGAGAGTTTTCTGTCTCGGCGTCTATCCGGAGTGTGTGCGTTCAGGCTAACTTACAAGGATTTTGACTTAAAGACAGCTGCTAAGTCATTGCTATTGTTGTTGTTATGACGATTTGTTTCTGTGAAAAATCTGATTTTTTTCTTTTCTTTTTTTTTTGTCAAATGCAAAAATTCAATCTTTCAATCTTTCACAGTCTTTACGATGTCTTAATCATGTTGCCAGCTGCAACTACTCTTTATTATACAATCACTTTGCACACCTCTGTTGTTTACAATACTTTAGTTGTTATTGTTCTTGCATATATGTATTCACATATTCACGTGTATGCATAAGCTTTTCTTTATTTGTTTATTGTTCGCAACAACAAAATTTATGATTTGTGAATTTGTTGTATTTTTATGGTTTTTATGGACTCATCAAAATGATTGCTCGCAGTTTTATGACTTCGCGCTTTGAATACGAAAATTGTATGCGAAATAAAACTATGATTTCACTCAATTGAATTATTATTTTCAAATTTGACTTTTAATGATTTTTAAAACTGTTGTTATTATTTTTTTAAACGTTTTTTTTTTATCGTGCCGCATAAAGTGTGGAGTTCGCGCGGTTAATAAAAAATTCATTGAAATTTGTAAAATTATATTATTCAACACATATTCATACTTTTTATAACTTAATTAAGTGAAAAAGTTGATACTCAAACTGAACTGGAAAATAAGCTCCTGTCTTCACCTTCTTAAATGCTCGAATTATTTCGAGTGCCTAAAACCAGGGATGTTAGTTGAAGTTTGCCGGTTTTACTAGTAGATGTCGGTAGCAATATGTACAAATTTCTATGATTTGCCATGTGTAATTTTTTTTATTGACATTAACCTACAAAAATACGCATGTCACAATCCGCCAAAATGATAGCGTCATATTTGTTTACCTCAGTGAATATGTCGAGTTTCGTTCCAAGTAAATCGCATTTGCGGCATTCGTTGCTTTTCTTATTTCATCAAAAGAAAAAAGCAGCTGAAGCTCACCGGTTGCTGGTAGAAACTTATGGTGAACATGCTCCAGTGATTAGAACATGTGAGACATGGTTTCGTCAATTTAAAAGTGGAAATTTCGATTTGGCAGACAATGAACATCCTGGTGTAGCGAAAAAGTTCGAAGACGACGAATTGCAGGCGTTATTGGATGTTGATCCCACCCAATCGCAACAAAAATTGGCAGAAAAACTACATGTGACTCGAGGAGCAATTTGCCAACGTTTAAAAGCCATGGGAAAGATCCAGAAGTATGGAAAATGGGTGCCACACCAGCTGAACGATAGACAAATGGAAAATCGAAAAACCGTTTGTGAAATGCTGCTTAAATGATTCGAAAGGAAATCTTTTTTGCATCGAATTGTCACGATGGACGAAAAATCTATTTATTCTGAGAACCCGAAGCGAAAAAAATGATGGCTTTCCCCTGGTGAAGCTGGCCCATCGACTGAAAGGCCAAATCGCTTTGGCCGTAAGACAATGCTCTGTGTTTGGTGGGACCAGTGTGGTGTGGTGTACTACGAGTTGTTAAAACCTGGTGAAACGGTGAACACGGATCGCTACCGACAACAAATGATGATGGGACACTCCCTTGCAGAGCAGTGCCTCGCTAATTTTGAAGAAATCGAAAAATGGCTCGTCGAATGGTTTGTCTCGAAAGAGAAAAAGTTTTTTTGGAATGGTATCCATAATTTGCCTGAGAGATGGGTGAAATGTGTAGAAACCAATGGTCAATACTTTGAATGAAAAAATTTTGAGATTCCTCTGAAAATTAAGTGTTTATCGGAAAAACCGGCAAATTTCAACTAAATTTTACCCCGTAAAAACAACAAGTATCTAATTTTAGCTGAGACTAGTTCAGCGTGACAGTCGAAGGAGTGTTTCACGAGGAGGTTGTGTTGTGCAGATGTCAAGGCTGAACAGTGACAGAGGTAATGTTCAAGTAGTCCATTATTTTCCCGGTGAAGCCTCATTAAATAGTCGCCTGTTATTATGTCTGTCGTTATGTTAATGGAGTTATATCGGTTCTCCATAAACATAATAAGGATTTGATTTTCGCCGTCGCTGTCTCGTCGCGTTACACAAGATCTCATTCAGACAACTTGTCTTTGTTTCTTTAACAAAAGCCAGTTGAAGCATATACTTTGGCATGGACGAAGGTAAATTGGCATCGTGTGCATGTTTTATTATGGATAGAAGAGTTCTTTCTCTTTCTTGTTCCTACTTTACTGTGTCCGGGTACCTAGACCATGGCGGTGCTGCATTTAATCGAAAGTTTGCTCAGATTGATTCTACATTTCATAGCCACTTTTGATGTGGTATCGTTACATTGTAAAAAATGTCGAAATATATCGTAACTGATTGTCCTGTTGCCGTAGATTTGAGCAGCCACTCGGCGGCTTCCATAATTGCACGGAGTTCTACTTGGAAGACGCTGCAGTGGTTTGGTAATCTCATGCTCATATTTAGTGAGAGCATCGAAAAGTTGCGACCGCGGTGGCCGAGTGGAAGGCTCTGGTTCAAATCCTGCAATGTCAACTCCTCCGAGTGTATTTCTGACATGATATAAAAAGCTCTTCATAAAAACCCGTCGAGGGCCGTTCGGAGGCGGCTTAGTATAAACTGTGGTATCTCCATTTGTTGGAAAAACATCAAGACGCAATTTGTGGTTTGGAGGAGGAGCTCGTCCGATAATCGCTTCAGCGGTTACAAAGCGCCAATTATATATATATATATATATATATATATAGTAAAAAGTTCGTTCGGTTTTTTTTATGCAAATGGTTCCAAACGATTTTCTGGCTTATTTTTAGTTCCTCAGCAATTAAATAAGTGCTCATGTGACGGTCTATTTCCACTATTTCCATGATTTTCTCACAATTTTCGACAACAGGCCTCCCGACGCGTGGTGCATCTGTGACATCGAAATTAACCGGAACGGAACCTAGCAAACCTCTTTTGTGCTACGCGTTCGTTTACAGTATCAAGCCCATAAACTAAATTAATTTTTTCAACCGCTTTGGCTGCTTTTTTGCCTTGATCGAAGAAAAATTGTAAAATATAGCGAATTTTCTCTTTGCTGGTGTCCATCTTTGACGAGCGCTCACAACGTATTGAGTCAATCAATCGAAAAACTGTCAAAGACAAACTTTTAGCGCGAATAAACACGTTTGCAGCGCCGTATAGTATGACATGACGCGACACGTAACACTAGTACTATGGACAATAACGCCATCTCTTAGATAAAAACCGAACGAAATTTTTACTTTACCTAATATAATATGCATGTAGTTATTGACTTCACCATTTGGTTTTCCAGCAGTAAACTACTGACTTTTTTTAATTAAATTCAAGCTAAATAATATCATTGATAGCTAAGCCTTTAGTGGCAATAATAGCTTTGAAATCCAACGAACCAAATCAAAAGTTTAAAACAGCAGTTCATTCAAAATTTTAGTTTTATTGATATTTTCTAAATAACAAATAATAACACATATTAACTAAAAATTTGCATAATCAGTTAACTTTGGATATTTTTTTCTTGCTTTTTTATTGTAAAAAAGGAGCTACCTTATAGTTTCGAAAAAGAGAATCGGTGAAGCAACAAAACATAAACCAATAAGCTCTTTTACAAATAGGTAAAACACGATTTAAATAATAAATTCACAAGAGTAAACAATCAAATGCAATAAAAATGAAAAATTGACTTCAACAACAAATGAAATCAAATAAAAGCCAACAACTAAATAAATCAAATTAATCGAACAGTAAGAAGAGATTTTCCAAAAAGCAGCATTTCAATACAATAAAGACGACTTGGAAGTAGTTTACGCATAAGAATAGAATTGAAATAGAATTAATATATATTTCATACTCACTTACATATATGCATATATATGGAAGAAAGACACTACGAATATTTAAATAATAATTCACTTAAATCGGTTTCATAGACAAAAAGAAAGGTCATAATTTTTGAACGATGAAACAAAATCGTATTTGTTTGTCTGAATTTTAATGCAGCAAGCATTTGCGTAGGTTTACGGCATAGAGAGACGGTATACGTAAGGTATTGCGTTTAGCTGGTGAATTATGTCAATAGATAAATAGATATGTATGTATGCATGTATGTAGACGCTAGAATAAAGGTGGACAGACAATTAAAAACCATTAAAAATTACTGCTAATATGCTGCAGACATATAAAAGGAAGCACATTAAGTTTATGTATAGATTTGTATATATGTTTGTAGATATGGAAGCCCAAATGAATGGGCGAGTCGTAGGAGACGGCACAGTTACAAGTGTATACACCGGCTGGCTGGCTGGCCAATGAACTGCTGTTTGACTCACGAGCAAGTGTAGTGCTACTACCTACATATATACATACATACGTACAGAGATAGGAAAGAAAAAGTAGTCACGACATTATTAGTCAATTCGAAAGGCGGTGTTGTGGCATAACTTTAAATGGTAACAAATTTTCACAAACATACATACATACATATATGTATGTACATACCTGTGAGTGCCTGCAATAAGAGCACATATTTATACATTATATATGTACCATATATATGTAAATATATTTGAGACTCCTTTTTACAATCGAAATTGAAGCTAGCAACCGCCTGAACGTCGATCCATCTAATAGAAAGACAACGGACAGGCCAAGAGACTAGAAAAAAGTAACCACGGATAAGCAAAAGTAATCAATAGGAAAGTTTAGAAGAGCAGAAGAACAAAAAGAAGAAGCAGAAGCAGCAACAACAACAGGCGCAACGGCGGTTGTATAGTTAAAAAGGAAACACCGCTGCAACGACCTGTTTGTTGCTCAATAGCTACATATATATATACAATATTTATATATGTATGTACATTGTGTATAGTCCACCACAATCATTTCAATGGTCAAAGTCAGCGTAGAGCGTCTAAATCGAGCCGTTCGACCCCAAAATCAGCACTAAGCAGACCAACTGTGGAGACAAAACATTAAAATAAACGACAGTCAATCCATCTTCTTTTTGTCTCGTCGGAGTTTGTTGTTGTTGTTGTTGTTATTGTCGTCCTCGGTGGCTTGTTGTTGTTGTTGTTAGATATGCTCATTGTTGCGTCTTTGAAAATGCTAATGGTAATTGCTAATGGAAAATAGTGTGGCAAGTAACATAGTACATGTGTATGTATGCATGCATGTACATACCCTGAAAAATACGAGTTGTTAACTAAAATCCAACTAGTAACATACGAAAGCACTCCCGCTGGTGGAAGCAGAAGAAGAGGAAGGACTCCAAGATGAGAGGAATGGCGCGCTAATATTGATTCGGCGGTGCCAACGCCAGTAAAGAAGAAGAAGTTCATCTTCCATCTATTTCCCATGTAAACAACTGGTATTTTTAACACGGCGATGTTTTACGCACTGTCAATTGTCAGCCTATGAATCAGCTTTATACTAGTTAAATACCAGTTAAAATACTGATTCCTTCATACCAGTTGAGAACTAGTTCACCACAGCCCAGACTGCATCGTACTAGTCAAAAACCAGTTCGATTTATTCCGATGTTCAGTTAGATTTGAGAATAGTTTTGAAAAATTCCTCTCACGGGAAAATGATTAGGCACCAACTTATTTGAAAAAAACGCACTTATGGTTCAATCTACTTGAATTTTGGTACATTATTTTTTTCCAAGAAGCTGTTCGTCATATTTTAAAATTGAAAAAAGTATAAAAAAACCACAATAATTTTTGGTTGTTATTGTAGTGGCAAATCTACTAATGTGTCATCGGTTCTTCTAGTTACTTATGAGTGCTGACTTTTTTTTTTTTTTGCAGAACGACAAACTGGTGTGAATTTATTAAATTTCTTTGCAAACTAGTCCAGATTTTTCAGAAAAATAATAGTATAATTCTTGTGCATGGCAAACTGGTATATTTTTGTCCTTAAAATACTAGTATAATTCTGGCTTACAACAAACTAATATGATTTAGTTTTCAAAATACTAATATTTAACTAAAATTTTTGGATACTAGTTTACCTATTCTCTGCAGGGTATGTACTCGTATGTAGTACTTGTATGGAGTAGAAGAATGGAAAATGTGATATGAGTTGGTATTCGTTTTGCAGCCATGGAAACTACTGCACAGTTAGGTATATATCAGTGTATATTTGTAACTACTTTTAGATATTAAGTCTCCATTTTTACCGATTTTACCTTTAAGAAATTTCGAAAATCGAAAAATTCATAATATTTTTCCCCTTAATGAAAGGTATCCAATTAATAATGTAAATTTCCTTAAACTTATCTTAACTTAAACAAAAAATATTAAAGTTGCGCCTTAATTTGGAAGGATTTGCCAGGCTTTTGTATTGGTCGGCACGAGGTATGTAGCTGCGTGTATATGTATTCCTCTGGTCATCTGTATGTATAACTTCTGGAGTCTTTGCTAACAGAGTCCTCAAAATCACCATTTCCGGTAGGAAAGTCTCTAGGTGAAGGTTTCCAGATGAACGAAATTGTGGTATTGTGGGCGACAGCTGCAGCGGAGTGGGCTACTATCGTAAGGTTGTGACATGACCTTGTCAGACCAACTCCTACTCTATGTACAAATATTTCTGATAAGAGAACCAAAAATCATTTGCCGCCTGAGGTGGCTTTATAGTTGAAAAAATGTCAAGAGCACATCACAAATATTATTCTTATTCATCATTACGTCGTACAACGTACTCTCCGCTGCTACACCTCTCTCCCGAAAACTTCTAAAGACCACTCATCAAACATTGCTATTGGTATTATGAGGGACTTGTAGAGTTTGGTCTTTGTTCGTCATGAGAGGGTTTAACTTTTCAAAGTTTTGATTTTCTGCTCGGTATGATTAAATAATATTAGGTCAAAAGTAAATAATATTAGTAAAAAGTTCGTTCGGTTTTTTTATTGATTTTTCAAAATATGATTAATTTGTGTACATTTGTCCGTTATAAGCGACGTTTTGTGCGTAAACTTGTTGCTAACGAGATGGCAACTTCATTATACCCCTCTCGTAGAAGGCTGCGTCTCTATTGGCAAAAAACTCGGAGAGCCAATTTTCACAGGTCTCTCTTGAGGCCAACTTCTCATCCTTAAGCGCGTTCGCCATGGACAGGAAAAGATGGTAATCACTTGGTGCAGGTGCGGACTATAAGGTGGGTGCTTTAGGACCTCCCATCCGAGCTTCTGGAGCTTCTGGCACGTCACCAAAGACGTGTGTGGCCTGGCGTTGTCCTGATGGAACACAATTCGGCCTCTGTTGATCAAAGATGGCCTCTTCTGGATGAGTGCTGCCTTAAAGCGGTCCAGTTGTTGGCAGTAGAGGGCGAATTGTGCGTTTGGCGATAGGGGAGTAGCTCGTAGTAGATGATTCCTTGTCAATCCCACCAAACACACAGCAAAACCTTTCTTGTCGTCAATCCTGGCTTGGCCACTATTTCCGCCGGCTCACCGCCTTTCGACCACGACCGATTTCACTTGACGTTGTTATAAGTGATCCACATTTCATCGCCAGTCACCAAATGCTTCAGAAATGGGTCGATTTTGTTGCGATTCAGCAGCTTTTCGCAGATGGAAATTCGGTCCATCATATTTTTTTGCGTTAGTTCGTGTGGCACCCAAACATCGAGCTTCTTTTTGAATCCAAGGTTATGCAAATGGTTCCAAACAGTTTTCTGGCTTATCTTCAATTCCTCAGCAATTAAATAAGTGCTCACGTGACGGCCTGTTTCCACTATTTCCATGATTTTATCGCAATTTTCGACGACAGGCCTCCCGACGCGTGGTGCATCTTTGACATCGAAATTACCGGAACGGAACCTAGCAAACCACTTTTGTGCTACACGTTCGTTTACAGTATCGAGCCCATAAACTAAATTAATTTTTTCAGCCGCTTTGGTTGCTTTTTCGCCTTGATCGAAGAAAAATTGTAAAATTTAGCGAATTTTCTCTTTGTTGGTGTCCATCTTTGACGAGCGCACACAACGTACTGAGTCAATCAATCGAAAAACTGTACAAGACAAACTTTTAGCGCGAATAAACAAGTTTTCAGCGCCGTATAGTGTGACATGATGCGACACGTAACACTAGTACTATGGACAATAACGCCATCTCTCAGATAAAAACCGAACGAACTTTTTACTTGACCTAATATTTCGCTTGAAGCAAAGTTTGCCAGAGCAAGAAAGTTGGATATAAGTGAATGTAGACGGAAGTATGTGTTTGGTTCCTGGCTCTAACAAGGTATCGTGGATATATTACATACACCCGGCAAAGTTCAAGATCATGACTGACACAATGGCTCCGATTCAACTGCCTTATTGTACTTATTTGTGGGTCATAATCTCGGACTCTTACCGCAAACATCCCAAGTGAACCAAAACTCATCAAATCCATCGGTGTACAACGCATGTGGAAATTTACGCCCTCTACTCGGTGGAATTGACAAACGTCCGTTGCAGTCTTAACCTTTTTAATCGGTAATTAATCATAATAAGCAATGCATACATGTGCACACACACACACAAACACAAAAAAGCGAACATCTTGAATTTAAAAAATGGATTTCTCGTATGCCAAATGAAGTGTTGACCAAAAACCGTTGTAAAAAAATCGACGAGATGATGAAGAGAAGTATAATTTAGCAAAGAATCGCATGGTTGTCAGAGCAATTCTTAGCCACACACACACACACCACACACATATACATTGCGGAGAACACATGTACGAATTTGTGTGGAGTAACACCTTGACCCCATTGCATTGTCGATATCTTTGGTTGTATTTTTTGTGTGTTTTCATGTTGTTGTTGTTTTTCTTTTCTCATTATTATTATTATTATTATTCAATTTCATGGTGGGTGTAAGCGTGAATAATGTGAGCGTGGTACATACATGCATACATACTTCTAGCGAGGGCTGTTGTGAGACCCAGAATGTAGCTAGTGATCTCTGATTTTTTGTTGTTGCACGCAACAATGTACAACAAACGACAACGGAATTCCGATTCCGATGCCAAAACCAACAAAAAGCATCTTTTTTTTTGCTCCTTTGTCGTCGTTGTTGTTGCTGCAAGATGAGAAATGTCGGTGCTGCTGATGGCAAGATGATGTTGGCCTGGTGATGTCGCTGATGACCGACAACGACGGCTGGCACACGAATGCAGCGTACCAACGACCAACATGCCAATGCCAAAATGTATCAGATTTCACTCACAATCAACGCATGAGACGGACGAGCTGAGACGTACGACGAATGAGCGCGTCTCGAACGCGTAAACTGAAATATTCACGTTAACATTATGGTCTCTGTTGGGCAGCAAATGGGCAATGGCCAGGGCAACAACAATCCACCAAGCAAACGAACAACCATAAACGATGTTGGCCTTCGTTACAGCAATTTTTATTGTTGTTTGTACAAAAAGTTTTTTTTTTGTTCTGCAAGGTCTGGGCAATGTGTTCACCTAACGGTTCAGTGCTTGCTATGAAAGACGCAACTTAAATAAAAATAAATACACATTATAAAATAAAATACATTAAAATAAAATTAATTTAAACTACAAAAAAAAATAAATAAAAAAATATAATAAACTAAAATAAAGTAAACAAAATAAATAAAATGAAATTAAAAATATAAAATAATATAAAAAATAAAATAAAATAAAAACTAAATTAAAAAAATTAAATAACATAAAACAAAATAAAATAAAATAATTAAAATAACTTAATAAAAAATAAAGTAAAATAAAATATATAAAATAAAATCAAATAAAATAATATCAAATAATATAAAATAAAATAAAATAAAATACAATAAAGTAAAGTAAAACTAAATAAAGTAAAATAAAACCAAATAAAATAAAATTAAATTAAATTAAATACAATAGAAGAAAAATAAAATAAAATAAAACCAAATGTAATAAAATAAAATAAAATAAAATAAAATAAAATAAACTAAAATAAACTAAAATAAAATAAAATTAAATAAACTGAAGTAAAATAAAATAAAATAAAATATAAATAAAATAAAATAAAAT
>JAWMAG010000006.1:10792500-10930000 GCA_037013455.1 Ceratitis rosa
ACATAATTATTCACTTTTAATCTAATGTCAATTCGAACAATTCATTTAATTAACATCTCGCGTGTTCTTTTCGTTGAATATGCAAAAATTCCATTTTCTCAGCTGCATCCAAACTTGGAAATTATTTATCAACAACATTTTTGCGGACATTCATTGCTGTTGTTAATTAGTAAAAATTCACAAAAGTATTTATTTATCTCAAATGCATTTTTGTGTGTCACTTGCTGTTTGTGTTTACAATGAAAAAATTATTTACTTTTTAATAAAGTCAACATTTTTCAAAGTGATAAGCCAAAATTTTGCCTTGACTCACTTTGGCAGGTTGCATGATGTCAAAGTTCGAAAAACGATTTTTAATTAATTTATTTGTTATTCTGCAAAATAACGATTGCATTATACGATATTATTGACATCTTACAATATTTATGTCATGAATAAATTGGCTATTATTATTTTTCAAAATAAAACAAAAAAAAAATAAAAATAAATATCTTCATCCGCTTAGGAAAACCTGGCTCATTTCGAACTCATATTGGGGTAATGAATTCTAATTCTTATTTTAAGATATGGCAAATCATTCCTTCTGGAGACAATACATACCAGGTGTGTTTGTTGAAGTGTGCCGGTTTTACTAGTAGAAGTCACTAGCAATATGTATAAATTTCTATGATTTGGCATGTATGTAATTTTTTTCTATTGACATTAACCTACAAAAATACGCAAGTCACATTCCGCCAAAATAATAGCGTCATATTATATTTGTTTACCTCAGTGAATATGTCGAGTTTCGTTCCAAGTAAATCGCATTTGCGGCATTCGATGCTTTTCTTATTTCATCAAAAGAAAAAAGCAGCTGAAGCTCACCGGTTGCTTATGGTGAACATTCTCTAGTGATTAGAACATGTGAGACATGGTTTCGTCAATTTAAAAGCGGAGATTTCGATTTGACAGACAATGAACATCCTGGTACAGCGAAAAAGTTCGAAGACGAGGAATTGCATGTTGATCGATTTATTTTATTTTGAGAACCCGAAGCGAAAAAATCATGGCTTTCCCCTGGTGAAACTGGCCCATCGACTGCAAGGCCAAGTCGCTTTGGCCGTAAGACAATGCTCTGTGTTTGGTGGGACCACTGTGGTGGGGTGTGGTGTACTACGAGTTGTTAAAACCTGGTGAAACGGTGAACACGGATCGCTACTGACAACAAATGATCAATTTGAATCATGCGTTGATCGAAAAACGGTCAGAATGGGCCCGAAGACATGGCAAAGTTATCTTGCAACATGACAACGCACCGTCTCATACCACTAAACTGGTGATAGACACATTGAAAACACTTAATTTGGAAATATTATCGCACCCGCCGTACTCTCCATCCTCACCCCGTCCGACTATCACCTTTTCACATCGAAAAATGAGTCGTCGAATGGATTGCCTCGAAAGAGAAAAGATTTTTTGGGAATGGCATCCATAATTTGCCTGAGAGATGGGCGAAATATGTAGAAACCAATGGTCAATACTTTGAATAAAAAAATTTTGAGATTCCTCTGAAAATTTAGTGTTTTCTTTATCGAAAAAACTGCAAATTTCAACTAACACACCTGGTAACTTATGTACATACAATACATATATATTTCCATCGCATTGTAGGATAAGAAAGCCCACTTTCTGGTGTTTTTTTAAGTGATAAGTAGATGTGTGGCTAGAAAATGTAAGACTTGGGGATTTTCTTAGCCTCAAATGTGGCAGTTTTGCTAGTTAACGTAACCGCCTGGGTGATAATGAGCTTCAACGGAAAAGGTGATCCTTAGCCCAAAAAGCGTAGTGAAATCGCACCGAATGGATATAACACTACAGTTCTTGGATCAATTGGACTTAATAAGTTCTCATATCGAGGTCAAAATGCAAAATAATGCGCAAGAAGTCCGCATAAAATTTAATACCTGCGAATGGTGTAGAGTTGTTGTTGTTGTTTTTAGTTCAAGCACACTTTGAGCTACATTAATATTTTCCTCTGAACGCACTGGACGAGGTCGTACCAGAGTTTTTTTTTGTTCGACAGCAAATCGGTTTTATCCACAAACTCCCTGGAAGCAAAGTTATTGTTGTTCGCCCAAAATCTTGTAGCTACGGTTGTAGATATATCATTTTGGAGACAGATTTTTTATATTCCTAAATTTTCCTGAATTTTTTTCAAGTGTAAGCCCACTCATTTCTTAAACCGTGAACCTTGTGATGAATATTTGACACTTCGGTAGTGATATTGAAGATGTCACAGCTGACATAAGACGTAGTTCCAAAAGCAAACGCTAGATGGCTCACCATTTATAATAACTTTAAGCTCAAGCAAACTGTGTAAGCTGACCATAAAAGCTTCAGTAAACCACTAGGCCGAAGCAGACTAAACATAAATGCATGCTTGCAAAAATCAAAGAAACATCCATGAAAGCTTTGGATTTGAACAAATTTGAAAAAGTTATTAGTTATTTTTTTTTCAATTCACCCAAAAGTAATTGAGATGCCATCCCCTCTAAGAATGAGGAATTTTCCAATAATAAATACTTTAACAGCCTGCCGTAGCTGTCATTAAATACGCCCACACAAAAACAAATTTAAAATATGAAATGTCCAACACATAACCAGAGGTCAATTTACAATGCAAAGTTTATGGCTGCCACGAATGAAATACGAAATGCAAGGAAATCAAACCAAAAAAAAAAGAGTTGATTTAATAAATAAAATGTAATATTCGTAGACACCACATTGTGGTACTTGTGTGTATGTATGTATGTGCAGGCCGGCCAATGTCAGAATGCATAAATAAAATGCAAATAGAAATATTGAATTTCTGGCGCCTACAGCGACTGCTGTCATAATCAAAATTTTCCGACCACGCACTGGAAAATCGATAAATGTGTGGCGAAACAAAAGTGCCAAGTGAAATTCATACGACAAACTCGAAAAAAAATTTATGAATATTTTTTGTCAATAAAAATTGCTTGTGATATATGTGTAAGTACAGGCT
Organism: Ceratitis rosa; assembly: GCA_037013455.1. Lineage (NCBI taxonomy): Eukaryota > Metazoa > Arthropoda > Insecta > Diptera > Tephritidae > Ceratitis > Ceratitis rosa. The sequence continues at coordinate 10,795,526 of JAWMAG010000006.1, forward strand.
TAGCCATTTTGTGATTTCGAAAATATACGTAAATAAAATGGAGTTTCATAATTTTTTCATGAAATTGCTTTTACTGTAAATCATATGGGAAACACTAAAACATTTAAATGACCGACTCGTGAATTGCAAACTTTGATCCGTTGGAGGTAATTTTGGAACACTTTTTGACACATATTGGGCCGTAACTTGACAAAGGTTGGTTTTCAAGTAATCAAGACTTAAAGGTTTATCCACCTAAACACCGTCTTTCGTGTGCACTGCAAAAAAAGTGGCCAACTGACATCACCAAGACGAGAGATTAAGCCAAAAGCTGGCCTCAGTTGTACTATGAACTAGATTTTATATACGAGGGGATTAACAAAAGCTCAGTCAGTCGGTGACTTTCAATTTGTTTTTGTTAAATCTAAAAATACCAAATCATTTGCAATTACTTTATTAGTCTTCATTTCAAATTTTAGAACGATCGTCTAAAAGGGAGACGAGAAAATGCAGGGTACCTGAGGATAGGTCAGACGAAATTCCTTCCCCAACGCAAACAGAAATACCCCTTGTGATTCTCTTCGAGTTTCGGAGTATAGCAATCGTCCGATTAAAAAACAACAAAGCGTCAGGGACCGATGGATTACCGGCCGAGCTATTCAAATACGGCGGAGAAGAACTGACAAGGTGCATGCATCAGCTTCTTTGCGGAATATGGTCCGACTAAAGCATGCCTGACGATTGGAACCTAAGTGTGCTCTGCATAATCCACAAAAGCGGCGATCCCACAGTCTGCGCCAGCTACAATGGAATAAGCCTTCTTTACTTCGCACATAAGGTCCTATTGAGCGTATTGTGTGAAAGACTAAAGCCCACCGTCAACAAACTGATTGGACCTTATCAGTGTGGCTTTATACCAGGTAAGTCAACCATTGACGAGATATTCACCATGCGCCAAATTTTGGAAAACACCCGTGGAAAGAGAATCGACACCCACCGAGGTGGTGTTCGTCGATTTTAATGCCGCCTTCGTCAGCACGAATAGGAGCTGCCTTTATGCCGCTATGTCTGAATTTGGAATCCCCGCAAAACTTATACGACTATGAAAACTGACGTTAAGCAACACTAAAAGCTCCGTCAGGATCGGGAAGGACCTCTCCGAGCCGTTCGATACCAAACGAGGTTTCAGACAAGGTGATTCTTTATCGTGTGACTTTTTTAACTTATTGCTGGAGAAAATAATACGAGCTGCAGAGCTAAATAGAGAAGGTACAATCTTCTATAAGAGTGTACAGCTGCTGGCGTACGCCGATGATATCGACATTATTGGCCTCAACAACCGCGCCGTGAGTTCTGCTTTCTCCAGACTTGATAAAGAAGTGAAACGAATGGGTCTGGTAGTGAATGAGGGCAAGACGAAATATCTCCTGTCATCAAACAAACAGTCATCGCAATCGCGACTCGGCTCCCACGGCACTGTTGACAGTCATAACTTCGAGGTCGTAGATAACTTCGTCTATCTAGGAACCAGCAGTAATACCAACAACAACGTCAGCCTGAAAATCCAACGCAGAATCACGCTTGCCAACAGGTGCTACTTTGGACTGAGTAGGTAATTGTAAAGTAAAGTCCTCTCTCGACGAACGAAAACCAAACTCTACAGGTCGCTCATCATACCGGTTCTACTATATGGTGCGGAAGCATGAACGATGTGAACATCTGATGAGTCGGTTCTAGGAGTCTTCGAGAGAAAAGTTTTCCGAACGATTTATGGTTCTTTGCGCATTGGCAACGGCGAATACCGCAGACGATGGAACGATGAGCTGTACGAGCTATACGATGATATTGACATAGTTCAGCGAATCAAGAAGCAGCGGCTACGCGGGCTAGGACATGTCGTCCGAATGGATGAAAGCACTCCATCTTTGAAAGTATATGATGCAGTACCCGCTGATGGAAGCAGAGGAAGAGGAAGACGTCTACTCCGCTGGAAGGATCAAGTGGGGAGTGACCTGGGTGCACCTGGCATTTCCAACTGGCGCCAGGCTATAATCGCGTAAGCGTTGCCAACGCCAATACAGAAGAAGAAGAAGACAAATATTCGGTGAATGGCAAATTGCATGCACCTTCTTAAAAGACTATTTCTAAATAGTTCCGAAGATTCCAGACCGGAAATTTCTCCGTAGAGGATAAGCCCCGAAAAGGTCGACCAAAATTGTCCAATTCTGACGTCACTGTAGCTCTGGTGAAGTTCAAATCAATTTTAAATAAGATCAAAAAAAAAGGCTCAAGTGCATTTTTCTCAATTTTTCCTAAGCTAACATCCAAAAGTTATGGAAAATTAATTTAAATAAAAAATTAAGTAAAATTTTCTAATTGCAGTCGCCCCTCGGCAGGAAATGTCTACCTCTCCGAGTGTATTTCGGACATGAAATAGAGGCTCCTTGTAAAAAACTATCAGCAAGGATGTCCTATATTTTTGAAACCACGAAATGGATAACCTTATACATATGTGAATAAATACATATGTATAGTAAATTTATTGAAGCCAACTGCAATTGCAGGCTTCGTTGTCACTGTTTAAATAAATAAATTATTTTACCCATTTTTATATGCTACAAAGGATATGCAAAAAAAATTAAATAATTCGCCCAGTAAAGCCTGTCATTTGTACTTACATATACCTACATACATATGTATGTATGTATATGTGCATATGTTAGTGCGCCACTTTATCAACTCATATTGCACCAACGATTGGTGGCCGGCCGTGTTGCCTGTGGACCGAAAAAAAAATTCAAAAAAAAAATTCAAAAAAAAAATTTATAAAAAATAAAATATCCAACAGTAAATTGTACATTTCTTTGGAGAGTAAGAACAAGCATTCTACTTTGTAACATAACATTCTAGCTGCATATATATGTATGTACATTCATACATACATAAGTACTTAAATGCCACCATAGTGTGCACAAGGATGCCATGCGAATTGCGCAGGCGCGACAACGGCGTGTGTGTCCAACAACATATGCAGATGCCAGCGCCAACGAACAACATCAACAACATGCAAGAACAAGCAGCACCACCAACAGTTAATAACAACAAAGCAACAGCAAGAAAATAGAAAAGTAAAAGAGCAAAGCAACAAAAGGAAGCAGGCCAACAGGCTACATAAATACAACAACAACGACATGGGCTAGGGAGTTTGGTTGGTTGGTTGGAGCTTCAACCAGGAGGTGGATATTTCAGTGGCCAAGCCGGTACCACGGGCTTCGTGTCATTTGCGTATGCGCGGCATGGTGCTGGGTATGCGCGCATGCGTTGTGTTGACAATGATGATATGGTCATGGCCATGGCGGTGGCGGTGGCGGTGGTTAAAGCTTTGTTGGCTTTGGTGGTGGCCCCCAACATGGTGTTTGCAACAGACTAAAAATAAATATTGCTGAAATTTTTACAAGAAAAACAAATATTCCCCGGACATATGCTGTTATGTATGGTATATACCTATAAATACTCGTATATGTATACGCGTGAGCACATATTTACTTGTAAATATCCATACAAAGATTGTCGCAGCTTAAGCTTGGTACGCAAATGTATGGTAGCTTGTAGTTAGCTTACTTATGTTATTATTGTAGTTGTGTGTTGTTTTGGAAATTTGCGCTTGCGCACTGAACATGATTTTAATTGCAATGTATGGCAGCGAATAAAATAAATAAAAATCAACAAAAAAAGGAAAAAAAAATAAACTGCAGCAAAAGATAAATAAACAGAAGTCAGAGCAGGCGGGCAAAGCAATTATTGATATAGCACGCGGACGGACGGCGCTACAGACTGTGACAACAGAGTATAACTACAAGAATTGAAAAAAACCGTTGCATAAAAATTTTGTAAAAGTAAGGGGATTGAGTAAGGAAACCCTGACGACCGTTTACCAAACATTTTTCTTAACTATTTAGGGCTCTCCAGCTTGAGATCCACGGCTACTATCATAGCAAGTGGAGCAAAGAACTCTTTGCAGATTCACATAGCAAGTGGAGCAAAGAACTCTTTGCAGATTCACTTTGAATTGCTCTTCCTAACGTGCGAGCAGCTACTATGCTGGAAAAGGACGTATGACTTAGGATCTCTCTGCGTGAAAATATTTCTATAATAATTTGGGCTATTAAGATCGTATATTTTTACTTCCACCACTGAAGGCCCCAAATGGACAAACGCTTTGATGGGAAAATCTGTCCGGTCTCTGGTGGACCGTCAAATGGCAAATAATGTAATTTCGTGCATCAACATTAAGTCCTAATGCGTTAGAACATGTCTCTTCATTGACAGACAATCACGGGAAAACACTGTGAACATCATTTGGATTCCAGGTCACGCTGTTGTAGAAGACAATGAAAAGGCGGATGAGCTAGCTCGCACTGGCAAGACTGTCACTATCGACTGCCTCAGATCCTTCAGCGCTTTCAAATGTTGTTTAAAATAGGGAAACATAGAGGAATACTTGGGGTCTTGGTACTTTTCCACTACCACAAGCCAATTGTGGATCAGCATGATTTGTAGACAGGCCAAATTGTTACGTGCATTAAGCAAAAAGAGAACTTAACATTCTTAGTGGGTGTATTAACGGAGAGTCTACACCTGAGATATTATCTCCAAAAGCTATGTTAAGTGGATGTCGGCCTCCGGTCTTCAGCCGATTGAGACGTCACATCTTCCACGATGCTTCCAGTGCCAACCTCACAGAAGTAGGCACATATTTCTGGCATAAACTTAAAGAATTTATAACATCGAGCGAACTTTTGGTAAACGTCTAGCTAGTAACGGGGGAGCACAATGAGACTGCTCAATGGCCTAGGTGCGGCCGCATGGGATCGCGCCGTTAACATCCCTCTTTCAACCAACCAACCTCGCATAACGCGGTTACCTTCAAGCAATGTCACAACAGTAAGAAACATAAAGAAAGGTAAGTGAGTAGCACAACTCAATTTGTCCACACGGACCAATAGAAATGACCAATAGAAGCGCCTGGTTGATAGCTTAGTTGCTTCATTGTCAGTTGCAAGAGTCCCTGCCACATTTGGCATGAAATAAATCTGTGTTGTTATGCACCTCAAAAATGTTGTTGCATATTGCACTTAATGCATTTCTATAAAAGCCCAAACAGCTTAACGCCAAATTAGGCGAATACCAAAAAAGAAAACTTAAAAAGCGGCAATTCAAGTTTCCTTTAAACTTCAAGCTTATGTGAAAGGGTCAGCAAACGTTAGCTTATTGTTATTTAGGTGCTGAAAAGACTCTTGATATCCGGGTTTATTCACTTTACCCCTTCATTGCCATATTCATACTCTTCGCTCTGGTAGAAAGTTGAATATACGAACTTTTCGGTTGGCTCTACTGGCCTTAGTGTTTTGTCCAGCATTGGTTTGAGGAAGTCACCGGAGAGACAGTAGTCTTATGAGAAAACGTGCTAAAGGTTCGCAGAAGTCCTTACGGGGTGGTTTAGCGTCAGATTCATACATAGCAGCATACAGACAGTACCCGCGACCGCGTTAGACGAGTGGCTAGCATTGTGTACTGCTCTTCTGAAGCCTAGGGTCCAAATCTTGGTGTCGTACTATCATCCAAAAATTTATAGAAAATTTATTTAAATAATTGCGGTCGCACCTCGGCAGGGAATGCCAACACCTCCGAGTGTATTTCTGACATGAAATAAAGACCCTCATAAAAAACCATTAGCCGTTCGGAGGAGGCCTAGTATAAACTGTCATCGAGGTCATCTAACCGGAAGCACAGGTAATAGGTTGTTTCGACAGGTTCGCATCAAAGAGAGTAGGTTTTAGTAGGCATATAAAGAGATGGTGAATGTCGTACGGGGGATCATTGCTTGCAGAACAAAGAATAGGTGTCCAGTCTGGGTAAGTAGATGCTAAGTCGACTGCAATATATGGAGTTAAACTGTGCCAATATTGCTTGTGTCTCCCTTGGCAGCTCGAGTTCATGGTCTGCAATTGATGGTGGTTGGATTCCGAGAAAGTCATTTTCGTGAAGAGCGTATAATCGACAGGTGACGGTGAGGTATGCTGTCTTGAGCTGCGGTTCGATTCCAAAATGCTGTGTGATGTCTTTCCGATGTGCCTAGGGAATGGTTTAGCTTCCAAAAGGTGATTCTTCAACTGTGTCTCGCTATGCTGCGTCGTAGTAAACAACCTTCCTGCCGATAGTCCTGTAGAAAGCAAGTAACATTTCTTCCTGCGACCGGCTAGCGATTTGGGAATGTTGTTGCGGCTCTGTACTTTGGTAGCAAATACAGTCGAAATTTGTACATCATCGACTTTCACATGAACTTCGAGCTACTACTCCTTCGTTCAGCTGGTGAAGAGAGTAGCCGAAAATTTCACTGGTTGTCGATTTTTAGTTGTCGTGCAGTGGAAAAGTGGGTAAGATCGGCGTGAAAGCAGTTCAGTCTCGTTCAGAGATTCTGAATACGCTGGTCAGACGTCAATCTCCAGCAGGTATAGTCGGATGAGATCAAAGAAATTCCCTCTGCTGGAGACATCTTTGCAAGGTAAAAAATAAATAACTTTCTCGACAGCCGATCTACGCACTGGAGCTGCCCTGGATTTTATCCTGTCAAGTGCTGTCAATTTTTCGGCAACCTAACCCCGTTTTACATCAACAGGTAATCTAGTCCTAGAACTCTTATCCGATCACATTCTGCAAAGAGACAGACACATGCCAAATTGGAGTCATCGATTTTTGGCTGCTTTCTTGTTTGTTCTTTGTGCGATTTTTAGTCGAACTCCGTAACAGTCGCTAAAGACTCGCTGAAGACTCACCGAGGACTCACAGAGGACTAAGTAAATTAAGTGTAAAGAATTCCACAAAATTCAGTAGATAACCAAATCGAGCGTGACTTTAATGAGTGTTGCATATATATGTATGTACATATATATGTATGCACATATTTACATGACGCAGCTAATGTGCCAAGTGAAAGCCAAAAACAATGGTAACACAACAACAATATTACGATTACATTACATCAGGTGCCAACTCGTGGTGCAAATGCGAATATTCGTCACTAGATTATGCTGGCCGCAATTGTGTGCGAGCATATACATACATATATAGATATATGTATGTATGTATGTGTGTACAAAAACTCATTATTTTAATTAACTTTCAGTTCAAGTTACTACTACAACAACAAACAACAATTGCAAGCCAAACATGGCAAGTAAACTACGATTGTTACTAGGTATGTATGTACAATACATACACGTATGTAAGTATGTGAGTAAACTTGCCGCCTGTCGTGCAATCAAAAGTCCTTTCAACTGACAGCCATTCACTCGACTCGCTTCGTTGTAAATGTAGCATTCGCAAATATGTATGTAATTTATCTGTATATATATGTATATATGTATATACATATGTATGTATGTTCCATATGTACACATGTCATCTAGGTGTTAGCCATTGCGAATGCTGAATATGTGGAATCCAGCTGGGAGTCAAACACCAAATGCACTTTTGCAGTTAATGAATACACACAAACGCATGTATGTATGTATGTATGTGTGTTTGGTTGGTATGTCGATCCAACTAGCAAATACTATAACTAAGCACATTTTACGTTTATGTTGCGGTTATCCTTTATCCCAAAATTAAATCGTATTACAAACCTGTCATGTGAAATGTCAACCGTAAAACGTTTGTTGATTGTTCATTTCACTTTTTCACAGCACTGTATACGAGTATTCGTATGTATACAAATGTATTTACAAATGTATATGTATGGTAAATGCATAATGAATGCAACAGCAGTTCATAAGAATTTTCATAATTTTGCATGTTTGCATGTTGCGCTTCATTTTCTAGTTACACATATGTATATATTTACATATGTAATCTAACTATAGATCTGTATTCCTTTGAATATGTGTATGTAAATATATGTATGTATATGTGTGCTTGTGATTATTTAAATTTCTATTTTGCACACAATTTTGCCTTCAAACATTCCACAATATTTTATCGTTTGTTGTTGTTGTTGTTGTTGTTGATGTTGTTGTTGTTGTTGTTGTTGTTGGTGTTGGTGTTGCTGTTGTTGTTGTTGTTGTTGTTGTTGTTGTTGTTGTTGTTGTTGTTGTTGTTGTTGTTGTTGCTGTTAATGCCGTTGTTGTTGTTGTTGTTATTGTATCCGGACAATATTGCATTCATGAAGCGACAATCACATCAATATGTGCAGTTGGTTGGCGGAGTTTAGCCGAGACCGAACCGAACTGCTTGACAATGAGACTGTCATTTGATTTGAGTTTTTCAGGAATTTAAACATTCATATATGTACAGAGGGTAGAAAAAGTAAGTTATTAAAGCACAGCACTTTTTTAAATAATATCGCCTTGTTTCCCTATATCGAATATAAATTTTTATATGGCATTCTATAAAAGTGCTCAGTGATAAAGTGTGGAAAAAGTGTTTTTGTATTAAAATTTACAAATAAAATACAAAAATTAATTAAAGTTGCAAGAATTCTTAATTTTCTTTCAATTTGAAATTGAATTGGTAATTAAAACTTTATTTTTAATTTTTAATTGAATTTTTAGAAATATACGTGCTATTTTTTTTACAGTAAATCGAAATAAAATGATTGAAAATGGCAAAGTTTAAGCAACTAACGAATGATAAAGATGACCACACATACATAGTGATATATTTCCAAAAAATTTAAAAATAGTCAGGTCGCAATATGGAAAGTTTTTGCTGACTACAACAAAGAAAATCAAGTCATCAAAAAGAAAATAAAAGAAATTTGGTTATTTCCAATTCTGATCATTTTAAATCTGTTCAAAAATAGCTTATAAAAGACAATAAGAAGGCCCCCTCAAAATGATTGTTTGAAATTTGTCAATTCCATAACATTGTGGATATTAAACAATTTGATAACTTATTTTTTCTGTACAATCAATCAATGATTGTTTTGGAAATATTTAGTTCAATTTGATACTTTGAAATATGATCTTAATAAAAAAAAATTATTTTGTTTGAAAAAATATTGACTTTAAAATTGTATTCACCTCGCTGCTTTATATTTCACTTTGTCAACTTACTTTTTCTACCCACTGTATGTATTATATATTGTATATGTATGCACATACAATATATGTAAATAAGATATTTGTGAAGTACTTGCGAGCCGCATTGATATAGAAATTTTTCAAATTCACCCAATTTCATTCAATTTGATATGGTTCAGACAATTATTGGGATTAAGGTCATTGTGGTGTAGTGTTTAATTTGTTGTAGTAACAAAAAAATTTACCATTATTTCCCTTTTGCATGACATTCACACATTGAAATGTAGCCGAGTAGTCATCAATGCCGTTGGCGGGTTAGGGATTCAAGAATCCGTCCGCGGTAAGACATATCTGACGTGTTACGCGACTGAAATCCATGACCAAATTTTCCTTCCAACCAAAGACTGTTATACCCGTAACATTGGCCAAAAGCAATTTGGTAAGTAGCAGTCTAAACTACGAGCCGTAGGACCGGTTTTCAATACCGACCAGACTGAAGAACAAAAAATATCTGGCTTTAAACTGTAGGTCCTTTCGTTTGTTGGAAAAATGTCAATACGAAAAACAAAATCGGTTAAGTGGCTGGATCAAAAATGTCCTAAGTCATTTATATTATATACACATTTATATTATTATACAATATTATATTTACATATTTAATTGTCGTTTTACTCCTGCTCCGACTGGTGGTGTAGATCTTGATAAAGAGGCCGAGAGTTTATACTAAGTCACCTTCGAACGTCCGATGGTTTTTCATGAGGAGCTTTTATTTAATATTTTAGAGATATATTCGGAGGGCTTGATCGCAATTAGAAAAAAATTTTTTTTTAAATAATTTTGAATGTTGGTTGGACCAGGACTCGAACCATTCCTTCCGTATTTTAGTACTCAAAGTAACTCGGCCGAAATTAGCCTAGAGTTACGGAGTTACGGAGTACTATGAGATAAGTTGCGACCTAACCGAGCAATTCTTTTGCCTATAAGTTTCTTACTTTTGTGTATTTACTTCTTTATCGCTTTGTGCTGTTTGGCTTCAACTGGAACGGTAAACAGGAACTATAAAACCACGACACGCCACTCTCCACCTGATCTTTACAAACGGAGCTCCGTCTCTTTCTCTTTTTTAACCAGGGAATACCACATCGAAAATGATCCCAATGGGAATGATTTTACCCATCCAGGTGACCTTATCTAACCTGTTTAGTAGAACTGTCTTTTAATTCACTGTATTCATATTGGTTATCATTATGTCGTCTAGGGTATTTGCTGTCGGTAGTACACATACAATTTTCGCGAAACCTCTTTCTCATAAATTCCTAGTGCACGCTTTTCGTGTTGGTGAAGACTTTGCACCATATAGTACGGGGTATGGAACTGGGTAGAGCGAAGTTAGATGCTGGAGATTAGCGAGATGCAGTTAAAATAGCTACGAGCTTGTCAAAACACCACTTGGACGATCTTAACGGCAAACATCCTGATGCCCATCATTCGTAAAGTGTGATATACCAAAGGGATCATATTTGAAAACAATTGTTAGAAGCCGAACTACCATCAAGGCAAGTCAGAATTTATTTAACAAACATACTAAACGCAACGTGTTACTAACAGGTATGAGTCCACTATTAGAGAATTAGTCAACACTAACTTTCTTCTGAATTGGAATCCATGTCACCACTCATATGAGATAAAGGAGCTCGAGCGGTTTCATGAGACCCGAGCAATACTGAAACAATTGAGATCTGAATACTGTATTAAACTCAACTCCATACTAATACATCGAGTATGTACTGGACATCCTTACAGTAGATCCTGCATAACTTAGCCTGCTCCTAAACGCGGTTACCTCGGTTACTAAGCCGTTGCTACACCAACAACAATATCGGAGCTATAAAAAAGTTGAGTATTTTTTTTGCCTCTTGGATTTCAAGGCTGACCCTGTTTTTGAAAAGTAGAACTAGTACCGCAGTATATATTGGACAGAATCTAGTTAGATTCCCAATGACAGGCCATCGTTGGTGCGACCATATTCAGCAAATAAACTGATTGATTCAATTTGTCAGCTCTCTTCAGGGAGTTCTTTCCATAAACTCTCTGTCCTTTAGGGTTTTATCCAATTGTATCGAGCTCAAATTCACTTCAAACAAGAAAAATAGGATTGCCAGGTTATCGTCAACTTCTCGAAGCGAAAGAGAATAAATTTTTTCAATAAAATACATACTCTGAAGTCATGTTCATACCATATTTGGGCTGTATAATGGGTTCTGAAAGCTGTTTCGGATGATTTTGATGGTCTATGAAATACCTTTGTATTTACAGTCTCGGTTAAGGTGGCCACTAATTTTCAAATTCACTTAAACTTAATTTAACGGTATTTTTGCTCTTCATCTTTTCTAAAATTAAAAAAAAAATTTTTTAAAAATTGCTTAAACTTACCACAATTTTACCATTTCAAACAGCATCACTGGAACAATAATGTGTTATCTGCATCAAAATACTCTTCTTCTTTGCTGTGAATGCACAAAATGTAAACAATCAAATTCCTAAAGGCATCACAACAAATTGTCAACACACAACAAATGACATGACATTTGCTTCAGCAGTCAACTTGTCAAATTTTTCCGCACTTCTCTTCCTCGTACAAATACACATCCACGCAAACACACTTCCGCTCTCTTTCGTCACAATGCTCTCGCAGCATCCTTCCTGCGCAATGGAGCTACAAAATTTGCAAAACAATTACGTATTTTTTGTTTTTTTGGCGCCACGCGCTGTCAATGTGACAGTGAAGCGCCAGCGAGAGAGCGAGAGCGAGAGAAAGAGAGCGCGTGCGAGTTTGTGTATTAGTTTAGCTAACAAAAATGTAAACACGCAAGACAGACACATAAGATGACGTTGTTTTCTTTTTTTTTCGGCGACGAGTCGCATACTGTCAAACCCGTTATGTGGTTAGTGGCTGACGGCAGACCACGATTGTGGACAAACAATACACAGCAATAGTAGGTAGCGGCGTAGGGAGCGGTGTACGGTGTGAGTATGAATACGCGAAATTCCATTGTGTGGAGCACCAGGCAACGATTAGTAACGGCGGCGACGGCGACAATGTCTGCTGACACAATAGCGAAAAGGAAGGAGGAAAGGTGCTCCCAACACAACCAGGCAGGATGTTTGCCCAACGCGCGAGGGTGGTGGCGCACGGGCGCGGGCGGCGTTGTCACAATGACGAATAATAAAGTTATTCTTCAAATTTAAACACAACAAACAGTGGTTTAATACAGTGAAAGCGTTTAACTGGACATTTTCACAACTTTTACCGCACCGACCACCGAACTAACGCACACACACGTCGAGACAGCGCCGATTTCGCGATTTTGCCACAAGAATTCGCACACACACTCCCACACATACACAACTGCCATTTTTCTAAATTCACTTCCTTCTAAAACCGTACACACACACAACACATACGCACTCACTTACACTGACACTGCAGCTTCAGCATTTCTAGGAACATTTATCCATGCCAATTATTATGGCCAACACAATTACATTGCTTTTTATACTTTGAAACTTAAAAACAAATTCTATTCCGAAATTGATTGAAAATATCACAAAAAACTCTTCTTTCGTTCGATTTTGATTAGAAGTCGCGGCAGCATCAGCAGCAGCAGCAGCAACATCGGCGCACACAGAATAGTACTGAACAAAAAACAACGGGAAACACACACTCACCGACTGACGACACACACTTTATGACTGAGTGTATTTGGCTATCTATGTATGTATGTATGCATGTGTGTTTGTTTGTGAGTGCGCTGAGACTCGCTCACTTGCGGTGCTTTGTGTTTTTGTCAAAGTGAATCAAACCAAAGTGACAGCTAACACAATCGACAGTTCTAGCAGCGATAGTGATGACGGCAGCGACCGTGGCCGCGGCAGTGGCAGTGGCAGTGGCCCCATAGCGCAGCACTCATGTGCATGGACATGCTCCGGCAGGACGCGAGCTGGCGGCAGCGCCAAATCAAACGCGACAAAGCAAAAATCTCAACACGCCAAAATCATTTCACCACAGTTTGGGCGCTTTAGGTGGTGGTGAGGCGGCAGTGAGGTGTGAGTATGAAGTTGTGTGAAAGTGCAGAATGTTTGGTCAATGTATCGAACTGACTGGCAAATATAAGCAAACAACAATAGTGAGCTCGGTACTCATATGTAAGCGACGAGAATAGTATAAAATTGTGAAATTTTCAATATTTCAGTGAAAGTTTGAAGACTAAAGTATATTAAAATATCCTTCAATGGTACATTTCGAAAAATTCTTCATTTACTATGCACCACAATAGCGCCCAAAACTCACTCTCTCAACCCATCCCCCAATTGGCTAGCTGCCTGGTTAGCTAAACGCAATTTTGTCAACCAAAGCTACTCGTAGTTTGACATTTAATCTCTGCTCATCTCATTTCAGCGCCACCGTTAGCCAAACTCCACTCGTCATCGTCCAGCTATGACATTTGAACGCCATGCGGAGACAAATATTATTTGGTGAGCTGTAGTGTAAGCGCCCATCCCACCCTCATTCAATTCATTCAACTCAGCTGGTCGTTTTAGTGAGAGCGGCAGTCAGCATCCTTGCAACAATGAAACTCACGCCTAAGCTGTCATTTTTATTATGATTCCTATGTACATACATATGTATGTGTGTACGCATGTATGTATTTGTAAACACATGCTTTGACAGCAGCGTTGTCAGGATTGTCGAAGATGACACTGGAATGTGTGGAGCGTATGAGAGTTGCGTTATTGTTGACTGGTGCGGCGCTAAGCATGCCTTCGTATTCACGCGTTGACAACCATATGCCGTTACGCTCCCACTGGAATGTTGTTTATTGGTCACTTATTGATTTTTCCAGACATTTTTGACAGTTGTCAAATATTGGCTTGCTGCTTTTGTTGAAATAAATGCTTGGATGTCGATGGAATAATCGTACGAATTGCAGAGAGTTTGAAATAGTTAAGAATTTTTGGTGATTTCGAATAAATAAATTTATTGTAAATTATTTTTACTCAGATCTGAAAAGAGATTATTACATTTATATTTCTATATAATCAAATTTCGTTGCATAGAAATAACTGTGATTGATACAAATTTAGTCAGAAACGTTACAAGTAAAGATTAGAATTTATAATGAGAACTAGCAGCATATTATGATGTACATACATACACACTCGTACACGTTCCTCATTTGATGCGTGTATGCATTAATTCGTGCAGTTTTTTTTCGAAAATTAAGACTTTATTGTGAAAAAATTGTTATACATTTAATGTTCAAAGTATTGCCGATCGGAAGCAACGATGTTTGCCCAACTTTCTGGCAGTTTGTGGGTCCCATCCCAAAAGACATTCTCCGGCTTGGAGGTCAAGAAAGAATCGAGCCAATTTCTGATACCCGGTTCGGAAGTGAAGCGTACTCCGGTGAGGGCATTCTGCATTGATCTGAACAAGTGGTAATCGAAAGGTGCTATGTCTGGACTATAAGGCGGTTGAGGTACAGTTTTCCAAATAGTTTTTAACTGGCCTTGCAACATGTGGCCGAGCGTTGTCATGATGAAAAATTATTGATTCGTGTCTGGTCGCATATTATCGTCGTTTTTCCGCGATGGCCTTTTTCAAACGAATCAATTGTTTTAGGTAGAGGTCCCCATTGATCGTCTGACCCGATTTCAATAGCTCATAATAGAGCACACCCTTGTGGTCCCACCAAATACATAGCATAACCTTGGCACCATGGATATTCGGCTTTGCCGTGGATGTCGATGCTTGGCCGGGCTTCACATACGATCTCTTGCGCTTTAGGTTATCATAATGAATCCATTTTACATCGCCAGTGACAATCCAATGCAAAAATTTCTTCTTTTGGTGCCGTTAAAGCAACATTTCCGACATGCAGAATCGACGTTCGACGTCTCTTGGCTTTAATTCATAAGGCACCCAATTTCCAAGCTTCTGGATGAATCCTAATGATTTTAATCGTCTGGAAACGGTTGCTTGATCAACTCCTAATACTTTTGCAAGTTCTTCTTGCGTCTAGCATGCAGCTGCGTCGAGCAATGTCTCCAATTCTTCTCCTGCTTGAAATTTGTTTGGCTGTCCGGGTCGTTCTCCGTCGTCGAAGTCGAAATTGCGACTTTTAAACCGTGCAAACCACTTTTGGCACGTTCGTTCGGCTAAAGCATGGTCACCATAAACGTCCAGTAAAATATGATGACTTTCGGTAGCACTTTTCTTCATGTTAAAATAATGAAGAAGAACTCACCGCAAAAACACATTATCTGGTACAAATTTCGACATTTTCAAATGAATGAAACAAATTGTTGTTCACGCTAAAACAAATGACATCTACTGAAAACGACCCGAAAAGACAGTACCTTTGAAATGAATATAGCCACAGATGAACACGACGCGAAATAATACTAGTAGAACCCTCTCTTAGGAAACTGCACGAATTAATGCATACACCCAATAGATAAACAGAAAAATAATTATTTTGCTGCATACTCTATTTTGCACCCTGTGTGGTGCAAACCGCGGAGCTCATAGAAGAACAATCATTGAAGGTCCGCCATTTTAAAATGTTTTTTGTTGTAAATTAATTTTTTTCTATTTAATTATGAAACTAATAAGATATTAAAACATTGCTTTTCTTTCCACATAAAAAACATTCTTGAGAATATGTGTTTTGTTTTTTTGGCGTTTACAGTGGTCCGTAACGTCAAAGCCCCGTACCAGTAAAATACTAGTTCCCATAAGTATATTCAATTACCACTTTTTCGATGTAATAGAAGAAAAAAAAATTTGCATACAGTAAAATTCGTGAATTTCATATCTGACAACGAGGACATTTAAATAAAAGATGTTGTTTAAAGGCGTTGATCGTCTCGAGCTTATCTGCGTAGGCAAGCGCCATCACATAACTCCACAACGGTGGGTCCAGCAGTGTTAAAACGTACGATCTTGAAAGCCATGCCACAGGTACACGACACGAGATAATGCGCCCATCAATTAATTGATTCTACCGTTGGCTGTATTGTATGTAGTATGTATTATGTCGCACCGCCTTGTTTGAACCGACGGTAATCCTCAACAATATCCTCCAATTCAAGCACGAAAGAGCCATTAGTCATTGCTCTATAGGGTTCCCAATGACTATAATATTTGTGCGGTGAATTCATGTCTTAACAATGGCTTTTTGACTGCCATCACTCCTAATGAAAGGCTTTGTTTATTAATGTACCCTATCAACCGAAAGTGTGCTTTATCGCTGATAAAATTTGTATTGTAAAAATCCGCTCATTCGACGAATGTACCACGCACTTGATGTTCGTGGGGATTCAATTCTCGCACGAGTTGGATTTTGTAGGCAAGCAAAATCTTCTTCGGTGCGCACTGTACGGCGCGCGTCTCTGAGTATGCGCATTATTCACCAGAGTAAACGTGGTGCAAAATCGAAGAAGATCTGTCTTAGGACATGCCAAAGTCTTTACAATTTTCATGACCATATCATATTTATGTTATCTTTGAGACTAGATATCATTTAGTATATCTGAAAAGTCGGTTGCAAGAGGGCTATATGATGTAGGATTCCGATTTGGACGATTTTCAGTATATGTATGTATGCTAAAACGGTTTGGTTGAAAAATATCAAAACTTAGGTACTAGTTTGCTTGCAAACAGACGAAACGACGGAGATAACTATTGTAAATCCACTCAGTTTCTCACTCTGATCATATTTATATAAATTTTGGTGGATCTAAATCTTCCTCTTCTGGTAATCACATATTTCGGAGCAAAATCATTATGATGCATAAGAATTAAAAAGCTAAATAGACATATTATCATACTTTTATTATAATTTTTATTAATTACTTTTATACTCAAACTTGTTCTGGGAAAAAAGCTTTCAAGCCACGTTAATAGAGGGCGGATGGCGCCATAACACATATCGGACGGATAGAAATTAGCAGAAGGATCGCCGTAATCTATTGCACTATACCAGTTCTCTGGCAAACCTTCAAGCACTGCAGCATTTCCCAGGAGAAGCTCTTCGCGGTAGGGAAAACTTTTGAGTTGGCTAACACAGCAGTCAAAGGTATAAGTGCGTAATGAAATTCCCGGCAGATCTGGATGACGGGTATTGGTAAGATGGACTACCATAAAGGCATGTGAAAATAATGTACAATGGCAGCGAAGGAAAGCACACACATTCATATTTTGACTGAGACGTTGAAACACTTCCTCTGTTTCTGTCCGTCATTAGCTAGAGCTTCCCAGTACTAGACACATCAAGGCTTCTTTAAACTGAGCCTCGAATTAAATTGAAACTCCATCTGTCACTACAAAGGAATAAAGGTCTTTGTAAGGCGTAACTACCAACCAGTATAACCTAACCTAGCAAATTCATAATTAGTATTTAATAAAAAAAATTAATTTTATACAAATTTTGCAAGTTGAAAAATGTTTAGAAGTACATATGTAACGCGTAATCCAAGTAGAGCTACTTTTTCCAATAGTCTTTTTTGACAGATCAAGCGTGAGTCGTATTCACGTTCACGTTCTGTAAAGAATGTGCTTCGCTCAACTTATGATCAACATAATCGGCCCATTGGACGTACTATTCACCCATCTGGAGACCGAGCATTCATTATTGGATAATTTTAATTTGGCCTGCTTATAAATAACATCTTTGAGTAGCATTTCAATGCTACAAAGTTAGGAAAGAATCTCATTGGTCGTGCCTTGTCTGGCAAGTTTCTCTACCATATAATTTCCCTCAATGTTATTGTGACCAGGAACGAAAATGAGATATGATATATTCTATTTTTCCATCTTCTCTGGACGGCGATAGTCCAGCACAATTTTTGAAATCGTTGTAAACGAGCCAAGCGACCTGACTACGGCTGAAAATAAAGATATCCTGGCTCGTGAGTTCCATACTAGCACAGTTTGCTGCCTCCATAATGGGTGGAATTTTAGCATCAAATACCTTGATCGGCTACCCCGAAATAAAGCTGAAAAGGTGGGTCAATTGAGAACACACCTAGATCCATCAGTATATTTCTCAAAACTGTCGATTGGGGTATCGAAGTTATTGCTTTATTATTTCACTTTAGGGATGATAAGGATTTTTGCTACTGCTTTCTAGAGCTGTTGAATATCCAAGTCGTTGATTATTCCACTGCTATAGCTACCTCAGGCGAAGAGCGCCTGGCGCTGCAGTCTAAAAACACATTAAGTCTAAAAGTAAAATGCCGAGGATCTCATTTAAGCTCTCATTTGGCGTGGTCTTCAGTGCACCACTAATGCTAATCATCGTTGTTCTTTGTATCATATTTAGCGTATGTTTAACACTCTCTTTTACATATATGGTATAGAGAGTGATGACTGCTCAGATCTGCTTACTATACTGGCTTTCCAGAACTGCCAGAACTAATATAAAATCTGTTGCCTTTTCTTCGCGGTTAAAGTCAACCCCGTTTAAAGTTACTTATTGTCGATACTTTGTATGAGGATGGAACCACTTTAGTTGACGCATAGTCCACAACGGTTAGACCAGTTCGATACTCTTCGAAGAGTCCGCTGCAACAAACCATATAGGGTTTGTGGAAATTTACTGCTATAAGCTATGGGAACATCATTGTGACGGATGCAAGAGGATGATTTGATAAGGCAGTGACATTTTGAATACACACATCATTTTTTTTTCTTTCTTTCTTTTCTCAACAAATTATCCTTTAAATCTATGTAGTCCAGCGTTTTTACCATTTTTGGTATTCCTTCCAAATATAGGCCTTCTCAGGACCCTCAAAATAGGAGTTCGTTTCTCTCATGACTTCTTCATGCGACCCAAATCTTTTACCGCCCACCATTTCTTCAGGTTTGGAAACAGAAATAGTCACAAGTGGCTAAATTTGGTGATTACATATATACGTGTTTACTCGAGCATTGTACTAAGTGAAGAGTATTTTTTCCCCAAATGCGGTCCAAAAGCTTTGAATAATATTTGCCGGTGATCGTTTTACCATTTTCAAACTAACGGATATGAATGACACCTCGTGCATCCCAAAAATCTCTTTGCCATGATTTTGCTGGCCTACAAAACCACCTTGATGCCAGAGAAACCCAAATTCTGATTTTATTTTTTGGTCTCTGGTGTAGTGTAGTGGATCTATTTTTCGTCGACGGTTACGAAACAGCGCAAAAATTCGTTTAGATTGCGGTTGAACATCGGCAAATGGTACCTTGATGTGGTTAAACGATTGCGCTTATGATCGTGAGCGAGCGTCGCGGTATAGAATATCGCACCAATGGCATTCTTATGTCCGAATATTACTATGAAATTTTATGTACCTGCTCAGTTAGGATACCTAAAGTCTCAGCCACCTCACACACTTTCTATCTCTGTCGTCCAATATCATTCCATGCATTTTATCGACGTTTTCTGGGATGACGAACTCCATTGGGCGACCTGGACGTTCAGCGCCACTTTTACTAATACGACCACAACGCAACTCAGCAAACCAGTTCTTAAGCATTCAAATTAATTGCGCAAAGTCTCCATAACATTCATCAAAACTTTCCTTATTTTCGGTGATGGGTTTTCAAGCACACGAAATTCAGATTTTTTTTTCATTTATGTTAAAATTCACGGGATCGTCTGCTTTCAATGGCTGTCAAACGCAAACTTTTTTTTTATACACAATTTATTTATTTACTGAATCTGCTTTAATATAAGCCTAACAGTAAGTGTACAAATCTTAAGAACAAAATTACAAACATGATAGCTCGAGTTATGTAACTCTGAGCCCTTTTCAAACTAAGGCGCTCTCCTTAGAAGGCGGGAACATCTCTTCGCTGCAGGCGGGAATTTCTTGTTGGGTTGCATAAAGCATTAGCTAGCGGGCTTGGATGATTTCTCAGCTTTGTGAAGTACTTCGTCCTGCTTCTTTCAATTTCAGGCTTAACCAGTAAAATACCAAGGTCTTTGTGAATGTTTACATTACGAACGTACCATGGTGCGCCCGTTAGTGCTCTTAAAATTTTGGACTGGAACCTCTTTATTTTATCAATGTTAGTTGCACAGGTCGTACCCCACAGTTGCGTTGTATATAAGAACTTTGTGGTCTAGTTTTAGACCGGAGTATTTATTTAAAAGCCAATTTAAACTAGCTGCTTTTAATTTCATGTGTATTATTTTTTTTTTTGTCTCTATGTGTCTTCTAAGTGAGACGTCTATCTAAGTGTATACCGAGATATGTAACATCATTTACTTGGGGACTGTTTATACCATTTAAGCGAATTGCAGGACATGATTGCGGACTTAAAGTAAATGTAACGTGTTTACACTTTTGCTCATTAACTTGGACTCTCCAGTTTTCTAGCCATTCTTCGATGAGGAGTAAATGATCACTAATCGTTTTTGCTGCTCTTTTAGGGCATTTATCCCTAAACGCACACTAAATGGCGCATAATTTCACAGCAGTCCATTAATCGATAACATTTGAAGTGAGCAGTGTCGTATTTATAATTGCTGCCGGGGAAACTCAAAAAGTCACTGACTTATGTAAAACGCCTTCACAGGTCCTGCCAAAACAATTCTTATCGCAAGCGAGTTAACCATAAGATTCCAGCGCATGGGAGCTGGGACATCACGTTGAGTCATCTCTCAACTCACGACTTCCTGAGTCTATTGGGTGAACATTTTATAAATTACTGTTCTACAATTGACCCCTACGTCAAGGACGTTACCAGAGTTCAGTTTGAACACACTTATATTGTATATGCAAGAGAACACCAAATTCGTTGAATAATCGCATTCGAACATACGATAGAATCCGAGAAATAAAGTTTGTTTGGACTTCGAAATCAGATTTTAGCACAACCCCGATTTTTAGAGTTGCCTAAAATTAAATTATTTAAATATATTTGTAATATTATATTTATCAAAAATTCAACTTTAACACATTTGATCAAAACTCTCTCTCTCTCTCTCTCTCTCTCTCTCTCTCTCTATCTCTCTCTCTCTCTCTCCCTCTCACTCACTCTCCAGCACTCCACTTTAAGGTGATGACTATAATTACAACAGTGACAAGTACAATAAGTCCCGCTAGCAAAATGGATTATGCCAGTGAAGCACGCGAAGTTAAAAACCTAAGAATCAAATTTGGAAAAAATTAAAAATATTGCATAAGTCAAAAGAAAATGCTGTTTAGTGAATTATATGTGATTTTAATGGGTATTAACATGAAATCTTAAGACTAAGTAGATGCCGGTCGTTAGCGAGGATATATGTATTCGTACGAGTATGTATGGAAATAAAACCATAAATGCTTACATGAGGCATACATATGTATGTGCATACACATATGTATGTTGCGGTGTTCCCACGCCCATATGCCAGAAGGCGACATACCTATAACATTATTATATTCAGACATATGTATGTATTGTACATATGCTTTTGTTCATGCAACTGTTTTGACTTGAAAAAGTTGTTTTAAGGTGTTGTAGCAGACATTTAGCTAAATTACATTTAAATAAAAAACCAATTCATCTTCGTTAAAAAATTCACAGGCAAAAAATGAAGAAATTTGAGAGTCCAAAAGCCGACGAAGTAGTGGTGGCAGAAATTATGAGTGAAGCCAAAAAAAAAAAAATAAGAAGAAGACTATTAATGAGACATGAAAAATATATGTAAAGGGGTATGCATTTAGTGGTTTCAAAAATGCAGCAGTTGTATTTTAACATGTGTCAAAGTTAACTGCCAAACCAAACATGATTTGTTTTAGTTAAAAATCAGACATTTATGAAAAAAAATCGTTTAACAAGCGCACCACTTGGACTATTTAAGGTTTTAACAAGGCGGTACCACATGTCACACAACACGGTCGCAAATGGCTTTGTGGTGAGGAAATTTCCCGACCGCCAACACTCTCATCTTGGCGATGTTGTGATCGTGCAATTTGACACTATTGGACTTTTTTTATGGGGCTCCGCGATAAATCGTATTTATGCGTTTATCCGCTTCAACTCTTCAGCACTTGAGAACCGACATTGATCAAGTTAAAGCAGAAATACGGCCATATATATGTGTCAAAAAGTGCTCGAAAATTAACTCAAAATGGTTAACCCAATATACATATATTACATATATACATACAAACATAAAATAATATTTTTAATACAAATGGTCACTGATGAATTATGCGCATATGTATGTCGGTGTTCTTCTTGTTCTCTTATTGTTATTGCTTTGTGCAACGTGTGAAGGTGATGGGTGGATTTGTAGCAGGCGACACATTTATGACAAACGCTGTCAGTGCTTCCACGCAAATTAATATAAATGACTGAAAGCGTTTTGCGTTCATTTTTTTTTGTTGTTTTTTTTTTGTAAATTTTCATTATTCTTTACCTTCATTACTTTTCTGCCACCTTTTTTGGTTAATCAGTCAGTTTTAATCAGCGAAAAGCAGAAACCGAAAATACACAAATTTTTACTTATAACAAAAAAAATATATGTGTACGTACATACATATATATATAAAAAATTAAAAAAAAATATTTTAAATAATGTTGTTTTTTTTCTTTGGCAGGACATGCTATACCAGAGTACAATTATCGCCTTTAGTTTCAACACCTCACCCATTTCACATGCAATCACACATTTCCTCTAACTTGATCTATACACATACATACATACATACATATAACTCACGTCTCCACTTTGTTCATCTCCTCTGTGTGACTGCCACATGCGTAATTGCTTAATTATGGAAATATTTACGCGTCCACCCAGCCATACACACCTCTCTCTCTCTCTCTTTCGTTGGTGTGTTGTTTGTCTGCCAACAGTAGGTATTATGGCCAATTAAGGGGCGGAGAGTTATAATCAACACAAAACGGAAGTGTAAACGCAAGGACGAATTCTTTGCCGTCTGACTGCCTGGCTGCTTTTAGACTCTCAGACTCACAGGCTCGTTGGCGTTGGCGTTGGCGTTAAAAGTGCGTGTTGGCACGTAAGAGGTCTATTAGGCACTCTGCTCTTTTTTTGAGCACATTATTACAAGCAATTACACATCAAGCATTTAACCTTAAAAAATATTAATTTCGTGCTTTCAGTTTATTTTTTTTATTTTTCGATTTTTTTTTTTGCTGCGCATAATTTTTGTTACATATTTTGATGGCTTTTTGTGAAAAAATTCACACATTTTTATATTATAGTGCTACAAATATGGTAAATACATACTATATGTGTGTACAGTAGCGAGTATAATTCTGGGTGTAGTAAACGATTTTCTACATATTAATATATAATTTTTTTAAATTTTTCCATTTAAAAAATTTTTTTCGGCCCAGTTTTTGTTAAGAAACAATTTTAAGACATTTCAAAGAAAAAAATTTGATTGCAGAAAAAATTTACGCAAAACAAGGGAAACTATACGACTCGCTTACACTTTGGTGGATTAAAGTTTGGGTATGTTGAGCTGACTCTTCTCATGTCTTAACCCCTTTTTGATCTTGAACATTCTGCCTTTTCTGATTTTTGACAAATTTGTCCCAGCAGGTTGCATGATGGGTTCCTGCTCTTTACACTTGAGGTGGCTCTGAGAAGTTCACCTGACAAATATAAGCTACCAATTCTCATACTATCACCTTAATCTTCTTGATTTTATAAATAACTATAGAATCCCACAGCTCGAGCGCGGGACAATGCGTTCTTCTTGAAAGGCTCGAGTACATCACCATTTGCATAGATTATTATATCTCTCAGTTGTCTCCGACTCTACCATAATCCCTTCAATAAAGCACTGGAGTTGATAAAGCATAAAGATCAGCCAAGGCTGGAGGGAGAAATCGGTGCAAGGTTCTTCTGTCTGGTGTTACCTACGAAGTTTGCTACTACCAAGAAAGCGACAGACAGACTACTTCGGAACGTGGTTTCTACGAGACAAGCTGGCTGGGATGATTTTGCGCGTATGTGTAGCCCCGGTGCGTTAAAGCCGGACAAAACGAAAATAAGCGCTCCATACATAGCTAAAGTTGTCTCGAAATAGAGATGAAATCTTCTAAGCACTTTCTTGTGAGCGATCCGGCGCTTTCGAGACTGAGACCGAAAGTTCTCGGGTCGTATGTGTCTACCAACTTGAAGGAATTTGCGGATACAATATGTACGAGCCCAGTCTGAAAATGCGACGATCATAAAAGGCCGGCTGCACATGAGCATGAGAGTTAGAGGTCTTACAACCTGCTCCAGTTGAATATAGCCGACAAAGTTTTGAGAAATAAAATCGGATCTCTATAAACACTCTAGTTTTAAGTATGAAAGAAGCGATACTGCATAATTTCCAGATTAACTCGGGGACAAGCGGTGTGATCCCGAAATAATGATCCTTGCAGACGGTGCTGCACAAGACCTCCATGCAGATAATGGGGGAGATGTAATCCGGGGCAAAGTTAGAAATATAATCCAATCACGCTTCGAGCGAGAACTTCGCTGCCTATCATACCTTCAGAACAAGAATGCATCGAACCTGTCTAAAGCTAAGCACTTCTTTGGCATTGACTGGATGAGTCCACAATACAAGTCTATTGCTGAGGCGAGTCCAAATACAGCGAGACCGAAAACTGAGTTCTTTACGAATAGTACAAACTTTGTGAGTTTAGTATCACATCTTTTACACAGAGCAGGATCGCGATGCAGCCCTTAGCTCATTCCCAAAGTATTCTCGCTTGACAAAGTGGTATTAGTTCTTGCTTTTGCTTCACTTCCTTGAATGGAACTGGAAGGTTCGAAATTGCATTCTGTTCTTAATATACACCTTCTCCTTAGCCATTAGCTTTACACCCATAGGCCCTAAAAAATATAAAAAAAATTAAAATATTAAAATAAATTTCGTTATGGTCAGTTATTCCCGCTACTGTATATTTATATACATACGAGTACATATATTATTTTAAATATTTCTATATTTATTATCCTGCCACTAATTGAGCCATCCAAAATTCATATGTACGCTTGACAGAAAGTTCATGTTTTCGTTTCATTTACCTCTCTGCTGATTTCATCGGCAAATTTTTTGGAAAAATTTCCTCACTCCCCACAGTACTTTCATACGCATAAATATACTTTTTTTTAACTTTCATAAAAAATTTGGCTGAATTAAATCATTCTCATTTCATTGTGACTAATTGGTACCTCACTCTCTCTCTCTCTCTCTCTCTCTCTCTCTCTCTAACACACACACACATCCTCCCTTCTGACAGTCTCGTTCACTTGAGAGTAGAAATTTTCCATTTACTATATATTTAATCTTACTTTTCCTTGAATATCTCTTACATATTTACACACACACACATACATGCATACATACATAACTTTTGCCTTAATTTCATTGTTCATGCATATACCGTTAGCTTAATGGTAGTAAATTATTCATTTACTGTTTTGTGACATTGTCTAATTGTCTTTGATATGTACTTATCAGCTAAATATAAGTCGAAATATTTGTTGTTATGCACGTATGCATGTATGTACACGTATGTATGTATGAATGTATGAATGTATGAATGTAACATTAATAGTAGTAAAATTAGCATTTGACTGACAGCAGGTTTGGTTTACACTAATTGACATTTAAAAATTAAACTCAAGTTAAAAGTAAGGTTGTTGAGTGCTTTGTAGTTGTCCTTCCAGGAATGATTTTGGTAAAAAAGTATTTTTGAGTGAAATGAGTAGAAATCGCCGTCACATTATTATTTGGAAACAAAATTGTAGTTGTTTTTATTTTATTTAAATCGAAAAAAAAAACAAAAAGGTTCAGGTACAGAATATCTTCTCCAAAACTCACAGAAGCTTCAACATTTATTCTACATTTAAGCCAGATGAACGTGAAAGTATTCAGAGAGAGAGAGAGGGAGCAAGAGTAGAGAGAGAGAGAGGGAGAGAGGGAGAGAGAGAGGGGAGAGAGAGGGGGAGAGAGAGGGAGAGGGAGAGAGGTATATGGAGAGAGGGAGGAAGAGAGGGGGAGAAAGAGAGGGAAGGGGGGAGATAGAGAGAGAGAGTAAGTAAGCAAAATTTTTTAGATGAGTCGCCTTTAATCCCAGAATTGGGACCATAGTGGCTCAGATGACACCGGATCAAGAATACCATTCCAACTAGCTTATGTCCAATGAAGCCCCTTGGTAATACAAATAAACTTGATGGTCTTCCTACTCGTGAACACGCCACGTATAATTGCCCATGGGAGAAACATGGGTTTTCCAAGTATAAGCCGCAAATAGACACCGTTTGGCCTTGAGATTTATTTATAGACATCGGTGATCTAAATTTTCAATCGAAGATTGTGTGATGGCATTCTTGATATGTCTAAGGAATTTAAAAATTCAATTAGGAAATTTACTGCCTTGTCTTCTTCTACACTAGCATCGATAGAATTAAATGACATTAAATCGCCTGGTAATAATTGTAGCATCTGGTAGTTAATCAAATTAACATCACCATTTTTCGCTGCCAGTGCAAATAAAAATAACAATAAGCCAATGGAAGAACTAACAAGGTGCAGTTTCTTTGTAGAATATGATCGGACGAAAGTACATCCGACGATTGGAATGTGAGTGTGCTCTGCCCAATCTATTAAAAAGGTTATACCCGGCAATGTGCGCCAATCATAACTTTAAAGTTCGGTTTATCTAAGTCAAAATTATTTGTACCTACCGGTGCTACTTTAGACCAAGCAGACATTTGAAAAGTAAAGTCTTGTATCGACAAATAAAGAATTGATGATGACAACAACTCGAAATTATCGGTAAAAAGGTTTTGCTGTTGGTTTACGGTCATCTCAGGAGTGATGAGCTGTATAAGTTATTTATACTCGTATACGAGGGGGTTAACAAAAGTACGGTCAGTTGGGGACTTCCAATTTGTTTTTGTTAAATCTAAAATACCAAATCCTTTGCAATTACTTTATTAGTCTTCCTTTCAAATTTTAAAACGATCGGCTAAAATGGAGGCGAAAAAACGCGAGATAGCTGAGGAGAGGTCAGACGAAATTCCACTACCAACGCAAACAGAACTTCGCCATGTGATTTTCTTCGGGTTTCGGCGTAATTTACAGCCAATACAAATATTCAGTGAATGTCAAGTTTCATACGGAATGATTACAACATCTTTAAAGACTATTTCTAAGTGGTTCGGAAGATTCCAGACTGGACATTTCTCCGTAGAGGATAAACGCCGAGAAGGTCGACCGAAATCTTCCACTGATGGCGTCACTGTAGCTCTGGTGAAATCCAAAATTTCCGGAGACCCACGATTGACAAAAGAAATCTTTACTAATGAATTGGGCTTGAATGCGAATATTAAGAAATCCTCTGGGTTACATGAAGAAATCTGCTCGATGGGTACAACGAATTGTAAATGAGGCCCAATAAGAAGCTCGGGTGCATTTTGCTCAATTTTTCCTAAACAAATTCGAAAATGCTCAGTCTAGCAGTTTAAGTAAAGGCGTTATTGGTGACAAATCTTGGTTCTATAAGTATGATCCAGAAACCAAAACAGCAGTCCATTGTATGGAGCCCAACAGGAGCAAACTCACCCGTAAAATCTAAGCAACAAAAATCAGCAGCAAAAGTAATGGTGTCAGTTTACTTCACCCGATCTAAAATCGTAGCTGCTATTCCACAGGAAAAGGGCCAGAGGGTAACTGCAAAATGGTACACCGAAGAGTGCTTACCAAAAGTTGTGAAAAATTTGTTGGAAAACAGGAAGAAAGAGGATTTGCGGTGCTACTTTTTACATCATGACAACGCGCTATCTCACACTGCTGAATACGTAGGCTGCTATATATAGGTCTGGCCTAGGCAACACTAAGTGTTGCCAGGTGCAATCTGACATTTCCATTGGAAAGTTTGACATATTTTAGCGTAACATCACTCAGAATGTTTTGTTATTTAATCGTGAATTGTTTTATTTACAGGGAATTAAAAAATTCATCTCGTTCAAAGACGAATTCCGTGAAGGTCGTCCAAAAACAGCCCTTGTGCCAGAAAACATCGATGCCGTACGTGAACGGATAATGCAAGACCGTCATGTAACATACCTTCAGATAAAGGCAAGCCTATGCATTTCTCCCACCAGCATACATTCGATATTGCATGAACACCTGGCCGTAAAAAAGGTTTGTTCTCGTTGGATCCCACACAATTTGACAATCGCTCAAAAAAAGGCAATGCCCATGATTTTATCGATATTTGCGACTATTGGCATTCCACTCCATGAAGCACATCTTACATCAAAATTACCGGAATGAAACCGGAGTTGTGCATGATCGACTGTAACAGTAAAATATAGCGTGTTTTCCCCCGAATCGGACTTACTATATACAACGCGAGATACAGATAATCTATTGAGAAAATAATGGATTTCCTTTTATCTACACTAAATATATACATATATATATATATTTTTTTTTTTTTTTTGTAAATATGCAGAGCTTAGTAGAATATGCAAATATTAAGAATTTCTCGTCGCATGAGCGATAAAAGTCCTTATCGAAGGGCATATAAATTAAATTTATAAGAAAGAGCTAACAGCCTCAAAAGTCTGAAAATACATATTTTCTGATTGACAAAATTCTTTTTTCACTGAGATATTTCCCAACATAAATATTTGCGAAAGCCTATTAATAAAAAAGAAATATAGCAAATGTTATAAATAATAAAACAAATTGATATTATCTTCTTTACGTGAAAAACAGTAGACGACGTAATAACTCATGAGGCGTGGAAAATTTCTTGGTACATATTTTATTTGTTGATTGAGTTAGGTAAATAACGGTTGCGGATGCAGTAGAAGACAATAAACATACTATGTAAGTATGTATGTATGTTTGTATGAGCATCTAAGTTGGCAAAAAGAGGCGGCAGTGAAATCGACGTAAGAAGCGATTAAAATACCGCAAAGCATCAATGACGTACGATACGGATGGAAGTTTTTATTAGCACTGCAATCAGATTGTGTACACAAGCGATACATAGGTACATACATACACATTTATATAAAGGGTTTTCCAATAAGAGGTTTTATTTTGAATAGCCTTCTATAGTAGTCTCCTTCAAAACTATATTTTTTTGACAATTGACAAGTAAAAACCTAGCCAGTAGAAAAAATGGAACATTACACGCTTTCACAAATCATTGAAATTATTAAAATTCACTATAAAAATTTCATTGAAAAGTCATCTTGACTGATGAGGCCCATTTCACCTCGATGGCTTCGTCAATAAGCAAAACTGTCGCATCTGAGGAACAGAAAACACAAGACTTATTGTTGAAAAGCCTCTGAAATCTCAACGTGTAACTGTTTGGTGCGGTTTATGGTTCGGCGAGGTCATTGAACCTAACTTTTTCGAAAATCAATGGACTGCTCTTCCAGGGAGACCATTTGAGGGTAAAATTTTGAATATAAAAATAACTCCTCTTATTAGAAAACACTGTTCTTACCCATATATACATAAATATATTAATGGTACATATAAAATTATGTAAAATGAACGTAAAAGATGAATAATATATGTACGTATATACAGGTGTATACATTTATGTTCGCAGGTATCAAGCGGCAAATGTTCGTTTGTACATCTGTACACACATATTGTATGTACGAGGGGATTAACAAAAGTTCGATAAGTTGACCAGAAAAAAGAACAACAAAAAAATCTTTTTGTATTCATTCGTAATCTTTGTCTTTTTTTATCTTCTCTACATAATCGCGCATTGATTCCAATGAATTTCTTAAGCCTATAGATTCACTTCTAAAAACAGACTACAAAATCTTGATTTTTAAGCTTATCAAGTTCAGCATTAAGCGCATTAATTATCTCCTCGTTGCTACTTAAGACCTTTCCTTTTTTTTATTTTTTTTTATTTTTAGAAATAACCAGAAATTACAAGGTGCTATATCCGGGTAAGATGGTGCCGGACGTATTTCTTCGAACCCAGAGATTGCAATAAAGTTACTCGTTATTTCAACAGTGTGGGATGACGAGTTGTCATGATGTAAAAAGTAGCACCGCAAATTCTCTTTCTTCTTGTTTTCCAACAAATTTTTCACAACTTTTGGTAACCACTCTTCGGTGTACCTTTTTGCAGTGACCGTCTGATCTTTTTCCAGTGGAAAGCAGCTCGATTTTAGATCGGGAGAGTTAACTTACATCACTACTTTTGCTGCTGATTTTTGTTGCTTAGATTTTACGAGTGAGTTTGCTCCTGTTGGGCTCCGTACCATGGACTGCTGTTTGTTTTTTGGTTCGTACTTATAGAACCAAGATTCGTCACTAGTAAGGACTTTACTAAAGCTTCTGGACTGATCATTTTCGAATTTGTTCAGGAATAATTGAGCAAAACGCACTCGAACCTCTTATTGGGCCTCATTTAAAATTCGTGGTACCCATCGAATACACTTCATGTATTCTAGATGATTACTTGACGACACAACCATGGCATTCATGACCAATTGATTAGCAATCAATTCGTATGTCAATCGTGGGTCTTCGACAATTTTGAACTTCACCAGAGCTACAGTGACGTCATCAGTGGAAATTTTTGGTCGACCTTCTCGGGGCTCGTCCTCTACTATGGAAAAATGTCCGCTCTGGAATCTTCGGAACTACTTAGAAATAGTATTTAAAGACGTTGCAATCATTCCATATGCAACTTGGCATTCACTGAACATTTGTATTGGTTGTAAATTACGCCGAAACCCGAAGACGATGACATGGCGAATTTCTCTTTACGTTGCTCGTGGAATTTCGTTTGACCTATCCTCAGCTATCTTGCGTTTTCTCGTCTCTAGTTTAGCCGATCGTACTAAAATTTGAAAGGAAGACTAATAAACTAAATGCGAAGGATTGGGTGTTTTTAGATTTAACAAAAACAAGTTAAAAGTCACCAACTAACCGAACTTTTGTTAATCCCCTCGTACATTCATAAAAGGTATTCAGATTATATAATATAGGGTTACACATTGCGAGGCTTTATGAGTACACTTCACCTTAAATATCGGCTTTTGTAAGTTTAAGTGTAGCCGGAGACCCAAATGTGTCTATTTCTCGACGTTCTCAAGAGCTGGGTCTTACTTACGACACATTATGGCGTATTTTGAACTTATACTTACACCTAGTACATCTAATATAAAGTCCAGCCCACACAGCAACTTCAACCAGATGACCATTTTTCGAGCAAAAATTTTTAAACGAAGAGACACATTTCTTACTCGGAGGACAAGTAAATAAGCAAAATTATCGTATTTGGGGTTTCGAGAACCCTCATGTAATAGAAGAGAGGCCATTACATCACAAAATGATAAACTTATTGCCTTATACGCTCATTGTTCCGGGGGTGTGATTGGATTTTACTTCTTCACTGTCAATTCGGAGCGTTATGGTCGTATGAAGCCGACTTTTTTTGGCATGCAATTGAAGAATACAACAAGGTATGGTTTCAACAAAATAGTGCCACATGCCACACAGCATGAGCGAAAATTCGCGAGGCATCCATTTGAATGATGTACTCGTAAAGTTTCACATATAATGCCAAGGCTCAAACTTTATAAAAAAGAGAATTTTATTAAAAAAAAAATATTTTAAATGCATTTAATATACGTTTATTTTCGTAGCCGCAAAATGGATAACCTCTTACATGTGCAAAAAGTATTCAGATTTTATAATATAAAAAATATACCTGCATACCTACTTACGAATTCATATGTGTGTATGTTCATCTATGCATACAATGTATCTATGCATTGACAATGAGCTGAAAACAATGTGAAAGCGTTAAAACGCACCAAACGCTGGCGGTAATAAAGTATATTACCAACAATAAAAACAACAAATAAAAATTGTATCAAACTCAATGACAACGTGGAAAGCATTTTCAGTAGCAAAACAATAACAACAACAACAACAAACAAACGTCCTCATCTCTGCGATAACCAAACTGACGACGGAATAAATATTTTATCTTCATCCGTTCTCATATTTATTTATTTATTAATGCATATACATACAAACATACATATTTGGATGTACATACATATGTGCATACAGAAATGTAGCTAGGCATATAAAATATTTATGAGAAAGATAGTTTTATCTGTTAGAAATATTTCTTACATTTGCACTGAACCAAAAAGTCAACCGAATTATCAGTTGCAATCGAGTATGGTGGAGCAATATACATACATATATATCTATATAAATCTAATATATACATATGAGTACATATGTATCATACATTAATATTTAAATTCAAGTATGTGCTAAGTTCTTTCGTAGGCTCATTCTCTGTACCTTCACATATAATTTATATGCCTCAGAGCACAAATCTGTCACACATTCAAATAAAATAATATTTATACCATATATATTTAAATAGCGCACAACAGTAGCTAAATTGTATATATGATAAAATACCTATATGTATGTATGTATGTATGTATGTAGTACTTACTTATACCAACAGATTAGCGTGAATAAATTATGAAACAAAGTCTACTAATATTTAAGTAATAAAGATAGAAAGGAGAACAAGCATTAAATTCTTAATTAACAAGAAATAGTAAAATAATAAAAATTAAATACTCTCATACTCGTACATAGGTATATTGTAACATAATTTTAAATTGAAGCTTCTGAGTCCCAATGTTATCTCCTCTTAGATGGTTTAAATATTTATTTGCATTAGGATGTACCATCTGATTTTAAATATTTGCTTTTAAGAATTTGTCTTTCCAAAAATTTCAAAACATATAAATCTTTTTAATGAAAATGGAGCAGTATGTATAAGACCACGGAATCGGGGTTACTTGTTGACTAACATTCACCTGGGAGCAGTCAGAACACTTATGGTTCAAGTAGCTCCCGAGTTCCGGTCTTAAAAGAGAATATAACTTCTTAGCAACTCCCTACGAAAAAAAGGGTGTATGCATGTATGTGTGTGTCTAAACTACAAATTTTTGAAATTTTTCTTAAATACCCCTTCTAATCGGGGCCGGACCGTAAGCGTTTTGTGTGAAAGTGTTACCACTTTCGTTAATATTTCTATCTTATTTATTGCTAATTTATTAAATTCGTTCATAACATTTGTTGGTTGACAATGACCTTAACTCGTGTCGTTTCGTGTATGTGTGTGTGTGTTTGCGTGTGGAGGCGACGATGGAACTGTGTGTGACACGCTGTCAGCTGTTCGAGTTAATTAAGAAAATTATAAAATGCCAACAAGAGTCAACAAATAAAAATGAATTAAGGAGATAAAACAAAGAGCATAAGGAAAAAAACGAAAGAAAAATGAGAAGCGAATAAATGTATGGAAAATACTAAAGTAAAAAGGAAGACTGTTTGCCACTTTGCCTCTTTCGCTTCTTCTCTACTGACTGCTTGGTGTTGCCCTGCTTTCTTGTGGGAATTCGCAACAAAATCCCACTAATGTACTTAAATAAATTTCCTCCATTTAAGCCAATTAGCAAGGCGAGTAGAATAAGAACGTTTTGTTTCATGTCATCTTTTTTAGTGCTCACTCGCCGACCTGTTTCACGACGATGCTGCGGTGATGAAGGTGAAAAAAATATGCCTGCAGCTGCCTCCTGTCTACTATGTAAGTCTCTGTATTAGCGACGGAGCAAGTTAATATTTTGTCAGTACAAAACATTTGTGGCTTACGCATTGAACTTTACTTGCTTTTTTCTTACTCCTTCATTGGATTTATACACTCACGACATATTTTTTGTCAAAAGAGCTTGTGCAACTTATTCTGCGCTCTTAGATATTTTTTAGCCTCTATAGGGCCTACGAATGAACTCGTGTTTTAACCAATATTTAGATATTTATAAACATACTTATTCACTTTTTTTAGAGTTTCTAAGAGAGAATGAATGTAAAATTCCATTTCTATTACTTAATTAGTAAATAAATCAAAGTAAAATAAATAATGTACCTTAATTTAAAATAAAATAAAATAAAATACAATAATATAATATAAAATTAACAAATTAAATAATTTTAAATAATAATAAAAAAAAATAAAATAAAATAAAATAAAACTTAATTAAATAAAATATAATAATATAAAACAAAACACATTAAAATAAAATAAAATTAAAATAAAGTAAAATGAAATAGAATAAAAGTAAAATAAATAACATTACAAAAATTAAAATAAAATAATTTGAAATAAAATAAAATATAATTAAATAAAATAAAAGTAAAATAAAAATAGAATGAAATAAAATATATGACACGAAAACTAAAATAAAACAAAATTAAACTTAATAATAAAACAAAATATTTTTAACTAAAAATAAATTAAATGAAATAAGCGAATAAAAAAGAAACTAAAATATTAATAAACTAAAATAAAACAAAATAAAATAAAATTAAATTAAATTAAATTAAATTAAATAAAATGAAATAAAATAAAATAAAATAAAATAAAATAAAATAAAATAAAATAAAATAAAATAAAATAAAATAAAATAAAATAAAATAAAATAAAATAAAATAAAATAAAATAAAATAAAATAAAATAAAATAAAATAAAATAAAATAAAATAAAATAAAATAAAATAAAATAAAATAAAATAAAATAAAATAAAATAAAATAAAATCAAATAAAATAAAAAAAAATAAAATAAAATAAAATTAAATAAAATAAAATAAAATAAAATAAAATAAAATAAAATAAAATAAAATAAAATAAAATTAAATAAAACAAAGTAAAGTAAAATAAAATAAAATAAAATAAAATAAAATAAAATAAAATAAAATAAAATAAAATAAAATAAAATAAAATAAAATAAAATAAAATAAAATAAAATAAAATAAAACAAAATAAAATAAAATGAGAAATAAAATAAAATAAAATAAAATATAATATAATAAAATAAAATAAAATAAAATGAAATAAAATAAAATAAAATGAGAAATAAAATAAAATAAAATAAAATAAAATAAAATAAAATAAAATAAAATAAAATAAAATAAAATAAAATAAAATAAAATAAAATTAAATAAAATAAAATAAAAGAAAATAAAATAAAATAAAATAAAATATAATATAATAAAATAAAATGAAATAAAATAAAATAAAATGAAATAAAATGAGAAATAAAATATAATAAAATTAAATGAAATACAATAAAATAAAATAAAAAAATTTAAATAAAATTAAAAGCAAATGGAAGTACTTTAAGAGGCAAAACTTGCAGCTGGGAAATTTTGTAATTTGTAAAAATATGAGATGTACCTCAAATACAAGTTTTTTTTAAACAAAATTAATTTTTCTTTGGAATTGGTTTTCCAATACTTTGTTTTTATAGTGAAGAGTTTTTTTATTAATAAATGTATGAGTGATTAAAGTTCTTAATGGTTGTTTTCCGAATTTGAGTTAAATACCATATTTATATATGCCATTTAAATCCACATACTTATGGATATATCTTACGCGTATAATGTCTGGTTAGGTATGGTGTTGTAATTCCATACTCCCATACTTCATCCTTTGCTTACTTCAGACAACAGTTATTTAGCTTATTTTATATTTAACTCAATAAAAACACATTTGGAATATCATCAGTGTCACATAGCGAGGAGATATCCATAAATATTTACATTCAAGTAAATATACTAAACACACACATATGATATACTCGTATATACGTACTTACGAATGTGTACTGGAACTGGTATGCATCAGTAAGAAGAGACATGTAAACGAGTTTAGAAATCTTTTGCTTGCAAATAATCAATTTCATGTTCACATCAGCTAAAAAAGCTCATTATGAAAAAATACATTCAACCATACATACATGTGTATATACAAACAATTATACAAATGGACCATCCGTTGTTATGGTGAGACTTAGATCCTCAGAAAATAAATTTTCTGTAGTTGTTTGGAATATCCCCTTAGGAAAATCTTAAAATAAACACTCTCGCTTAAAACTCTTTTGAATCTTCTAAGATTTTTTATAAGCGATTTCGGAAGTACGTATACATATCTGCCAAACCTCAGTTCAATTTAAGAAAGTTAACCGAACCGTAAGAAATTATCGAGGATAAGAAAAAGGTAGTATTCTAGGCAATGCTACAAAGCTGGAGCTTCCATGCTGAGATGCCATGCTGCCTGCAATTTAAACTAAATTTTGGGAAGAGAGTAATTGGTGGAGGGAATCGGATCTTCCTTAAGCTTTCTAGTACTCTCTTCTAAAGTTCCTGGCTCAAGAGAATAGTCGGCAACACTTTCCATAGCAACTCTCTCAGCCAGGTAAGACGACGGCAGCTACCAGCACGGTTCAGTGTCTAATTTTTGAGTGTCGCTCTTTTTCTTAAACCTATTCTACACTAAATAAGCAAATATTACGTATTGGGTAGTTGGTAAGGCGAATTCCTAGTCACATTTGTGAGTTTTCATTTAACAAACAACATATTCCCATAATATCTACCCCTCTCAACCTGCCGTTTCTGACCTCACCGCAACATGCACCTTTCCACCAAACCGTCTTCATTGTTTTGTTTGTTTCTATCCTACACCTACATACGGGCATATCCTTCCTTCCGCACACTGCATTCATTTTGCCTTCCTTTCAAATCAAGTTCAGCCACTTTAATATTATCAACTCGCATGTACGAGTGCCCAGAGTACCTTGGCAAGGTAAGTTGTGCCGCAGAACATTTCCAAACGTGTATCGTAACAAATTGTAGTTTATGATCTCTGATTTCTGCACTCGTGGCGGCCACTTCAAAAGGATCGTCGTCGACTGTCCGTGCACTGTGCGCCAACTGGAACTGATGGAGCTTTCAGCGAAAGGCGGGCGATGCGCGATGCGCGTTCTCATCGCATCACCTTATACTCGTACACCTTATGTTGGGCGTTTATGCCGGTTTTCTACTACAATACTACGCTTTAATATACAATAAATGCATTTGTTGTTCGACTGTTTGTCGGTATTTGTCGGCTGTTGGTGTGTGTGTGTGTGCGTGATGATCCTTTCATGCAACGTACGGCATCATCGTCATCATGTGTTGCCTACACTCAATAAGCGTTTCTCATTCTTATTTTCATTGTATTTCAGTTTTATTTTCTTTTTGTTGTAATTAAAGTTTCAATGTTTGTCAATTGATTTGATGCAATTTGGAGTTGGAACGACAAATTTATAGCTGCAGGAAATTGCAAATTAATACCAAATGAATTTGTTACATTTGGAGTTGGGATCCCTTTGTGAACCCTTTTAATCCGGCACAATTAACGATTATGGCAGGGATTTAATGCTTAATTGGTGGCATAAAGTGGAAGTTATATGGGCGTAACTGGAAAGATGACATATTGTTTTTATACACCAGAGTAATATCCGCAGTAAAGAGTATTTAATGAAGTTTTAAGAAGACTAAAGTCAACAAAAGGAGCCTGCTGGAATCTTACTGTAGATTTGGAGAGCAATATTGTTCAAAAAACTGAACTTGCAACTTCCTCTTCTTCTTTTTTGTTAGCGA
Organism: Ceratitis rosa; assembly: GCA_037013455.1. Lineage (NCBI taxonomy): Eukaryota > Metazoa > Arthropoda > Insecta > Diptera > Tephritidae > Ceratitis > Ceratitis rosa. Next base: position 10,833,178 of record JAWMAG010000006.1, read on the forward strand.
ATGCACAACTTGCGACTTACATAGGCTAGGTTTGATACCAGTCGGTGGCACTAAGTGAAGTCAAGTTCTCCTCTCTATCCTTCTGACAAAGTCAACATCATCCTCTATCGTTTACAGTATACGCCATTTCTAGTACGCAAAGGTCCATAAATCTTTCAGAAAAACTTTCTCTCGGGTGGCCGCAATTGCCGGGTGGTTCTGCAGTTCTGATGGCTAGAATTTGTGTTCTGATCCTACGAAATTCAAGAGTTATATAATAGAAAATAATTGCGGTCACCCCTCGGCAGGGAATGTAAAACATTCCAAGTGTATTCCTGAATTGAAATAAAAGCTCGTCATAAAAATTCATCACACGTTCAGAGGCGGCTTTGAATAAAGTGTAGATCCCTCTATTTGCCGGACAAGCTAGGTCGAAAATCGTTTCAGCAGCACCAAAGCGCCAATTATTTATACTGTCAATTGCTGTCAAAACATAGAGAAACTACTTTTGTTATTATACCTCGGATTTCGGATTTTTACTCGCTGAGAACTATAATTTGAGCAATTCAAAACAAAGACTGCGGGTAGCAGTGTGAAGAGCAAAATTTAAACAGTTTACTAATTAAATTTTAGAGAAGCTCATTCCCCTCAAGCTAGTTGAGATTCTTTCCAGCATCCAGCCTCAATTTTGGAAAATCTACATATACAGCCTTGGCCAAAAGTATTAGGACCCCACTAATTACTGAATTTTTCATTTTAACAAGTGGAGTAATGACGTTTTATTAGTAAACCAGTGAAAATACAATGAATTAGTGATAATAACATTAATATTTAGTAGGTCCACCCTTCGATTTAATAACGGCAGCAATTATCTTAGGCATGCTGCGTACAAGCTTTGCACATTCGTCCGCACTTATAACGTACCAATCGTTAATTAAGGCATTCTTTAAGACAGCTTTTGATGTTATACTGTGTTCCTTAATCTTTCGTTTAAAAATAGCCCACATGTGCTCAATGGGAATAAGATTTGGAGACTGAGCAGGCCAACCTAACAAAACAATGTCGTTATCTCCTCTAAGCCAACGCATCGTAGTCGCTGATTTGTGACAAGGAGCATTGCCTTGCTGAAATTGAACTCCGTCTAAATTAGTATCGCCGAACATGCGCGTTAATGAAGGCAGAATAACAGCTTCTAATACATTTACATATGTACTTTTGACTGTCCATGCGACCCTCGCATACGAACATTTCGCTGACACCATCAGCAGCCATGCAGCCCCAGATTATAATGCTGCCTCCTCCATGCTTATCTGGATGATATTCTTCCCCAACCCGTCGCCTCACGAACGTCACACCAGGTGTTTTAAATATCTGTAGAAAATTATATCTAAATTATGTCTTCAAAATTGCTCTAGGGTAAGAAGCTATGGCTGTGAATACTTTAAGACAATCTTAACTAAGCTTACCACGAAGTTTGATTCATCAGACCACAGAACATTCGACCAATCATCTCCCGTGAAATGTTGGTATCGGCGAACCCATTCAAACGATTTTTTATATTCCTATTCTTTTCTGAGAGCGACGGCTTCTTTCGAGCTTTACACCCTTTTAAACCTGCTTCCAGAAGTCTTCTTCTAGCTGTTCGAGCACTCAATGGTTGACTAAATTCATCCGAAAGGGCAGCTGCAAGGGCAGAAGAAGATTTTTTGCGATCCTTGAGAGACTCGCGTATAAGTATTCGGTCTTCTCGTTTACTGGTTAGACGCTTTCTTCCACCTTTTTGATTTATTATTGTGGGATTTCGTCTCCACAAATCGCCTGATTTCGATATCTTTGTAGTTCATATAGAAGAGACACTCATAAAAATTGGTTCGACTGTTTCAGATGCATCGTACGACCTCCATCATCGGCACCCTTTCACAAGTTCAGACTGTAGACGCTTCGGAAAACTCATGAAATATTGGAAAATATTTTTTGATACTAAAAATTGTTTTTTTTTTTAAGCTTAAATATAATATATGATTGTCTGATATTTTCGTTTACGGCAATAATTTCCTTTCTTTGAAAGAAAAGACGATTTTTTTCTGGTACTAAAGGAGACTACTGCCTCAAGTCTCAATTGAGTTCGTTGAACTTCTGTGAAGTTCATATTTGCAACAATTTGAAAACTATTCTCTATCGCTTTTAAATGCCAGAATTATTTAAGGATAATACAAATAATCATTACAATTACCGTTATAGTTAAATGCGAAAATTCTCACACATCCATCAGAAGAGAACAGCTGCATAATTTAAATTTTATCAAATATCTAAAGACAATTCACATAAAATGTGTTCATGGTTTGGAAAAATTCTCTATAGCTACATATACATATGTATGTATGTAGGTATATGCAATTGTATTCTTGATTCATACAATCCGACTGTCACCTTTCGTAAAATCAAGATTTCCACGAGATCTTTAACTTAATTGTGGTTGCTTAATCAGTAGACACTTTGAGATTCATAACACAATACTACATGCGCACATACCTACATACACGTAAGTTACATATGTATATAAATACATTTGTATATACCTATTTAGATACTCATGTTTTGTTTGTGATTTTTTTTATTTTTTTTTTTTTGCTGCGTTAGGGTGCGAAATGAAGTGGAAGTGTCGTCCGTGAGCTACTGAAGTGAATATCTTCTCGCTTAGTAAACTTTAGGTAATTCAATCTAATGACGTCATCAGAAACAATAAAAGAAGTTGCACAGCAAAATGTTGTAAATTCTTTTTATTTCTCACATAACATGGGACAGTTTGTCCGCATAAATTCACTGGGCAGTGATTTTCACCTATCGCTGAGCATCTACGAATTTTTACGAGCAAACATTTTTTATGCGGTTATAAAAGTGCGTCGAAATTTGAGAATAGTCATTCAAAAATGTTGATTTGCTCACGATAATACGTGTTTATTGCTTTTCATTCTATAAATGTAAATATGAAATATGTAATACTCACATATATATGTACATATGTATGCAGTTTTGTATGTTCATTAATATAACCTACAATGAAGCGCCGAGCTGACTTTAGGAAGAAAGTGGAAAGCTTATTCAATCCGACTAAACTTATTCTTAACTAGATTATTATTATTTAACTTTCTTTATACAAAGAAAACAAAGTTTAAAAATGAACTACTGAATGGTTTGTCCATTTTGAACTAGTGCGAGACTAGTATGCTTCGGATCATATTCCTGTAGAACCGAGAAAGGCGATCTCAAGGCCGATGTTCAGAGCATACTGAGCTCATAGGGAGAACATTTCTCCCAAATGCTTAAATACAGTAATGAGATGGCAGACCCGAAATCCAAATCGTTGACCAAGTGACGAGTTTTAATAACGATTACTCACTTAAAAAATAACAAAGTAGCGAGAGCTAATTGTTTTCCGGGTGGTCTGTTCAAAATGGCTGCGAAGAGTTTAAAGTGTTGGAGTTTCTTTGCCGAACATGGCCGACGAAAGCATATCCGACGATTGGAACCGGAATGTGCTCAATTCATAAAAAGAAGCGCCTTCACAGTCTAGGACGATTAAAGTCGAATAAGTTTTCTCAATATTGCATATAAAGCTTAAATCCCACCGTCAATGAATTGATCAAACCTTGTTGGTGTGGATTTAGATCAAGTCAGCGCTAAATCGTGGAAAGAACCCGTGAGAAAAGAATCGACAAAGAACGCTTCGTCATCAATTATAAAGAGGGTTTCTTATAGGGCGGGAATTGGGAATGAGGCGTTTGATACTGAATGAAGTGATTCTCTATAATGTCACTTCTTCAACCTAATAAGATTTGCAGAACTGAATAAAGAAGGTAGAATCTCCTATAAGAGCGTACAATTGCTGGCGTACGCCGATGACATTGGCATTATTAATCTCAATAATTGCTTCGTAAGTTCGGCTTTCTCCAAGCTGGACAAAGAAGCGAAGTTCGTGTCTTGGCACCCACGTCTCTGTTGATAGTCGTAATTGTAAAGCTGTAGAAAATTTTTAGAAATTTCTAGAAGCCAATGAAAATATTAATAACAATGCCAGCCTTGAAGCCCATGCAGAATTATCTATTTCCAACGGCTGCTGCCTCGGAGTGAGTAGGTAATTGAAAATTGAAGTTCGCTATTGACCAACCAAAACCATACTCTCCAAGTATGTATGGTGCAGAAGCGTGTAAGAAGACGACATATGATGAGTCAGCGCTTTGAGTTGTCGAAAGAAATATTTTGTAAACAATTTATGGATCTTTGCGAATTGGCAATTACGGGCGGCAACACTCCAGTTTTGAAAGTTTTCGACATAATAAGTGCCGGTGGAAGAAATTAAATTTTAAAAAACTTTTAATTTTCGATTTTGGCTTAAAAAAATCTCCCAATACCGAAACTAATTCGAATTTGATCAGAAACATCACAAGCTACTCTCCAAGAGAATTCGCTGTCCATTGCTGACATCCCATTTTCGTCAAAACAAGACATAATTTTACAAAAAATGCTTCGCGCTAAGGCAATTTCTACATTAAAATGTCATCCGGTGATAGATATATTCTTCTTCAAGCTGTACAGCCTTGGCCAAAAGTATTAGGCACCCCACTAAAACACCATAAATTGTGTAATATTAAAAGTCATAGCACTCTGGGTAAGCTAAACCTAAAAATTGTCATTTTTAAAAAATTCATAAAATATTTTCGAAGTTAAAATTTGAAAGTGAAAGTGTAAATTACATTTAGTGAAAAGTTACCAATCTTACAAAAACAGTTCATATTTACCGAAATGCCTAGAAAAGTGAAATCAGTTACGATGATAGAGTTAGTATTCAAGTTCTAAGTGAAGAAGGTAAGTCTCAGGTTGAGGTTGCCAATTTGATGGGATGTTCGCGATGCGCGGTCCAATGTGCTATCAGGCGAAGACCGAATACTTATACGAGAGTCTCTCAAAGATCGCAAAAAATCTTCTTCTACCCTTGCAGCTGCCCTTTCGGATGAATTTAGTAAACCAGTTAGTGCTCGAGCAGCTAGAAGAAGACTTCTGGAAGCAGGTTCAAAAGGATGTAAAGCCCGAAAGAAGCTGTGGCTTTCAGAAAAGAATAGGAAAAATCGTTTGGAATGGGCTCGCCGATACCAACATTTCACGAAAGAAGATTGGTCTAATGCTTTGTGGTCTGATGAATCAAACTTCGAGGTAAGCTTAGTTAAGATCGTCTTAAATTATTAACAGCCATAGCTTTTTACCCTAGAGAAATTTTGAAGACATAATACATATCTTATGAAAACATTATTTTTTTAATAATTAATATCTGTAGAAAATATTTGGAACACCTGGTGTGACGTTCGTGAGGCTTCGGGCTGGGGAAGAATATCATCGAGATTGCGTGGTACCCACTGTTAAGCATGGGGAAGGCAGTATTATGATCTGGGGCTGCATGGCTGCTGATGGTGTCGGCGAAATGTTCGTTTGCGAGGGTCGCATGGACAGTCCAAAGTACATAAATGTATTAGAAGCTGTTCTTCAATGCACTGTGGGCTATTTTAAAACATAAGATTAAGGAACAAAGTATAACATAAAAAACTGCCTTAAAGAATGCTTTAATTAACGAGTGGTACGCTATAAGTGCGGGCGAATGTGCTAAGCTTGTACGCAGCATGCCTAAGAGAATTGCCGCCGTTATTAAATCGAAGGGTGGACCTACTAAATATTAATGTCATTATCACTAATTCATTATATTTTCACTGTTTTACTAATAAAACTTCATTACTGCACTTGTTAAAACAAAAAATTCAGTAATTAGTGGGGTGCCTAATACTTTTGGCCAAGGCTGTACATATTTTTTCGAAGTTTGAAAAAAATTCAGTTTTTGAAACAAAAAAAAATTCAGTTCGAGTTGCAAAATAAAACTTGATATAATATTTTTGTCGAAATTTTTCAGTTCAAATAGAAGATAATTTGATTTTTTCGATCGGATATATATCACCGTACAGTTTTCTAACACTTGTAAAAATTAAAAGTTCAGAAAATGCGCTTGAAAGTCTGTCCGAGCACTCGAACGCTCGACGCTCGGCCATTAAAACTGCTTTATGCCGAATTCGCCACTGAAATTTTGAACACATATTCTTGAATAGTTTTAGAATCATTTTAAGAGAAAAAAATCCATTTTCTGAAGCCTCTAAAGCAGACTACTGGATTAGATTGCTAGGTTTTGAAAAATTTTACTGTTTCACACTCAAACCCCGACAGAAGAAAAGGACGGTCGGAACAATGTTGCTTTCTATGAGCTTTACCCCAGTCGCAATGTCAGTAAAAGGATTGGCAAAGAAGTTGGTTTTGACACAACAGTCGAAATTTTCAGTCTCTCTTTCTCTCTCTCTCTCTCTCTCTCTCTCTCTGTCTTCATATGATCTGAGACTGTTTGGCTACCAGCCAGCTTCAGCTTCCGCTCCTCTTTCCAAAGCGCCGGTATTGATGTTATTTTGTGCTGAAATACTGTAGCGGAAACAGGGGAGACCATCTTGAAGCCCAGCGAATTCCTTGTAAAATACTTCCATGGATCATAAAAAAACTTATGGGAATTTTAAAGCTCCAGTGCTTGTGATGAGGTTGGGTTTACGCCTCCCCATCAACCAACCGGCATACCGACAAATTACCCATATAAATTTTAATAGTAAAAATGAAAAATGAGCACTCTTCGCTACGGTTTGACATCACATCTAATTAGATATTTTTCTTCTAATTGTTATTTTTATGATGTCTGAAGATTTTTTCTGAAAGATTTGACAAATTTACTATTTCTTTACGGTTATTGTCATTTTAATTAGTAGCCATAAACGTTTGGAGACTTTTCGTAATTAAGTTGGCAGGTACGCAAGCTAAGAGTACACACACAAACAAACAATAAAAACAATACGCATTTATGGTTAGAAAGGTGTTGTCAGCTTTTTTTTTTCATTTGAAACCGCAAGTAAATCATTCAAAATTTGAAAAAAAAAATTATGTATATAAGTTTATGTATATTTATGTATGTATGTGTACAAAAATGTTAAAGAAAAAATTCTCACGCTTTCAATTTGCGCGTTCATTCACATACTATACATACACGTATATATATATGTACATATGTATGTACTCGTATGTGGCGAAAGCGAGTAACGCATAGCGACAACAAATACTTCGCACAAAGTGTTGTGTTGTGTCTTCTAATTTTATTTTATTTTTATTTCCTACACTGAACCTCGTAGCACTTCACACCCTCTCTTTTCCGAAAATCTAATGCATTTTTTGTTGCTTCCTTCTTTCTGCCTCCACGGCAAAGTAATTCTCGTAATTCCATTCTATTTTCGTAACAATCGCTTCGGACTAGTTGGATTTTTTCCATGTCGTTGTTTCTATTGTTGTTGTTATTGCTGTTGCTATTGTTTGATGTTGCATCAGCATTAGCCATCGAGCAAGCAAATCGTCATCTCCGCTAATAGCATTAGCCACATCAGCTAAAAGTGAATTCATTCGCTGTTAATGCCTTCCTTGACTTGCAGCGCCACCTCGCCCCTCGCCACCACCATTCAGTTGTATCTATCCTCCTTGCCGCCAGTCAGTCAAGTCAGTCACAGTGTCCTTTCTTTCTTCAGCGCCGGAGTTTGTATGTAGCAAATTATTTCTCCGATCGCCCTTTTCCTTTTGTGCCACAGTCTCACCACCATCACTAAGCGCGCTAAGCACTGTTTTTTCCTGTTGTTGTTGCATTCATTATTGTTGCTGCTGCTGCATCCTTATTGCATGCACTCAACGCAATTTCTCTGGTAATAAATCAACCAAAGTCGACATTAAATCTTTTCAATTCTTTTGTGCGCGCACTTTGGCCCTTTACATTGATTGTCTACGCTTGTATGTGTGTGTGTGAGTGTGTGTGTGTGCTGTTTGATTGTGAAAGACTTTTCCATTTCCATTTCAATTTCTTTTATTAGAATATTTTTTTTTTGTTCATCTCCGCTTTTCTTTCTTTTCTCTTGCTACTTTGACTCCACTTTTCTTTTTCAGATTCCCTAATGTTGTTGCTATTGTTGTTGTTCGCTTTCAGTGAAAATAAACACATTTCCATTGTAATTGCGACAATTTTTGTCGATGCATTTCGATTAAGAAATGGCGCACTCACACACACATACACATCTGAACTCACAGTGAAAACAAACAGAAAAACACACACACATACACATACGCACACTTATGTACGTATTGTTCATATAACTTGCTAGCTGGCTGTATGAAACATGTTGCAAACACTTTGTGTCGCATGAAAAGAAAGTCAATTGCACAGTAAGGATATGCAAGGATAAGCAAGGACATGCATATATGTATACAGAGCTAAATACATATATCTACAATAAATATGTACACAAGTATGTGTACCTACTACCCAAACCACCTCTCCGTATTAGGCATTTGTTCTCACCTCTGTTTCCCAGGAAATCTTCTGAAGAATATCCGGATCATTTACCAAAATATGCTAACATATTGAGCAATTTACATTACAAAAGTATCAAATGAGTTTTGTATTAAAAACTTGAAATGGTGTGAAAGGTTTGTTCACAGCAAAATTTTATACCAAAATGCATACATTTACTGAAATTTCGTTTCACAACATCCAAAAGTTATGGAAAATTAATTTAAAATAAAAAACAAGCTCCTCGTAAAATAAAAACAATCAGCCGTTCGGAGGCGGCTTAGTATAAACTGTAGGTCCCTCCATTTGTTGGAAAAACATCAAGACGCAAAACCACGAATGAGAGGAGGAGCTCGGGTGAAAATCGCTTCAGCGGTTACAAAGTGCCAATTATATATATTAGGTCAAGTAGTCAGTTCCTTCGGTTTTTATCTAAGAGATGGCGTTATTGTCCACAGTACTAGTATTACGTGTCGCATCATGTCATACTATACGGCGCTGAAAACGTGTTTATTCGCACTAAAAGTTTGTCTTTGACAGTTTTTCGATTGATTGACTCAGTACATTGTGAGCGCTCGTCAAAGATGGACACCAGCAAAGAGAAAATTCCCTATATTTTACAATTTTTCTTCGATCAAGGTGAAAAAGCAGCCAAAGCGGCTGAAAAAATTAATTTAGTTTATGGGCCCGATACTGTAAACGAACGTGTAGCACAAAAGTGGTTTGCTAGATTCCGTTCCGGTAATTTCGATGCCAAGATGCACCACGCGTCGGGATGCCTGTCGTCGAAAATTGTGAGAAAATCATGGAAATAGTGGAAACAGACCATTATACATGAGCACTTATTTAATTGCCGAGGAACTAAAGATAAGCCAGAAGACCGTTTGGAACATTTTGCATAACCTTGGATTCAAAAGGAAGCTCGATGTTTGGGTGCCACACGAACTAACGCAAAACAAAACATGATGGACCGAATTTCCATCTGCGAATCGCTGCTGAATCGCAACAAAATCGACCCATTTCTGAAGCGTTTGGTGACTTTGGTGACTGGCGATGAAAAGTGGATCACTTACGACAACGTCAAGCGGAATCGATCGTGCCGGCGGAAACGGTGGGCAAGCCAGGATTGACGGCCAGGAAGGTTTTGATGTGTGTTTGGTGGGATTGGCAAGGAATCATCTACTACGAGCTGCTCCCATATGGTCAAACGCTCAATTCAACCCTCTACTACCAACAACTGAACCGCTTGAAGTCAGCACTCATCCAGAAGAGGCCATATTTGATCAACAGAGGCTGAATTGTGTTCCATCAGGACAACGCCAGGCCACACACGTCTTTGGTGACGCGCCAGAAGCTCCAGGAGCTCGAATCGGAGGTCCTAATACACACACCTTATAGTCCGGACCTGGCACCAAGTGATTACCATCTTTTCCTGTCCATGGCGAACGCGCTTAATGCTGAGAAGTTGGCCTCAAGAGAGGCCTATGAAAATTGGCTCTCCGAGTTTTTTGCCAGTAGGGACGCAGCCTTCTATGAGAGGGGTATAATGAAGTTGGCATCTCGTTGGCAACAAGTTTACGAACAAAATAGCGTATATTTGACTTAAATCGGACAAATGTACACAAAGTTATCATATTTTGAAAAATCAATAAAAACCCGAACGAACTTTTTACTTTACCTAATATTATATACTCGTATATATAATCGCTAAATTGATTTCGGGCCGAATTACTGTTACAATTTGTGTTGGAGCGTTTTGATTTTTTCCAAGAAATGGAGGGATCTACAGTTTATATTATGCCGCCTACGAAAGGCTGATGAACTTTTATGAGAAGCTTTTTATTTCATGCCATAAATACACATTCTCTGCCGAGGGTCGACCGCAATTAGAAAATTTAACTTAAATTTTTACTTAAATAAATTTTCTATAACTTTTGAATGTTGGTCTTACCAGAATTCGAGCTTGACCTTACGAATAGCAGTATGCAATGCTAACCACTCGACTACCGCGGCCGTCATGGAATGGGTATGAAGCCATTGGTGAGACGCCGTTACAACCTCAAAGAGTCACTGTTTGGTGTGCTCTATGGGCACAAAGAATCATTGGTCCATATTTCTTCAAAACTGAAGCCGGCCATACTGCTGCATTCAATGGGGAATGCTAAAGAGCCATGATTAATGACTTTTTCACTTCTGAAGTGGAGAATGATAATATGGATGGCCTTTGGTTCCAACGAGACCATGCTGCAGGCTATTCACCCAACGAAGCAATCAATTTATTGAAGGAAGCTTTTGGTGTGTGCCTATGATGTGGTCTCAAAGTTTGTGCGATTTGAAACCGCGGGATCTACTGCTGTGGAATTATGTGAAGTCGCTTGTCTACGCTATAAGCCCAAGACCAATGAAGCCTTGGAAGAAAATATTCAGCACGATGAAATGAAATAATAAATTTTCCCGGGCCGAAGTGTATAAGCACCAGAAGGACAAGAGTTGTACTCATCAAAATGTATACCAATATTATCAGAATGGCGAGGTGACTTGATTTGGTTATGGCCGTTTGTCAGTTTTTGATATGTGATGGAATGATGAGGGACTTGTAGAGTTTGCTTATTGTTCATCAAAAGAGGACTTTGCCTACTCAGTTCAAAGCACCTGTTGGTAAGAGAGGTATTGCGTTGGATTTCCTGGCTGACATTAATGTTGGCTCGAAGGTATACGAATTTGAATACACTTCTGTAACTTTAAAGATATAACTGTCAACAGTGATAGCAGGAGATATATAGTTCTCATTTATGATAATATCCTTTACTACCATCCTCGATTCCTTATTCAATAACTGCTAACAGCGCAGTTGTTGAGGCAATCATTCAATCATCTTCGCCGGCATGCTTGAATAACTGTCGACGTCCGCTGGTTTGTTATTCTTTGAGCGGACAATCGCTATTCATCTTTTGTCATACTCCGGGTTCGAAACGTATTTTCATCTATTGGCTTCATCATCGTAGGATTTTGCTCCTTCATTGCTATTCAGCTGGCTGAAAAAGTTCTCCATAAACTATATCATCTTATTTCCTTGGTTCCTCCTTAATTTTTTCGGTTTTGAAACTTTCTGTAAGTCGTCGTATCTTTATATCAAATTTTCGAGTTTTACCTCTGCCGGGCAGCTTCGCAAGTTCTTTGTACTCATGTATTTGGTCCACTCTGATTTTCCATCCGCAAATGCGTCTCGCATCCCTCTTTAACTTTTACTTTTAATCCACATACCAAGTGAACAGTGGGAATGGATTTCAACATGAATTCAACATTGGCTTCAAATTGGAAACCTCCGGTTTGATGTGGAACCAAACATCGAAGTACAAGAGCCACAAGCAAAGTTTCCCAACGTCTGGAATGTGGATTTGTTAAATCAGAAAATGACTCGATCAATGTTTAGTGAAATAAAGCTTCTTCACTTAATCTTCTTTACAATTAAAAAAAAAATGTATTGTGTGTATGCATTAATTCGTGTGTTTTTTTTCGAAAATTAAGACTTTATTGTGAAAAATTGTTATACATTTAATGTTCAAAGTATTGCCCATCGGAAGCTACGATGTTCTGGCAGTTTGTGTATCCCATCCCAGAAGAACTTCTCCGGCTTGGAGGTAAAGAAAGAATCGAGCCAATTTCTGATACCCTGTTCTGAAGTGAAGCGTACTCTGGTGAGGACATTCTGCATTGATCTGAACAAGTGGTAATCGGAAGGTGCTATGTCTGGGCTATAAGGCGGGTGAGGTAGAACTTCCCACCCACAGTTTTCCAAATAGTTTTTTACTGACCTTGCAACATGTGGCCGAACGTTGTCATGATGAAAACTTATTGATTCGTGTCTGGTCGCATATTCTGGACGTTTTTCCGCGATGGCCTTTTTCAAACGAATCAATTGTTTTCGGTAGAGGTCCCCATTGATCGTATGACCCGATTTCAATAGCTCATAATAGAGCACACCCTTGTGGTACCACCCAATACATACTATTGTAGAAGATATTCGGCTTTGCCATGGATGTCGATGGTTGGCCGGGCTTCGCATACGATCTCTTGCGCTTTGGGTTATCATAATGAATCCATTTTTCATCGCCAGTGACAATCCGATGCAAAAATGACTTCTTTTGGTGGCGTTGAAGCAACATTTCCGACATGCAGAATCGACGTTCGACGTCTCTTGGCTTTAATTCATAAGGCACCCACTTTCCAAGCTTCTGGATGAATCCTAATGATCTTAATCGTCTGGAAACGGTTGCTTGATCAACTCCTAATACTTTTGCAAGTTCTTCTTGCGTCTAGCATGCAGCTGCGTCGAGCAATGTCTTCAATTCTTCGCCTTGAATTTTTTTTGGCTGTCCGGGTCGTTCTCCGTCGTCTAAGTCGAAATTGCCACTTTTAAACCGTGCGAACCACTTTTGGCACGTTCGTTCGGATAAAGCATGGTCACCATAAACGTCCAGTAAAATACGATGGCTTTCGGTAGCACTTTACTTCATGTTAAAGTAATGAAGAAGAATTCCCCGCAAAAACGTTTTATCTGGTACAAATTTCGACATTTTCAAATGAATGAAAGAAATTGTTGTTCACGCTAAAACAAATTGCATCTACTGGAAACGACGCGAAATGACAGTACCTTTGAAATGAATATAGCCACAGGTGAACACGACGACGAAATAATGCATTCACCACCAATACATATATATAGAGATTCGCCTTTTAAGCAATGGAGACAACACTCTGACAACTAAACGGCCAACTCGACTTTCGATGGGCTTATACTGCAAGCAAGTAGAAAAAGGACTCTTCTTCTTTTCATCAGAATTAAACTGTGGCCCTAGAGAGATCACTTGTCTGTTTTATAGGTTAACTAAATGTACGCTTCGCTCTAACTGAGAACACACTTTAATCCATATCATAACTATGAATCTATAACAAATAAACATCTCTTCTTTTCAGGTCAAAAACATCAGAATGTCGAATAAATAATTATTAAACACATCTTTTAGCAGATAGTGCTGCTCAGCCGATGATCGATTGTTCAGATCACACTCTTGGGTATTTAGATAATTAACATGAGATTTCCTATTGCCAGCTGATGAAGACAGACCGCAAAAACTCAGCTAGATAAGTTGTCAATTTGTTAATCGCAAAATGTTTCGACTGTCACTTTTTTCAACAATCACTGGACATTTGTTGACGCTGACAGCTGGCAATTTCACTTTTCACTCAATAATGAGCAAAAAAAATTTTTTTTTTCTTTTTTTTTTTTGAAATGTGTTAATCACATTTACATACACGTATTCAAGTATATATACTGCTAACATAATTTTATAAAGTAGTATATAAATAACTCAGCACATTAATCAACCCTTCCGCTATTGCTGTGCGTTGAACTTTGCTTTGAAAAATGATGATTTGCTAAATTAGTTTGCACAAATGGCGAAAATTATGTCAACATACACGTATACATACATAATTATTTAACAGCACTTTTAAAATGTACAGAGTGATGACATATTTATTGTATATATGTATATTTATATATGGTATACTCAGGTGTCAACCTAGCGTTGGAAATAATAAATTTGTTATGCCATTTCTAGTTGGTAGAGATGATATCTTCTACTAACTGCTAGATAAACTTAAATACCGACAAACTACTTACATATATATATGTACATACACTCGTTTAAATGAAATTATGCCTCAGGAGTGCTAACACTTTGTCATCATCGTCTTTTGTGCGTGTTCAATGCTTCGCGCACGCGCATTCGAGCCAAGCTCGCTTAAGCAAGCGAGTATGTAATGTTCGAAGACCAGTTAATATGCAATAAAAATCACATTACTTGTCATTCGTAATTTTGGTAATAAAAATTTTGATTTATTATTTGCGTACGCTTGACAAATTTTTGTCACACACCGTCGGCATTATTTTCTCAATTTTGCTTTGCTCCTTCGCGTTTTGCTTTTTCCCATTGGCATTTTTATTTAGCTTGTTACGTATTAAAATGCCATTAAATTTATTTATTTATATTTAATTAGTTGTAAAAGAAAACATTTAAAATAAGCGGAATATAAATTATTTTTAATAAATTTTTATTTCTTTTCGCTTTCCTCTATTTAACCGGAGTGAGGGTTTGTTATGTGTGATGTGATATACACATATGTATGTACATACATATGTACGTTATGTTAAACTAAAATTTATATTTTTTTGGTCTTTAAGTTCACACACACTTGCTACTATAGTTGTTTTTGTTGTTGCCATAGGACGGTAAGGAAGCTGTTGACTTGGCAGCATCGACTAATGTGCGTACGTGCTGGCGCCAAGTTTTGATATATTGTTTAATACGAAACGCTGCCACACCACGGTTGTTGCGCTGTGAGATTCCCTACTTGGCACTGGCGACGTCCATAAATTATCGCGAGCGCGATTTGTTTAGATTTTTATGCGATGATATGATTTCAACGCCATTGCGATCCAAACCCTACTCAATTCGGAAATGTGTAAATTTATTTTCATGCATATGTAGATAAATATGCATACATATTTTTGTATATTAGTATGGTGCTTTTTCTTAAATTCTCAAATTTAAGTTATATTACAATATATAAATAACAAATAAAAAAAATTTAAGAAGATATAAAAAATAAACTTAAATTCAATTAAATTAAATCAAATATTTTAATCTTAAAGAAAAATAAAAAAAAGAAATATAAAAAAATTAAGTAATAAAAATTAATTTTAATAAAGTAAAAAGAGAATAATTTAAAGGCAAATAAAATGAAATAAAATTGGTAATATAATTACAAAAATAAAAAAAAAAACATAAAAAACAACTTAAATAAAATACAATACAACGAAAATAGTTAAGTGAAATAAAATAAAAAAATGTGATAAAACAATTTAATTACAATAATATAAAATCGAATAAAAAACGTAAAATAATATTAAATATATCTAATAAAATTAAGTAAAATGAAATATGTTAAAACAAATAATTAAAATTAAAGAAACTAAATTGAAATAAAATAAGTTAAACTAAAATAACATAAAGTAAATTAAAATAAACAAAAATAAAAAAATAAAATAAAATAAAATAAATTAAAAAAAAAATAATTTAAAACACACTAACCTATAAATATATATACATATGTACATGCAATACAAACTAAAATAAATATAATAATATAAATCAAAATAAAATTAAATTGAATTATATAAAATAAAGCGAAATAAAAAAATTAATTTATTACAATAAATTAAGGTAAAATATAATAAATAAATTAAATTAAATTCAATAATATAAAATTAAACTAAAAAAAGTTCAACCAGAAAAACTTTATAAATAATTTATATATAAATTCAAATAAAATGAGACAAAATAAAATTAAAATAATTTAAGTAAAAAATTAAATCAAATATAACAAAAAATAAAGAAATGAAATAAAAGTAAAGAAAATAAATAAAGGAAGAGAGGTGATGTTAAATAAAATAAAAAAGGAACACAAAATAAAATAAATTATTTAAAGTAAAATAAAATAAAAAAATGAAGAGGCGAAGTAAAAGGAAATAAATTAAAATAAAAATATGTATAAACAAAATTATATAAAAAAAAATCAAATAAAAAATAAATTAAATTAAAATAATTAAGTTAAAAAAATGAAATGAAATAAAATAAATAAAGTAAATTAAAACAAATTAAAATCAAGTAATTTAAAATGAAATATTTTAAATAAAAGATATAAAATAAAATAAAACATAATAAATTAAAATGAAATGATATAAAAAAAATTAAAATTAAATTAAATTTAATTAAATAACCTAATATAAAATAACAATAAATGAAATTATATAATACGAAGTTAATTAAAAATAACTTAAATTAAAAAAAAGCTAAAAAAATTTAACTGAAATAAATTTAAACAAAGTAAAATATATGAAAATAAAAAGATAATAAAGGTGTTGAGAAGTAATTTAAAAATAGAACCAAATATTAAACATAATAATATGAAACAAAATAAAATAGAATGAAATAAAATTAAAAAAATTAAATATATTTGAAAAAATTAAATTTATAAAATATGTTAAAATTAATTATATAAAACAAGAAAAATGAAATTAAAAATAAATATAATACAAAATAAGCAATAAAAGAAAAGAAAATAATATTATGGTAAATAAAAGTAAATGATACAAAATTAATTAAAAGTAAATTAGATTTAAAAAAAACTGAGAAACCTTAAACTAAAATAAAATAAAACAAAGTGAATATAGAATTTAACAAAAAATTAATAAAGTGATAATAAGTAAAAATATATATAAAATTAATAAAAATGAAATGAGTTTAAATAAATTTAAAAATAATAAACAAACCAAATATTATAAAAAAAAATTTAAAAAATAACTAAAATAAAATAAATAAAGTAAAATAAAAGAAAATAAATCAAGTTAAATAAAATAAAAAAAAATAAAATAATTTAAAAAATTAATAATAATTAGATATTTATAAATAAAATAAATAAACAAAATTATATACAAAATAAATTAAAAAAGTAAAAAAAGAAATAAAACTAAAATTGATAACAAAATCAACTACAATTTTTTAAGTAAGATATGCTGCACCTTAATGCATATTGATCTTAAATTTTTTGTATTTCAAATGAAAAGCATTTTAATTTGTTTCATATTCCAGCCATGCCTGCCGCAATGACAATAATTTACAATGCCTTACACGTACTCGAACAGAACCCAACACCTTAAGTTTTCATTACACTTCAATTCTCTGCGAACTTAAACTTAATTAGTTATTTGCAATGGTGATGTACATATGTATGTATGTAAGTAAATATAAAGAAATAAATGCCTAATAAGTGATTCACAAAATAATTGTATGTATGACTTTCGCTTATGCAGACACGAGATTCCAAAAATTGATTAATGTTTATTGAATTTTCGTCGAATTTCGCCTAATGTTTCAACGCTTATTTTGTGATAATTTAATGATGTAAGGTTAATTGATTTGAAATTATTTATGCCTTCATCGGCGTTGACGCCATAAAAGAGTCAACAAACTGCTATTTGACTGACGCTGCCACTTGTTTTTTTTTTTTCTTTTTTTTTTGTAAATAATTTTCTTTTTTTTCAAATATTTGTATAACGCTTAACGAATTTGTTAAGCTTTAGATGTTCATAAATAATATCCTAATTCGGCAAGTCAATTTATGATAAATTGTTTATAACATGGTTATGTTTTAATGAATTAAGATTTACCTAAATATTGTAGGCTATATTTCACTTCAGGTTTGTTGTTGTTATTATTCGCCATTTGATTTTTGCCAACGAATCTACTCTTTTTCTACATTGGGAATATTTGTATCTTCAACGAACCAGTCTCGAAAATTAACAAATTGCTAGAAAGTTTTGATATATTATTCACCATATAATATTCTTAAGTTAATTCTGTAAAAGACCCGTTAGAATAAGATCGACACAAGACACCTCTATGCCGATTCCAAAGCTGCTTTCGATAGGACTAAAAGTAACTAATGACAAGGACCTCTCAGAGGCTTTCGGTACCAAAAAGTCTGCGTGAGCTTGACTCTCACTTTACCCTTTACAGTCAAAGTTTTGAAGTCATCGATAATTTCGTTTACTTTAAAGCCAATATGAACAAAAACAACAATCTCAGCTTTAAAATCCTATTAAGAATCACTCTGGCTAACAGCTGATATTTTCAAAAGACCAAACCGTTCGCAGTTCGCTCATCATTACCGACCTCTCCCATTCAGCAGAAAATGCATTATTACTCGTTGAGATCTACCAGATACCGAAAATCACAGAGATTTGAGTCTATTTAAGTTGGAATAACAGATTTATTATATGAATAACACGATTTCTCGACGCTCCCATGAGGTGGTGGTATGTTACAGACCCATTTCTCGCTTATAATTGGCGCTTTGTAACAGCTGAAGCGTGAAGTCTGGAAGTCTGTTGTTTTCCAACAAATGGAGAGACCTACAGTTTATTCTAAGCTTTCATTTCACTTACACTTTACAATACACTTGGAAGAGCGACCAAGCTTAGGCTCCTCCATTAATAGAGGGCTCGTGAATAGGTACGCAAGTAGGATTTTTTCGGGACAGATAGCCAAAAACCTACCCTTGACATTTTCTCTATCCCATTTCCATCACCAACTTTTGATGAATGAGAAACTAAACCCACCGTGGCCCGGCTTATCCACTTAACAAAATTAAATTTCATTAACTTTTAACCGAAGCGGATTACAAACGCAACGCTTAGTTATGGACGCGCTGGCAGCCTGTCGGGTGATCCGGTTTTTCATACACCAACGGTGAAGCGTATAAATGTCAAAGAAGACAACAAAAACAACAATATGGAATGTAATCTAACGAAAGGAATGACGAGTTATGCAGGAATACAGAGAACGCTTGTGAAATTGTATGTATGTGCGTGTATGTGTGTGTATGTGTGCTGCGTAAAGTCAAGCGTTTGATGAATAGCGTGTTAATTGCTGACAGACAAACAATCCGGCTGTCAGCTGCTGCAAGGCATGTGAAAAGACAAAACAAAAAAAAAAAAAACAACACTCAAACATTATTGCAAATATGTTTGTATGTATATAAATGTGCGTGTGTGTGATTTGAAAAAGGTCACATACATATGTATAGGTATATATGCTCCGCATGTGAGCCTTTACAAATTGCAACAAATATGACATTCATCCCTTTACTTGGTTTCCCCTTTGAACACCGGGAGAGCTGCACAGTGGTTTCCTTCTTCCCTCCATGTGCTATCGCTCGCTCGTCCATGCAACACGCATATTTATTCGTATGTGTCGGCTGCGTATTCGTCAAAATCAGAATCAAAATATCAAAATAGCAAAACAATCAACGTTGACAACATGGCCACCAGCGCCCAAGTCAGAGCTAAGAGCAGCTGCAACACGGCTTGAAAAGTGCCATGACACTTGCAACATGAAGCGGACACACACACACACACACACACACACGCAGAGAGAGAGAAATAACAATAACAATTGGAAATTTAATTCAAAATTGTAATTGAAATTGCAATCACAATTGACTACTTGACAATGATTAGCTTTGAGTAGCTGTATTCCATTTAGCTCGAACTCATGGCAGGCACCCAACCAAACGAACCGACCAATCAGCCAGCCAGCCACAGCCCACCGCAAGACCACCGTGCTGCGCGTTCACTCTTTGTTTGTTATTCTTTCGCTTAATAATTTTGTTCCTCTGCTTTTTGCATTTTGCTTTCTGGTTTCTGTGTTGGTTTTGCTTTTCTGCTCGCATTTTTGACAGGCTTCAACTTTTTGCCACAGCTCTGATACTCCCATTATCGGCTTATAAGCATGTACTGCTACTAAGTACTATGTATTTATGTATTGTATTGTACTTGTTATACGCATATGTCCGTTTATTTGTTTGTTTGTCTGTCCTGTCTTGTCTTGACTTGACTTGATTTGATTGTTTGTTTTTGCGTTTGTAAGTTTGTTCGTTTGTAACAACCGTAAGTCGTTCTGTTGGGGCGCTGCGTCAAAGTTTTCTATTGTTGCGAATACAAATATACATACAAACATACATATACATACTTACATACATATGTATATACCATAAATACTCACTTGTATTTCTGCCATTGTTATGATTGTTAATACCGTTATTGTTATAAGAATTTACTCTGCTTGACTTTTAAAAACATTCAATAACAATAACAGTGTTCTTTGTTTGTTTGTTTGTTTGCTTGTTGTTATTGCAGCCGCCGGAAAGTGTTAATCCCCCCGCATCTGCTCTGTGGTGTTACACATTTCCTCTTGTTCTTTGTTTCCACACTTTTTTTGTGATTTTGTATTTTGTTGACTGCAAAAGCGCATTTGGTTTGGGAAACATGCGTGTATTTTGAATTAATACCGTTAAAGCAGCAAGTGTTTTCGAATTTGTCGTTTTGCGGAAATGTTTGATTTTCTGCTTGAGGAAATACTAATTTCTGTCAAAAATAAATCACAGTGGTTAATAATGATTTTTTTTTTCTTTTTCTTATTATTATTTGACTGTTATTTAGACACGAAATTTCCGTTATAGCAAGTACCATGAAATATTGAATACACGTACACATATAGATTTTGAGACAACTAGCCAACCCGATGAGCTTCGTCTTGCTCCAATGCATTGCCTTCAAATAAACTCCAGAGGTACATATAATAAAAAGTTACCCATTTTGCGGTTTCGAAAATAAACGTAAATAAAATGCATACTTTTTTTTCGAGGTCAGAGGTAATTTTCGTACACTTTTTGGCACATATTGGACGGTTGAAGGTTTACCGCATAACCATGCTCTCTCGCAAAGCCCTTTAAAAAAAACGTTCCATCTTGTCAAGTCGCACGACATCGCCAAGACGAGAGTTGACGCAGCCGTAAAATTTCTCTCGCGATAAAGCTATATTCGCTGGTGCGTTATAGCATACGAGGTGTGACAATTAAGTAATGAGACTGACTCCATAAAAACCGTATTTTTCCAAATTATTCTGCAACTCTGCCATCCACTTCAAAGTAATCTCCTTGGGCAGCTGATGTCCGCGAGTACCCTCGTCACGGCCGCCTGGATGTCCTCAATATACTCAAAATGGGTTCCTTTGACCACCGATTTTATTCTAGGGAACAAAAAAGTCACAGAGTGACATATCGGGCGAATAAGGCGGTTATTGCAACACGGCGATCTCTTTAGAGGCCAAATACTGGGGCACGCTGAGGGCGGTGTGGCACGGCGCGTTGTCGTGATGAAGGATCCAGTTACGAGCGATGTCTGGGCGCACACTGTTGACTCGTTTTCGCAATCTTTCGAGTACTTGGCGGTAGTAGACTTGATTTACGGTTTGACCCGGTGGAAGAAATTCTTTGTGGACGATTCGACGGCTATCAAAAAAGGCAATAATCATCGTTTTCACCTTCGACTTACCATCGAAACACCTGGGCACGACTAAGAGCACTATAACCATGCACTTTTACAATTTAGCAGCCGAACTAAACAAGCTAGAGCGATGGCAAATATATCGATGGAGAGGAGAAGGATGCCGGGAGAAGAAAAAGGGAATTTCAAGATCGCAGGATTACCACAATCGCGGCAATATAATCAGTCTCATCACTTAATTGTCACACCTCGTATATTGCACCAATCGTGCTCTTCAGTTGCAGGCCAAAAAAAGTCTGTTATCATACCTTCATAACGCTCCAAACTGACAGTGGCAGTCTCGCCATTGTCATTTTCAAAGAAGTAAGATCCATTCAGACATGCGGATCAAAGAGCGGGTGCCCACTATACTCGTTTGAATAGTTAGTTGGCCTCAGGTATTGTGTGTACTTTGCATGGATGTACATAGGTGTAAGTCCAAGTGCAAGATATACCATAGTGTGCTGTAAGTAGGTCGCAGCTCTTGAGAACGTCGAGAAATAGACGCATACGGGTCTTCGCATAGACTTTTTTATAGCAGTGATATATGAGATGGAGCGAGCGAAATATTGATCTACAGGCCTTACAATAACTATAACCGATCCAGTCTCTTCAAATTTCTTTAAAGTTTCACCAATTGCCTGTTCTGGGACGAAAACGTGCTACTCTGGGATTTTGGAAATCGGATTTTTTTTTCTGTTCACATGGTACCTTTTATATAATAATATTTCAAATAGCTGAACTTTTTATTTTGCTGCAGCCCCTCAGAGCGTGCGCTAAGTACAATGAAAACTTTAAACGCATTTTTCCCAAAATTACATTTTTCAACCTGGGAGGACAGATTGTACGGACCCTATTGCACCGATTTATCTGAAATTCTGATGGTAGCTTCACAAATACATTAGTTTTGGAACTAAGTAGCCGTTTTTGGATTAAATGTAAATGTTCGTATTTTTCAGACAAAAACCAATCTTTTTAAAAAAAAGTGTGTCGCGTTCACAAAAATGAGTTAAAAAATAAATCCGTACGTACTTTCAAAGACCATAGTTTGTAGATTATAAAATTTTTTGCTTTTCACTTCTGAGTATCATCATTTAGAAGAAATCGGACTTCCCGTGGACGCCTTTCAAAAAAACATGGATAAAATAATGGACTTTATCATCGACATTTTGTAACAAAATAGTAATTAAATAATATTTTTTTTACTTCAATATATGTTTCAGTTAAATAAATCGTTAAAAATTAATTCTATTCCTTGTCTATGTAAAAATCCGTGTTGTTCTGGTGTCGAGACTCAACCGTCGCGGGAACAATTGGATTTTAGTCTGGAATCCCCAACCTACCGTGGCTATATCTACATTTACATACATCATCTGAGTATTTAATGTATGATGTGTACGTTGTTTTAGGTATGATCGCTGAATAGGAGATACTAGTCACGCAAATAATTCTTCCTAAAAAATAGCAAAGGCTAATAAAAAAAAAATTTAATGAATGTTTTGTAATGCAATAGATGACCTGATTTTTACACGAAACTCTAAAACTGTTTTTCTTAAAGATTTTTGCATTAAATTGAGGACTTCATTTACCATAGTTGGAATTATCTGATTTATGCCAAATATGAGCCATAACGCATTGCCATTTTGATGGTAATATCATTACGCCTCTCTTAAGAGCCCTTGCCCATATGAGCAAACAATGGAGTCTATCGATTTGCATAGGCTTCTCTTGAGGTAAATTCTTCATCAGCCAAATATTTCCCTATAGACAGCTGGTAAACACTTGGTGCAGGGTATGATCTATGAACTATCGATGTATGGGGTCTGACGTTAGCCTGATGAAATATAATTTTTCTCCTGTTGGCCAAAGCTGAGTGCTTCTGGGTGATAGCTTCCTTCAAACTAAAAAGTTTGGCCGTAGAAGAGCAGCTTATAGTGGCTGATTCCTCATCATTTCCACCAAGCTCGCAAAAAAAACCTTCTTGACCGTAAATTTTGGATTCTAGACCATTTGCGACGGCTCACTGTCCTTCAACCACGACCGTTTTCATACGACGTTCCTGGAAGTGATGCCCTTTTCATCACCAGCCACCATCCGATTCAGCAACTGATCGATTGATCGATTTTGTTACGATTCAACAGCGTTTGGAAGATGGAGATTTGGCCCATGAAATTATCTACGACCTCGAAGTTATGACTGTCAACAGTGACGTGGGAGCCAATTCGAGAATGCGATGACTGTTTGTTTGATGACAGGAGATATTTCGTCTTGCCCTCAACCACTACCAGACCCATTCGCTTCGCTTCTTTATCAAGTCAGGAGAAAGCAGAACTCACGGCGCGGTTGTTGAGGCCAATAATGTCGATATCATCGGCTTACGCCAGCTTATAGAAGATTGTACCTTCTCTATTCAGCTCTGCTGCTCGTATTATTTTCTCTAGCATTAAATTAAAAAAGTCACCCCATAAAAAGTCACCTTGTCTGAAACCTCGTTTGGTGTCGAACCGCTCGGAGAGGTCATTCCCGATCCTGACGGAGCTTTTGGTGCTGCTTATGGTCAGTTTACACAGCCGTATAAGTTTTTCCGGGATACCCAATTCAGACATAGCGGCGTAAAGGCAGCTCCTTTTCGTGCTGTCGAAGGCGGCTTTAAAATCGACGAAGAGGTGGTGGGTGTCGATTCTCTTTTCACGGGTCTTTTCCAAGAAAAATGGTTGACTTAGCAGGTCTAAAGCAACACTGATAAGGTCCAATCAGTTTGTTGACGGTGGGCTTTAGTCTTTCACACAATACGCTCGATAGGACCTTATAGGCGATGTTAAGAAGACTTATTCCACGGTAGTTGGCGCAGACTGTGGGATTGCCTTTTTTGTGGATTGGGCAGAGCACATTTAGGTTCCAATCGTCGGGCATGCTTTCGTCCAACCATATTCTACAAAGTAGCTGATGCATGCACCTTGTCAGCTCTTCGCCGCCGTATTTGAATATCTCGGCCGGTAATCCATCGGTCCCTGTCGCTTTGTTGTTTTTTAAGCGGACGATTGCTATTCGGACTTCTTCACAGTCGGGTAACGGAACAAATTTTCCATCGTCATCAATTGGAGTTTCGGGTACACCATCTCCGCGTGTTTTCTCTTCACTGTCATTCAGTAGGCTGGAGAAGTGTTCCCTCCATAAATCCAATATACTCTGGGCATCTGTCACTAGCTCACCTCCCTGGGTCCTACAAGAGTTTGCTGCGGTCTTGAAACCTTCTGAAAGTCGTCGCATCTTTTCGTAGAATTTTCGAACATTGCCTTTGTCGGCCAGCTTCTCAAGCTCTTCATATTCACGCATCTCGGCCTCTTTCTTTTTTTGTCTGCAGATGTGTCTTGCTTCCCTCTTCAGCTCCCTCGGTAGCTATCCCACTACGCATGTGTTGTGGCCGCTCGCAATGTTGCGAGGTAGGCAGTACGCTTTATTTCCACCGCGAGACGGCAGTCCTCATCGTACCAGCTGTTTTTTGCGATCTTTCCGAAATCCAATAGTTTCGTTTGCAGCTCTACATAGGGTGTGCTCTCAGAGAGCAGGTGAGTAAGGCGAGTAGAAAACCGTACGACAGTCTGTTGTGTTTGCAGCTTTTCAACGTCGAACCTGCCTGAAAACTATTTATATGATATCGTAAAAATCTAGCCATTTCTGGAAAGTATTGATCACTTATAATTACTCATCAGCTTACTAAGCTTCCTTCAAATATCTCAAAAACTGAGAAATGCGTTAGAGTTCAGAGAGACTGGCGAACAGACAGACAGACAGTCATGGCTAAATCAACGCATCTCGTCACTTTAATCATACTGGTTGACGTTTTGATGGGTCTTTCTCTGATTCTCCAGCCACTTACATACTTTGATAAAGAATTAATACAACATTTCATGTTGAAAGGTATAACAAATTTTCTTCCAAGGGCAGGTTTGCGGGATCGACCATACCGTGTGTATATCAAAAACCCATCGGCAATTCTGCAAAGAGCAGACAACCGTGTCGGTGGAGAGTTAAGCATGTTAAGTTATATCTAACAGAATGGCGAGATCATGAATTTTCAAAAATAAACTGCATAAAAATTTAATAAAGATAAGAATAGCAAAGAACCTTTTTTAAATCAATAATACGAGTATGTAGAACATCTTTTTTTTTTTAGTTATGCCTAAAGTGTTTTCCCTTGTTTTTGGCATAAATAATTCAATACCTTTTACACGCGCTGATAAATTAATAAATATTAAATAGACTTTTCTCGTAACAATGCGAAAGCACGTGCGTCGTCAACCCTTTTGAAAGTGTCAAATGGTCTCGGCTAATTAGATGAAAATTCAAAATACACCAGCACTGTCTGGGTACAGCTATCACTGACGGGCGATCAACCCACATAAGTTCAACCCACAATAGTGTCTAAACACGCCGAGAAAGAGAGAGAGAGCGGCGCACGAGTTGAGTACCTTTTCCTATCGACTTTGACACTTTCCGGGTTACAACACATTATCCGACTTTTCCGCACATCATGCGGATGCGGAAAGGCGGTGCAGTTTTCAAATATAACAAAACCAAACAAACACCAACAAAAAAAAAACAAAAAATACGCAATAAACAAACGGATATTCCTCAATCAAGAAGAAAGCAAACCAGCAGCACTTTATAACAGTAGTTACCAAAGTACAAGCATACATACATACGTGTACATACATATGTGAACTGATATCACGAAGTTACGACTTACGCGCTTAACGCACTCGCATACGCAATTTTAAGAATAGAGAATTTGATTAATGCAAAGCTGTCACTGATATGTCACATGCGTGTCAAATTCTGACATTTGACATTTTGCCAGCGACACCAGCGCCAACGGTGGTACACACACCCTCGTAAATATGTATAGTACATATGTATGTATGTTTGTATGTATGTACGAGTATGAATAAATTCAATTGCTGGTAAGTGTTGCCAACACATTAACATTTCGTCCCTCTTCACGAGCGCAGGACAAGCAGGAGCACAATCAGCTTGACGCTTGGTTGACGGAGGGAGAATAAGTAGAAAAGTTGAGGCGGAAAAAAATGAAAAAAAAAAAACAAAAAAATAACGAGAACATATAAAACACATGCACACATTTTTACAATTTAAATGCGTTAATTCATTGGTCCTTTCGTGTGTGTTTATTCCAATTGTTGGGGTAACTCTAGCGTGGCATTTCTGTTGCTGCTGCTGCTGTTGCTCATGCTGGTCCTGTTCATGTTGGTGCCACTTCCATTTTTGTGGAAATTTTTCACTGTTTGTTTGTTTTTGTTTTTGTTTTCTTTTTTTGTTCGTATGGCTGGTGGCACATGACTTCTTTGCTTCCTCCTCTCAACACCAGCGCACAGGCAAAGGTAAGAGTATGTCGGTTTATTGCCCGAAACGCGCGCAGAGTACATACAGTGCGACATTATTGCTTGATAATTACCCAGAGATATTAGATTCTGTACACTGGGTAGAATTTTATATAAAGTTCCGCTATTTAACACTGAAGTATGTATATCCTAGTCATCAGTTCTTAACACACTTTCTGCGGTCCTTTACATTCTTGGCTGTACTTTAATTGTCCAAATACATATTGTAACTTTTGTATGTATTAATTCGTGTGTTGTTTTTTCGAAAATTAAGACTTTATTGGGAAAAAATTGTTATACATTTAATGTTCAAAGTATTGCCCATCGGTAGTTATGATATTTGTCCATCTTTCTGGCAGTTTGTGGATCACATCCCAAAATAACTTCTCCGGCTTGGAGGTCAAGAAAGGATCGAGCCAATTTCTGATACCCTGTTCTGAAGTTAAGCGTACTCTGGTGAGGGCATTCTGCATTGATCTGAACAAGTGGTAATCGGAAGGTACTATGTCTGGGCTATAAGGCGGGTGAGGTAGAACTTCCCACCCAAAGTTTTCCAAATAGTTTTTAACTGGCCTTGTAACATGTGGCCGTGCGTTGTCATGATGAAAAAATATTGAAAAATTATTGATTCGTGTCTGGTCGCATGTTCTGGTCGTTTTTCCGCGATGGCCTTTTTCAAACGAATCAATTGTTTTCGGTAGAGGTCCCCATTGATCGTCTGACCCGATTTCAATAGCTCATAATAGAGCACACCCTTGTGGTCCCACCAAATACATAACATAACCTTGGCACCATGGATATTCGGCTTTGCCGTGGATGTCGATGGTTGGCCGGGCTTCACATACGGTCTTTTGCGCTTTAAGTTATCATAACGAATCCATTTTTTCATCGACAGTGACAATCCGATGCAAAAATGACTTCTTTTGGTGGCGTTGAAGCAACATTTCCGGCATGCAGAATCGACGTTCGACGTCTCTTGGCTTTAATTCATAAGGCACCCAATTTCCAAGCTTCTGGATGAATCCTAATGATTTTAATCGTCTGGAAGCAGTTGCTTGATCAACTCGTAATACTTTTGCAAGTTCTGCTTGCGTCTGGCATGCATCTGTGTCGCGCAATGTCTCCAACTCTTCGTCTTGAAATTTTTTGGCTATCCGGGTCGTTCTCCGTCGTCTAAGTCGAAATTGCCACTTTTAAACCGTGCAAACCACTTTTGACACGTTCGTTTGGCTAAAGCATGGTCACCATAAACGTCCAGTAAAATACGATGGCTTTCTGTAGCACTTTTCTTCATGTTAAAGTAATGAAGAAGAACTCCCCGCAAAAACACTATCTGGTACAAATTTCGACATTTTCAAATGAATAAATTGTGTAAGCACCAGAAGAAAAAGAGAGAAAGACACATTATACTGCTAAGTTGATTTAGCCATGTCCATCTGACCGTCTAGTCCCTCAGTTTTTGAGATATTTCAACCAAACTTGCTAAGCAGATATATTTATTTTTATGCTGTACTAGGTGTACCATGCTTAGCACCCCCCTCCACTCATTGAATGTATGAAAAATTAATCATGGGATATCTTTTCGTCATAACATTATTTACTAAATACTTATGGGAATACAACATTTTTGTTTTAACCAATGACATTGGTTCACTTCCCGGAGAGAAGCGTTGGTCGAGTTTTTGAATAGGTCGGTTCCTGGTCAGCTTCCCGGAGAAATGAGTAGACTTCCTGTTAATCTAAACAAAAAGCTACTTACGTGCCGAATTTCAAGTAAATCGAACGATAAATAGGTTTTCTTCGAATTGGTCAGTCTCTTGTCCAATTGCCGAATTTTTTTTTTTCGTAAAAGCCTGCCCAGGAATGACAGAAACCATTTGACGAGATTTCAATTCAATCAGTCGGTAACTTTTGGAGAACACCCGTTACAAGCGGGCATAAGAGTTTTTTTTTCGAATAGATCAGTCCACGGTCCACTTCGGTCGGTGACTTTTTGAGATTTTTAGAAATTTTTTTAAAGATTTTTTTTCGGAAATAGGAATAAGCAAATTGGAAAGAAAAAACAAATTAAAAAAAATAAAAAATTAAAAAAAAATTAAAAAAAAATTAAAAAATAAATTGTATGGAAAAAAGTCACTTTTTGGAATTTTCCCATTTTCCGATTTTTCCCCTAGCAAAAGTATTAGGTTTTTTTTTTCTAAACCTTCCCAGATCCACACCGAGTAACCACTGAAAATTTCACTAACAAACAAACATTCATTTTTATATATTAAAATTAATCATTAGATGAAATCGGTCAGTTCGAACCGCTATAACATAGAGCCGATTTCTTCAGCTATGAGAATTTGGACCATAAAAACCATGAAAAGCAACAAGAACATGAAATTGTGTATTCTATATACATAAATACATATATACATTCAAACACTGAAAATAATCGAAATCGAAAGACTATATCATGTAGCCATATTTCGCGGCCATAATAGCCGAGTGGTCGCCATTGCGTACTGCCATTCGGGCGCCCGGTATTCGAGTGCTGGTTCGATCAACATCCAAATTTTATAGAAAATCAATTTTTCTAATTGCGGTCACTCTTCGGCAGGGAATTTCAAATCCTTCTGACATCAAATAAATGCTCCGCATAAAAACACGTCAGGGTCCGTTCGGAGGCGGCTTAGTATAGGTAAGCAACCAAACGCATACTGCAAATTGGACGAAGAGCTTCTTCGCCTTTAACCCACATTGTTCATATAACAAATACTACTGTTCAAAGAGCATTTAAATATTTGCCTTGACCAACCTACTTTTATGGTGAAAGCCACACACTTCAGCACCAAGTGCTAGGAATGTTAGAAGTTTAGTGAAATAATTTTTTTCGAATTTTGTTGGTATTTTTAATTTTCACATTTTTGAGTAATTCCTCGAAAAAAAGTTGTTTTTGTTACAATTTCGAATACCTTTAGGGCAATAAACTTTTCTATTTTCTTAGTCCTTCGCATCGTGTTTTCTATTAATACATATGTACATACATGTAGGTATATTCATACAAACATATTACATACATACATATGTATGTACATATTTAAGTATGTACGTACGTACGTAAAGAGTTGTAGTGAAAAGTTACTTTTGCATAGCAATAACAACAAAACAATGTCGCTGTGCTTGAGGAATTCAACATATTTGAGTGGAAATTCAAGTTGAATGCTGTTCATTTCGTGTACCGTTATTATTTTGCTCTTAACTATTTTGTTTTTATTGTTATACTTACATACATACACTCAACCACCGTTAACGTTGATCTCGTGTTGTTGATGTGGGAAATGTCACTTTTCTGACAGTCAACCGTCAACGTGCCTTTCGCACCACCATCCATCCACCCACCCACCATTCCCAAGTCATCGTTCTCTCTGCAGTTACATGAATTTTTAAATATTACACATTTCACGCGCACAAGCTTACGTAAATTGCTTAAATACATATTTATTTACATACAATTGCATACATATGTAAAATAATACAACAATAACAACAAAAACAACAACAACAACAACAACAACAACAACAAGAAAAGGAACATCATCATCAACAACAACAACAATAACAACAACAAGAACAACAACAAAAACAACAACAACAACAACAACAACAATAACAGAGAGTGTGTAATACACAAAACGTCAACAATTAAGTGTTAGTTGATATTTGTACTCAAGCAGGAATAATAAATCTCGCACAACCATTACTTTGATCCCAACAACAATAATCAATGTTGCACTCTCGCCTGTGGATATGTACATATGTATGTACATGCCTTCGATCAACAATCGATCGAACAATGGCAGCCGAGAAATAGAGTGAAAAATCGTTAAAACTATTCGGGCTCCTTAGATCAAAGGCATTTTTCACAGCGCGTACGTATTTGCTGAACGAAAAAAAAAAAAAACAAAAAATAAATAAAACAAATAAATAAACAATTTGCGGAGAAAAACAATTTTTGTTGATTAAATTCATCAATGAAGAATTTTTGTATTCGCACAATGGGAAATTTGAAAATATTGAAAATGAAATACCAAACAAACGCAATATCTATTGACTTGGCTTTTAAGCGAAACCAAAACACAAACCACTATCTGAAGTCAGCAGGTCAATTTTCTCTTTTCTTTTCTTTTAGTTTTAAGAATTTTAATTTATTATTTTTTTTTTTTTTTGGTTTTTCAGTAAATAAACTTACGTTTCAACTCAACAGCATTAAAGTGATGATGTTTATGCATTTACCAAATCAATTATAATTTCAGCAAATAACAACTCTTTTTTGGAGGATTCTTTTTTTCTCGACGACGAAGCCAGCGTTACCCACCTCCCGCCCAACCGACTAAAGCGCGCGTCTGAGGGATAATTGAAAAATCCAACAGACCGGTGACCGAAAACCAGTAAAAGTCCTGACTGCCCATAACCCGAAACCGATCGTGGAAAGTCACGGTTACACTTGCTTCTTACACTAAACAGCTGCTGATTTGTTCATCAGCTGCTATAATATTAGGTCAAGTAAACGGTTCGTTCGGTTTTTTATTGATTTTTCAAAATATGATAACTTTGTGTACATTTGTCCGATTTAAGTCATTGTAAGTATGCGCCGTTTTGTTCGTAAACTTGTTACCAATGAGATTCCAACTTCATTATATCCCTCTCGTAGAAGGCTGCGTCCCTATTGGCAAAAAACTCGGAGAGCCAATTTTCACAGGCCTCTCTTGATGCCAACTTCTCACCATTAAGCGCGTTCGCCATGGACAGGAAAAGATGGTAATCACTTGGTGCCAGGTCCGGACTATAAGGTGGATGCATTAGGACCTCCCATCCGAGCTCCTGGAGGTTCTGGCGCATCACCAAAGACGTGTGTGGCCTGGGGTTGTCCTGATGGTACACAATTCGGCCACTGTTGATCAAAGATGGCTTCTTCTGGATGAGTGCTGCCTTCAAGCGGTACAGTTGTTGGCAATAGAGGGCCGAATTGAGCGTTTGGCCATAGGGGAGCAGCACGTAGTAGATGATTCCCAGATGGAAATTCAGTCCATCATGTTTTTTGCGTTACTTCGTGTGGCACCCAAACATCAAACCAAAAAATCTAAATCCTTACTTCGGATATCTTGAACACGAATGGACGGATGAACAGCCATGGTTTGATATTATTTATGCTGTTACATACAACCGTTAGTTGAACAATCCTAATATATTCTGTGCTCATAGTGCAGCCCTGTCATAGAGTATGTGCAATAAAGCCGATTAGTTGAGGTTCTTAAATTGTTGTTGTTGTAAGAACTAAATAAAAATTAACTTTCGTTCGCTTCTCGGCAAGGAAGACGTAACGGCGCATAGACAGAACCTCCAAGCGTATTTCTGACATGAATTAAAGGCTCCTCATAAAAAAACTATTAACCGTTCGGAGGCGGCTTAGTATAAACTGTAGGTCCCTCCATTTGTTGAAAAAAAACATACAGACAATAAAAACATATTGGGGGAAGAGTTCGACCGAAATATCGCTTAATAGGTTACAATCGACTTGTAATGTTATGGAAGATTCAGTTTCACTTGCTCACAGTTCGCGATTCCTTCGTCTATCTGGTGAAAAAAGTGTCGGAGGAAACTCTGGAAAACTGAAGAAGTGAGAAAAGTCGGAGAGGAAACCGTGCGCTTACGAATAGAGGTTATCAATACTTTGAGTGGACGACAAGATCGCACAATCAACGGCACAGGAAATGAAGGAGATTCCATCCGGCAATGACAAGAGCGATATGTTAAAATTAAAATAAAAAGAAAATGGTGAGAGGACATTAGTTGTACGTAGATATTTCACTAAAAGTAAGCCATGTCAAGTCTTTTTTTTAATCATTTAGCAAACCAAAATTTGAGTCGCTCATTGGTATCCGATGATATCCTATAATACTAAAAGTATGTATGTACCTATGTATGTATTTGTAACTGGAATAAAACTAAAGATGACCGAGTTCGATACTCTAGTCCGCACACAAACTTGTGAAAGCGTGAAGAATGGCAAAAAAGGCAAGTAACATTTTTTTAATGACTTCAAACTAAAATATTCTACCCTTTCCTTATATAGGTACATAGGCACATATATACAGTTTTCCCCACATACCTACCTGTGCAGTAAACATCCAGCATCCCATTTTATGCTTCGGACGACGCTGCGCTGGCAGTAGTGTTAACTGTAATTTACCAATGTTTGGCATTATTTATTTAGTAGAACAATTGTGAAGCAAGCAATTCATATAGTATAATCAAGGCACTTATATGTACATATACACACACACATATATACGCTGATGACAACAGATACCTATATACATGTTTATAACGGAAGTTGTGCCATTTTCCCCAAGCGAAACTTGCAACGTTGTGTTGACATTTGAACGCGCAGGAAACAACGAACAAATTAAATACTTGTAATAACAACAACAACAACAACAACAACGAGCAAACAAACAGGCATAACACACAATACAACAACATTAACAATGAAGAAAAATTTTACTTAAAACAACAAACAAATTATATACTTGTAACAACAACAACAACAACAACAACAACAACAAGAACAACAACAACAACAACAACAACAACAACAACAACAACAATAACAATAACAACAACAACAACAAGCAAACAAACATATATAACACACAATACAACAACATTAACAATGAAGAAAAATTTTACTTAAAACAAAAAACAGTAACAACAAACATTAATAAACAACAAGGACAATGATGACAATAATAACTCACACCAGCAAAGCGGCAACGAAGCAGCTGCCAAAAATTAAAAAAAAATTAAAAAAAAAATTAAAAAATGGAGAAAAAACCATCCTCGCAATATAAAAATGCAGAATACAAATAATAAAAGCCAAGTCTACAGTCAACCTGGAGGAAACGAAAGAATTCATTTGAGCGCCATTGGAAGCAACATTTTTCAATTTAAGCAGCATTTCCTTGCTGTGTGTGGCTGTGTGTGTGTGTGTATGGTGAGCACACGCGGCGCATGGTGCCGTTGATGGTGCTGG
Source organism: Ceratitis rosa (assembly GCA_037013455.1). Classification (NCBI taxonomy): domain Eukaryota; kingdom Metazoa; phylum Arthropoda; class Insecta; order Diptera; family Tephritidae; genus Ceratitis; species Ceratitis rosa. The sequence continues at coordinate 10,867,107 of JAWMAG010000006.1, forward strand.
TGGTGGTGGTGGTGCTCGCTTGACGGCATTCGCTGTTCATCTGCTTGAATGGCGGATGTGACACACATGCATTCAGTTATTCATTTGTATTGTGTAATTGTTATTGTTGTTGTTGTATGGAAAAAAGCTACTATTGCAAATGATACCGACAATTCTTGCTAAGAACATACAATACACACATACACACATACACATATACGAGTACATACATATGCATATGAGAGTGTTCATACATAAAATATGTATGCCATGCAAAATACAAAAGTGCAAGTGCTTGTCATGTTTACGTCAGCATTGTTGACATTTGAATGAAACTTAAATGTAGCCATGCTTCTTCTTCCATGTTCCATCTTCTTTTTTATTTTTATTTTTTTTATTTTTGCTCTTCCTATTGTTTTATTTGCAAGTTTTTTCTTTGCAGTTTAATACATACATACATATATTTATATAGATATAGGTTCATACATGCAATATTTCTACCCAATAAATTTAGGGATAAAAGGATAATGGCTTTTTGTTACTTTCAGTTTTGGTGTCCACAATTTTTAAATAATAATAATATGAAATTGAGTTGATGTTTTAGTGATGAAAATCAAATAATCAAATTCATTGCATTTTCTAGTAATTTTATGTATATCAACGGCTGTCAGGCATGTCATTAAGGCCAGGTTCTTCCAAGAAACTTTTTTTATTTATTTAAACAAAAAAAATTATAAATCAAAGTTTTTGTAGATAAGTATACAAATAAAAAATATTGTAAGATTATCTCATCTTCCAGTAGGTTATCGGTGCCAGTCAAGCATATGTTGAAAAGTCTATTTTTTAATGAAGATTGTGACTAATGTGCTAATCGCCCTTAGTGTATTGTAATTTAGCATGAATGTCTACTTAAGCGTTTACCTTTTCATAAGATCTGATGAGATACCAAACTCTATGCGCCAGAAAATAAGTGGAGTTTGACTTACTCACTATAGCTTGGTTTCACGTGGCTTTTTTGAAGCCCAGTTCCAGACTAATCAAGCTATTCTTTTAGCCACATCCAGATGAATGATAGACAAACAATTGTTCCACTTTTGTGAAGCTCTGGGCATTGCTTCATCTTCAAATGGTACAATAGACAATGGTACTGAGATTTACGAGTTATGGATTCTAATAAAGAAAAAAATGCTTAATTTACATCTCAACATTCGGTATACCGATCCTAACCAGATCAACAACTAAAAGGCTTTTAAGCACGATTATGTGATTATTTGAAGTATTTTTGACACTACGAAATACTAATATTCAGTCTTCTCCAATAAATGCGCTCTGCAAGTGCTCTCCAAGTGTATGATTGGTAAGCTTCGTGGCGCAGCTTATTACGATTGCAAAAGTTTTAATTTAATTTACTGAAAGCACTCTTAGAATTATTGTAAAATTTTGGACAAAAGAGGTTTCATAGTTGAAGTGATAAACAATAGATTGTATGATAATGAGAGCATAACTAGAGACTGAAGATTCCTAAGGGGCGTATATCTGAAAAACGGAATCATTCGCCTTGGGTTCAGCGTATCTTGATGCTCTTTGCATCTTTAATATTATAAATTTTTGTTTGGTCCCCATAGATATGGGAACACAAAGTCAACGCCATTTTTCACGTGCCATTCAGTTTGTAATGGCTTAAAGCTTTTAGTTTTAGAAATTTCCAAATACCAATTAAATATTTCATTTTTTAAACAAATAATATATATGTAAATTTGCTGCTTAGATAAGACAATTTGGTTAGGAAAAAAATTGAAAAGATATTTGCAAACTTAATTCAAACGAATTTATGGCCTTAAGCATACGCGCATACTCACACAGATCCCACCGTGGATTTACCCAGCCAACAGCTGCTAATCGTTTCACTAAATAAATGCGCATATTTTGCGGAAATTATGCAAAAAAGAGGGTCAATCAACTTTTTTCGTGCAAAAAACCTCGTCGCCATTTCTAAAAAAATCGTTTCACACACAAATTTCGTGAAGTTGACACATCAAGAGCAGCAGCGGCACTCACTACCAATCAGCTTGGAGACTGGCGAAACCAGTTGAAGGTAAAGTGGCGTTGTGAATATGTAATGGTTATAATTTGATACTTATTGTTTATTGTATTGTACAATGCACATTGATATATGTGTATGTGTGTGCCGTTAGTATTTGTTTTTTTTTTTTTTTGCATAAATTCCAGCATTTCAAACCATTTGGCTCAATCAAAACGTTGTTTCATTTACCCAATAACTTTTGCATATCAACTTGTATAGTTTGCGATACATTTACACACATATTCACATATCTATAGTTTTTTTTTCAATTTTTCTTTAAATTTTTTTTTTACGTTTTGAACTTCTTGCTTTTGTTTCAAATATTTAAATCATCGCATCATTGTGCAAAAATAACTCACGGCAGCGTTGATATCAATTACGTTGGCACAATATTTAACATTTTTATACAATCAACGAAAACATAATGCACAAGACAAAAACAAAAATAACGGAAAGTTATTCATTTTGTTTTTTGTGTTTAGCCCAAAGCTCATTTGAATTCTTAATTAACAACGGCGCCTGTACAAAGCTAATGAGTAAATGACGTGTTCGGGCTTGCTGTTGTTCGATAAAATTGTAAGACCTTTTCTCAGCAGGCAGAGTGAAGTTATTCGTATTTTAAAAGAAGAATTTTTAATTTTTTCGTTTTTTATAATTTTAATAAATTTCGCATGAATAATAATATTAAAATATATTCAGGAATCCATGATAACGTATAAAGAGTATTTTGCTATCAAATAAGCCTTTCCTACAAAAAAAAATATGAATAAAAAACAAATATTTTAATAAAATTTAAAACTTTTTATTTCTACAAAAAAATTTTGAAACTCTCTCTCTTGACATTATACCTAGATAGGCCAAATGAAACAAAAAAAATATAATTTGGAAAATTTTTGATTTTTGATGATTTTTATTACATATAAAATTTATACTATTAAGCACATAATAATTTTTTTCGCTCATTAACTTATAAAGAAAATATTTTTTTTTCAAAAATTAATGTTTTTTTTTTCAAAATTAAAGAAAATCTTGTTTTAATTTCGTCTAGTACATTGGACATACAATGATGAAATGAATTTAAAAAATTTTTATTTTTTTTCATGATGACTTTTTTCACATAATTTTTTTTAATTTCACAAAGTTAGTAATTTAATTTCAAGTAAAAAAACTGATTATTCAAAAAATAATTTTGACTTTAACGCGTTTTTCGGCGTTTTCGTTTGTATTCAGTCGCCTCCCAGCAGCCGATGAATTTTTATGAGAAGCTTTCCATTTTATATCAGAAATATACGCGGCACCCAATTAGTCGTTATAAATCTTTATATCTTTACTATGTAGATATTTACAAAATAGTAAGTTTGGAAAATTGGCTCAATACTGTAATTCTGAACTATGTACAATACATATTTGCAAGTTAAATTTTTTTTTTTAAGTTTTTTCTTTTACTTAAGTTTTATTTATAACGTCAAAAAAACACCATTTACATTCTTCAATATGGGAAAATTAACTTTAATTACAAATAGAAGTAAATAAAATATTTCAAACTACAAATTTAGAACCGTAGAGTACAGTCCAGTAAATCTAACTTCATTCAACACAAGTATCAGACCTACATGTCGTATGAGTAACATATAAATGAAAAGCCAAAGGTAGTATAGTATACGAGCATGTACCATATTCTTGAACTAAATTCTTAAACTAAATTTTCCTTTATTGAAAAATCATTTTAATCAAGTTTAACCATTAATATCTACGACCATTTGGCACTTTTTTTTGGGTAACTTCATAGTTCCATTAGCACATAAACATGGTATATCTGTAAATCACTTGACCAAATAAATTTTAGTGGCCATTCGGTCGGCTAATTTTCTATCATTAAGGGAGTTTTACAGAGCTCAAAACAAATGGTAGTCGACTAGTGCAAGGTCTGGGCTATATAGCGGATGCAACAACAAGCCATTCCAAATCCACAAGCATCATTTTGTTTGCCTTCAATTCACTCTTAAAACACATTTGTGGAGAGTTTTCGGTTTATTTTTTATTATTTTATTTTTTTTTTGTTGCATTTTATATTTTCGTATTTAATCCGTTTTTCATTAACGTTGATGAATCGCTTCTGGGATCATTCGACTCTGTCGCGTTCCACATGGGTTTCACTGAGAGTAATTCGGACAATCACATTTTGTTTTTAATTAATTCAAATGACACCTAAACACCGTTACAGAATTTCATCGGCTTTTTGAGTGACTGGCCAATCGGAACGCGGCTCAACTTTGACATCAAAATTTCTGAATAGGAATAGAGTAAATCACTTGTGGGATTAGCGTTCGCTTACAGCATTCTCCTCATAAACCACATACATTTTTCTACACGATTTTGCTGAGTTTTCACTATTAGTGTATAGTGTATTTAAAAATTTTATTCACTTTCAAATTCACACAAAAGATGATTTACAGAACTACAATATCTTGATGAAAAATTTTGTTTGGAAACCCTTTTTAATTTGACAGATTATTATTGCCCGAAAAAATTTTATCAAGACCACCGAGTAACAAAAACCGCTGAGTAATTTTAATTCATATAAGCAGTGGGGTACACAGAAATGATTCTTAGTAAGGCAAAGTTTTTCAAAGACATCAATTTTCTTCATAAACTTTAAAGTTTTTCTAAAAAAAACTTATTTTGGCTTGTGATTGAGCTAGAATTTGCTCTTGATATTTTCGGTATTGGAAAGGCGAAAATTGTCGCCGACATGTTTTGAATTCACTTTAATTTATAGCAAAAATCATAATTCAAACAATTTTAAATAATTTTTTTTTTCATGTATCAATTCTGTGATCTGTGATTTAACTCCACAATAAATATAAGAATATTCAGAACTCATTTTTTGGAAAAATATTAATAAGCCCACCACAAAATGGAGAAGGGGCTCGACCGGAGCCCGACCGGAGATCGACTGAAAATCGCTCCAGCGGTTACAAAGCGCCAATTTAAGATGTACATACTAGCAGACTCGGCTACACGTTCTGTTCCAAAACTCCAATGAAATAAAAATAATGTGGGTACCAGCGCACATAGGAATTCAAGGCAATGAAATAGCTGATAAAAGAGCTAAACAAGCTTGCTCTGAACCACTATACGTATCGGGACACTTCACCGATAACGATATTAAAAATTTAGCTAACCAAGTTCTCAGTGACAAATTCATTAACGAGTGGAGTAGCTACAACCATCATTACAAATATTTTAATACGTCAGGGACAAGGCCAGTCTACCCTTCATACCCTTTTTCCAAGGATATAAGAACATTTATGCGTCTTCACATTGGGCATACACTAGCTACTCATGAACATCTTTTGAAAGGCCTACCTAAACCAAGCTGTCCGCATTGTGGTTGTACTGAATTCAATGTTATCCATATCCTCGACAACTGCCCAAACTCACAAGTAATAAGAAGTGGAATATTCAACAACTTCAAGCCATCTGATCATCTTAAAATCCCTAGTGACCGTAATATTAAACTAATTGCAAAATTTGTATCTCTTTGTAAAATAACCATGTGATAAAAAAAAAAAAAAAAAAAAAAAAAAAAAAAAAATCATTATCAAATATAAAATATTACTGATATTTTTGTAGTATTTTTATTATTATCACATAAGCTAGAAATAATTTATAATATTTATACTTTAATAACCTTACATTGTATAACACTTTAACATTAGTTTAAATATAAGCCGAAGGCCCTGGCAGCCAGTGCTTTAGTTTGTAAGTGGAATAATTATTAATAATTGTTTCTCTTTTAAATAAATAAAAAAAATAAATATTTAAATTTGTATTACGAAGAACGATACAAACACTATTTAAGCATCATCTAAGTCAAAATATTAAGTTTTTCATTTTATTTTATTTAATTATTTATTTATTAATTAATTAATTAATTTATATATTTATTTTTTTTTATTTGTTTATTTCTTCATTTATTTTATTAATTAATTAATTTATTTATTTATTTATTTATTTATTTATTTATTTATTTATATATTTATATATTTATTTTATTAATTTATTTATTTATTTTTTTTTTGTTTATTTCTTAATTTATTTATTTTATTAATTAATTTATTTTTTATTTTTATTTATTTATTTATTTATTTATTTACTTATTTATTTATTTACTTATTTATTTATTTAGTTGTTTATTTATTTATTTATTTATTTATTTATTTCGTTATTTATTTATTTATTTATTTATTTATTTATTTATTTATTTATTTATTTATTTATTTATTTATTTATTTATTTATTTATTTATTTATTTATTTATTTATTTATTTATTTATTTATTTATTTATTTATTTATTTATTTATTTATTTATTTATTTATTTATTTATTTATTAATTTGTTCAAACATACAACCATAAGTTACTTTACAATGCTCGAACTTAGTTCGAATAGCTTAGAATAAAATAAAACATAATATTAACACCTTAAGTATAATGTTAAAACTGTCCTAAACAAATTTTTTATTTTTTTTTATTTAATTTTTAATTTGTTATTTTTTATTTTGAAATTTTTCTTGATATACAACTTGAGATTCTTTTTCAAAAAATATTATTTATTTTATAATAATATGCTTTGATTCATATACCCAACGACGCCCAAAGAACCAAACTATCTACATTTCTACTCATATCAATACAATTTCAAGCCTTTCTGCTAATGCAGTTCCCAATCGTTGATGTTGTGGCTGCAATTTTTTTTTTTTTTTGAAAATCAAATGCACATTTCGAGTGAAATCAATTGCATAGAAATATAACGAGGATTTACATTTGCAACGCAGCAGTGTTCATGCAAAATTGGAAACTTAGTAAAAGCTCATGGCCCCTGCCAAACGTTCCATCGCGGCAAGAGTGCAAATAATGTCAAAGCGCTAACCTCAAGTACAGATTTGGTATTCAATGAAGGTGCTAAATGTATTGTATCGAACAATTTATTGTCAACAGCTACAACGTACATACATACATATGAGTACTCAAATATGTGCATACATATGTATGTATGTATTTAGTGGTCATGCTAGCGTGCGGTTAAATATTTAGTACAGTGGGTAAAAGTCTAAGGAAATTGTTTGCTATGGAAATTGTACGGAATTTTAAGCCTTCGGTATTGGCTCATCAGTGACTACTGAAACCTTTTACACCTCAATGCCATACAAATTTGTTAGACCACAATTTTCAATTTTATTTAGCCCGTCTTTCATAAGCAATTTTAATTGGAAAAAGAGCAGAATAGAAACTCAAAAGCTTATTAATAAAGAGTCTTTCCTCATTGAAGAAAATTTCTTCTGTGAGAGCCCTCAAGAGGCAGTGAATGTTATTTTAGCTGAAATATTTGTCGCAATCGAACTAGAAAGGGCTTCATATGATTATTTTCATGTATATATATCTTTGCCAACACTTCCAATTCTTGGTGGGTTATTTTCTTCCGACACGGTAGTCCAACTGGTACTTCGCTGGTTTTTTTCTAACAACAAAAAGGAGCCCTCCAAAATTAACGTTTTTTACTGTTTATGGGAGCACTAAGAGTAAGATCGACGTTAAAAATCCATATTGTCTAGAAGTCCTAAGTCCAATACAATAACCCAAACAAGTTTTGCCACTTAAAAAATTATTTCATGTGACACTTCTTTGATAAATTGTTAACTCGAGTATCTGATATGCTTGATTTTTGAGTGAAAACAGAAAACAAGTAAAAAAAAATCTGAACAAAAAGTACAAAAAAGTGGAATTTTTAATTATGTTTACACTTAGCCGGGCTTCCTATCAAAGTTTCTTGACAAGGCCGTGTTTGAATTATGTTTTGTCGAAGTTTGATTGTGTCCGGATTATAACTACCGAGATTTTCCATTTCAAGTTTTTGTATGTCGGGAATTAATTATATGTCTACTACTTAAAAGCCAAGGATTTTAGAGAAAAGCATTGCGCGTAGCAAGTTCTGTGTGCGGGCCAAAAACGAGATTGTCACTGAAACCGATTTTCCCAATACAATTTTGTTCAAAGATGAAGCTCACTTTTTTGAATGCGTACGTTAATAAACAAAATTGTCGCATTTCAAAAGATGATAATCCACAAGCCACTGTTGTGGCGCAGTTGCATCCTCAATAAGTCACAGTTTGGTGCGCTCGCTGGGCAGAGGGAGTCATTGGTTCCAACAAGACGACGCTATATATTACCGTAGAGCCAACGAAACAATTAATTTATTGAAAGAAACCTTTGATGAGTTCATCTTCACGTGTAGAGAGCCTCCAAGATCAGGCGATTTAACACCGCTAGCTGGACTATTTTTCGTGGGGTTATATGAAGTCGTTTGTCAATGCTTGCCTAAGCTCGAGACGATTGACACCTTGCAGGAGGTGCGTTATTGGTGACATGGCGATACTACTGACAATTATTGGCGATACTACATGCCATTTTCCAATGTAACAATCGTATTGTGGGCCTGCGGCGTGGTCTTCAAGATCGTGCAATGTAACCTTACTGGACTAGTTTTTGTGGGATTATGCGAAGTCGCTTCACTACGCAGATAACCTCGAGATGGTTGACGTCTTGGATGAGACGGCGCATGTCAACTGAATGTCAACTATATACAGTTCCAATTGCAGCAGGAAGTGGTCGAAAATTGTGCTTCTCGGTTGGATGGCGGTCACTCGCCCGAACTCATTTTTAAAACATTATGACAAACCCTTACCTTTAGAACAGAACTGAATTTTCGGCAATAACATTTAAACTATATTTAAAAAAAAAGACATATTTTGTGTGTTCGAAATACCAAATTTCACGTTTTATGACGCTTTTTTGATTGATTCAAAACCTCATATCTTAACAAATCATTGTTGGAGGCTAATGACAATAACTTTCAGCGTCAACGCGTAGTTCACCATATTTTGAAACTTTCTTGATGGATTTCTGACCCCAAACCTCAAATCTTAAAATCGGTTTCAAATATATCAAGAGGTCGGAGCAAGCTTTGAGGGCTATTTTTCCCCGTGGTACCAGATATAGGTCTCCGGTCAAACCTCGTAGCCGAAACTACTATCAGTTGAGCTTCCATACAGCTCCGGACTGGTGGCCTGCGACTGGACCTCATACACCGCGTACCAACTCTAACATGCTCATTCATACACCTAACATAAAGGTAAAACAACTCAAACACACGTATGTTCTCTCCACATACCCCCCAAACCCCACCAAACCCCTAGAGTCTGAGTACATCGGGCGTCTCAACACATCCATGACCCAGGCAGACTTGGCTAGATCAACTCAACTCGTCTTTTTGACCCGTTCCTTTTTTTTTCTGGTACTTATCCCGGGCCAAAGCTAATATGTCACTGTAAACCCCAAAAAAAAAATATCTTTTCTTCAAGAATTTTTTTTTATGTGAAAATAAAGGTAATACAATTACAATGTTTTGATATCTTATTAGTTTCATATTTAAAAATTGAAAAAAATTAATTTACAAAAAAAATTTTTTTTTAAACCATGGACATTTTTGTAATGTGAGTTTTCTTCTAAGAGCTCCGCGTCTTGCAGCACCTAATGGCACCTAATTGTTTATAACAATTGTTTAATTTAATTATTATTATTTTTTTTTTTATTTATTTAGTCTTATTCATTTAATTGATATGCAATAAATTCTAACCTCCATTAATTTTTTATTTTATTTTTTTTTTTTTAATTACATTTTTTCCGCATAGATGCCCCACTGTGCAACGTTGGCGGTGCCACAGCAATATCCACTACCACTGATGGAGCCCGCTGTGAAAATAATCGCAAATAAATTGAAACGCTCGCGAAAATTTCGTTAGACGCACTCACAAACACACACACACACACACACGCACATGCATTTGTTACCCGACTGGCGTGTAATGTAAATTTATTAACTGCCCCAATGCGGCAATGCTGGCAATTCATTGCTCTCCGCTGCCTGACGCATCAGCACCAGCATACCCGCCGCCTGTGGCAAAGCAAATGCGAATTCAAACGCCATTGGCAATGCAAAGCGATATTGAGGAGCAGTCGAATGGGCGCTCTAAGCGATTGCCGCTGGTTGTTTGCTGGCCAAACCCCATACGAGCACACACACTCGGTTACATTTCAATGCTTGGCGAATGTGTGTGTCTGCATGAGTGCGTGTGCGTGTGCGTATGCGCTTTGGCTCGCAATTCGTGAATTATTTCTCCCGCTCCATAAATCTGCACGCCTAACGAGGCAATGATTTAATTTATTGCAAAGTATCAATAAATTAAATTTTCCTTTTGCGTACGAAACGCATGAAAATGTGGCACGAAATGTGCCATAGTGTACAACAACAACAACAGACAGTACAGTGGCTAGTAGTGCAAAAAAATTCGCTAAACTCCGATAAATGCCAAGTGAAATGAAGCGAAGTGCAGTTAAATGGCGCAGCCCCAGCCCCAGCCGCAGTCGCAGCCGCAAACGTTTAGTGCAACGCGCAGCCACGCATATTACATGTTGCATGTGCAGCAAAAAAAAACCGTTGTAGCATGCAAAATGCGTGCAATTTGGCTAATGTAAATGTCGACAGCGGGCGAGACTGCCAGCGGCAAATGGTGCAGACACAAGGCAATGAGGCTTGCCGTTGGTGGGCGGCTTAGAATGCGTTTGCGGGCGTTTAAAAGTTTGTTATGCGTGCTTCTCTTCAACTCCGCTTGCGCTCTTAATATTGCATATCTGAATTCATAAACTTCATCTTTCGTACGTCTAATTCGAATTCACATGCATGCCATTGCCACCTGCCACACGCATTTTGAGGTCAGATTGATATTTTCGAAGGAACACCAGAGCTCATGTTCACGCACGGGTATTTCAATTTGGTTCGTCCTATGGATGGATCGGTTTTTTTCATATTCCCATAGATATATAAAGGGTGATCCATTTGGAGGTTCCCTACTTTTTTAAAGAAAAAAAAACACAGGAAATTCAAATTTCAGATGGTCCATAAGTTGAGTATAATTTTTGATGACTCGTCGGATCTTCTTGGATGTTCGAGCGGCTTCAGTTCTTGCACAACCTGTATTTTGTATGCTTTCAATTTAAGATCTCGACCTAAAACCCGCGAAGTCGTTCCCTATGTCAGTCAAAATTGCAGCGAAGGGCGCCGCATCCACTCTCCACGGTCTTCGTGTGCACTCTCTGTTAAAGTTTCTGAAGAAGCGCCATTAAGTTTGTGAGAAACTTATTTGCTTACAAAACTTTTTAATTTTTTTTGTCGTCATTCAAACACATCTCTCTCTCTCTCTTTTTCTCTCCCTTTCCCTCTCTTTCTCTCTCTCTCTCTCTTTCTCTCTCTTTCGCTCTCTTTCTCTCTCTCTCCCTTTCGCTCTCTCTCTCTCTCTCGCTTTCTCTCTCTCTTCCTCTCTGTCTCTCTCTATCATTTTCCCCCTCTCTCCCTCTCTCTCTCTCTGTCTCCCTCCCTTTTTCACCCTCTCTCTCTCTCTCTCTCTCTCTCTCTCTGTCTCTCTCTCTTTTTCACCAGCACCGTGTGCGCGGTTCATAGCATGTTTCACAGTATCAAGCATACATTTGTCTATAAATAAAGTATCTTTACATATTTTTCCCCAACGGAAATCTTCCATTCTCGACGAATTAAAAAAACGAGAAAAAACTTACACTGGTTACTTACTGATCTCACGCGTTTTAGTATCCCTCCGAAACTATTACAGTTACGCCATTCACCAATAGTCTGTCAATACCTTTAAGAACTTTCTCCATGTGAAAAGCGTCATCGGAGCCAAACCACCAACCATAGCAGACGAAAAGCTTGAGCTGCCTCGAGAGTACCGCATAATACTAGATTTTCTCCTACTCCTACCTATCCGGACTCGACCTCATACATATGCCCTTCATGTAACGATGACACTAGACCTCTTTGCATGTCCCTAAAACCAACATATCTAACCCTCTCTCTTTGGTTTTTGATTTTTTGCAAGCGTCACACTGGTTGAGTCTCTTTATATGACTTTTCCGTAAATGTTTCGCCCTCCACCCTTCTTAAAAAGTTTTGCATTATGGAAACTCAAAGTAATCTACGAAATCGGTTAAATTTATAAAGGCTAAAAAAAACTGTTATCTGATTACGAAGTATAGCTTATTTGCACCCGAACTTAGCTTAACCTTATTTTTTTTTTGAATTGAAATTTTTTCTGGAATTTCTTTTTTTTTGTAATCTGTTGTTGTCTGCCCAAATATGCATTTTGCGTGCTGATCTGGCAAATTTGCCAAACCAACAAACAAATCATTCGCGTATCTAACACACATACACACATACAAACACACGACGCATTCGCATTGCAAATTCACATGAAATTAGTGTAGTTTAAGTCTCAGCGAAGTGAGCGCGAAAAAATCAGTCTCTTCCCACACGAATGCATAAATCAAAATGTGATGTCAGCGCGCAACCAAATCCAATTCGAGCAACTTTAAACGCTCGTTAAACATTGCCATCGTTGTCGTCGTCATTTCGGCATCACCAACGCCGCAGGCCGCCAAAGTCAAAGTGGAAGGGAAGGGAAGGGACGGGACGGGACGGCGTGTTTTCGGTTGTGGTCTACACGTGTTACAAGTGTCTTTTAAGCTAATCTATGCTCATTTATTTACTCTGCTGACACACATACATATGTACATACATATTTATATAGTACATGTTTTGTGTTTCATATGTACAAGAGTATGTAGGTATGTGTGTGGGTATGTTTTGGACACAAATTGAATTATGTTTTCATCACCTGCATTTGTTGCATTTGGGGCATTTAGCCAAGTGCGAACTTATATTGTCGTATTAATTTCATCTGAACGATTACAAACTGAGTTGAGTTATTTATTTGAGGGTTTGTACAGTTGGATTTCATTTGAAACACTTTGAGGACTGATTTATGTATTGACATCACTGTTGCTAAAAACTGAGATTTGAGAGTAAAGCTAAAACTCAATTTGAGGGAAAATATTAAATGGCACAGCCATCTTCTCTTCCCTATATCCTTTTATGGTTGGCGTTGTCGTGGGAGATCAATAGACTGAAGGCTGAAAATGAGCGACAGTCCGAACTGTTCCTCCATCCTCCCTGCCATTTGCTTAAGACACTCATCCACGGCGTTCGTTTACCAACTGGTGTACCAGCGGAAAATAAATGTCTAAGTCAATGACGCGAAAGTTCCGACAGTCCATAAAGCGAAGTTACTGGTATGATATTCGACTTGCACCCTGCTTTTCTTCCAGCAGCTCATTCATTCGCCGAGAACTCTGATGACACAGATTGAGGAAGTTTTCTTCTTCTTCTTCTTCTTCTTCTTTATTGGCGTTGGAAACCGCTTACGCGATTATAGCCGAATCAATTATAGTGCGCCATTACTATATTTTTTTCGCTGTCTGGCGCCAATGGGAAATACCAAGTGAAGCCAGGTCACTCTCCACCTGATCCTTCCAACGAAGTGGAGGTCTTCCTATTCCTCTGCTTCCACCAGCGGGTACTGCATCGAATACACGTACTTTCAAAGCTGGAATGCTTTCATCTATTCGGACAACCGCATGTCGTAGGGTTTGGGACCCACGCCACATGAAAAACTAAATCCAATGAAAAAAAAATGAGGAAGTTTTAGGCTTGTCAAAACACTGTCCTTAGGAAAGTAATGTGAAACTTTCTAGTGTCGTCTTGGACTTTACGAGTATGGCGTCTGTTAACGCGCGGAGCATAAAGCACGAAAGAGAGCTGCAAATACCAGAGAAACTCATACGGATATGCAAACTGACGCTAAGCAACACGAAAACGATCTATCAGATTTGTGAAATATCTCTCCGAACCGTTCGGTTCGTAACGAGGCTTCAGTCAAGGTGACTCTCGTGACGTGTTTTCTTACATTTTTTACTGGATAAAGTAATAGTAAAAGTTGCAGTAGTAAATATAGATGATATTGATATCATTTTACTCAACAAACGCGCTATAAGTTTTACTCCTGCTTGGCTAAGGAAGCGAGGCGAACGAGTCTGGTAGTGATTTTAATACATCTCATAAACACCACTAGCAATGTCAGCTTTCAAATCCAATGTAGAATCGCTATTGCCAACAGGTGTTACTTTGGCTCAGTAGAGTGGACCTTGACACTTGACAACAACCGCTGAGTCGCTTTTGGGTGTTTTCGGAAGAAAAGTGTCGCGAAAGAGTTATAGTTCTTTTGTCTAAGGAGAATGGCGAATAACACAGAAGAAGAAACGATTATCCATATGAAATGCTATTACGATATCAGCTCACTGTGAAACCTACAAGAAATCTGATCTCTTTGATTTGAGGATATACCGATTACAATGATCTAATAACTGCCTCTACTGCGGCTGTCCTTACCTATTATCTTAAAATTATGTTCAATCAGTTATATTTACTCTAATAGAACTAATTATAGATAGATCTTCAATCAGTTCAAGGTAAGAACTTACAACAAACTCTTGGGTTAGGGTTTCCTCTAGGGTGCCTCCAGCTGAGCACATAAATACAATGAAAAAATTGGCAAATTCAGTGTTTGTGGAAGCCACAAACATTGAGCTACCTACTGATCTGCATAATCGAATTGGTATTTTCAGCCTTTTCTTATTGACTGTACTGCTACTAAGATCCATAAATATATTATATTATATTATTAAAATTATATAAAGTATTTTTTTTTTGGTGGTTTGAAGTCTATTCTCTTCGTTTCGGACATTTCATTACATCTTATTTTTTATTAGTCAATTCCAAATTTGATTTGCACGTGCTGCAACTTAACCTAAAACCTGCTAATTACTTTATATAAAAGGCACAAATGTGTAATTGTTACTCCTACATGCCTTACAACCATCTATGTAGTATGTATATCCAGCACCCGCTAAACGCGCTAAGTTACTTTCTGACCGTTTACAAAACACAAATCAAATAAATCTACGCCCACACTCAGGTGCACTTGCAATTGACAGCTCTAAACAGCGGTTGTCAACAAATTGAAATGTCAAAAGTGACAGCTCAGGTCTTTTTAAAATTATATGTACATACCTATGATTATACATGTATGTACATATAAATATTTTTAATTTAATATGACGGACGATTACAATACTCAGAACTAATATACAATAATGATGATGACCGTAATATATTTGCGAGAATAATAGGTATAGGGCGGCTGTCAAAGAGTGTCAGACTCTTACTGGAAATATTTAGAATCAATTTGAACGTTAAATAACATATGCTACTTAATAGGTATTAAAGAAAATTTCTGCAAAGATTACTTAAAAAATATTATATATTCGTTTTTTTTTTTCATTTTACTAATAACGTCTATTTACTTTTCTACTAGGCATAATTTCTTTCATGATCTAAATAAACATCTAAAGGGTGTTTTTTTAGAATGTGGTTTTCCAAAAAAATAATACACATATAATTTAATGTTATGACCCAGAATTTAGATTTTGTTTTAAAGATGATTTCGGGCAAGTGAGCGCCGTCCTGGACACGAATAAACTACAGCCGATTCCAAATGCGACAATTTTGTTTATTAACGTGCCCATTCAACGTAAAGTGAGCTTCATTGCCGAAAAAAAATGTTGTTATGAAAATCTGGATCAGTGGTCAACTCATTTTGGGTCCACTCGCTGAGCGGGCGACGGGCTTGATAGTCGTTCGGTTTCCATTCTTGTCGATGATGTTAGATTTTGTAAGTCTGCACAACAAGATCCATCCGCAAAATAATTCCATAAAGTGGCTGGGCTTCAATTATTGCGTGTGATGGCGGATGGCTGTGCGCGTTGTACGGCGTCTCTGAGGAAGCTCATGAACCACCAGAGTAAACATGCGAAACAGATCCATAGTTGCTCGAATTACTGATTCTGTTAGGCGATTATGTCCACCGAATATTGCACGCAACTCAAGCCGAACCATTATTTTGGTAATAAATTTGCCCGATTTGCTGTCAAAAAGACCAACTCTGAAAAATGTATTGCCTCATTGTAAACACACGTCTAAATAACGCTCTTTACTAATGTTTGTAGCACACCTGCAACAACAAATGTCATCATTTAAAAAAAAAAAAATTTCACAGCAAAATAGTGCAAGCATGAGTATTTACACCAAAAGAACAGGAGTATACTTCAGAGAAAAGGCTGCTTCTCACATAGCCAGAGTAAACGTATAGAGTGAGCCGGACTCGAATTCTGGTCTGCCAAATGGTAATACACAATGCTAACCACTTGGCTGTTGTGACCCCCGCCTTTAAGTATACTAGCATGGTATGTTAAGGGTTAAAGCCACTCTAGAGGTTAAAAAATAGACTCCTTTTTAAAAATTTATTTTAGGAATATGGGAAAAGGAATAGAATTTCTATTTAACTATTTCAAGAGAGCATATATTGAGTATAAAAAAATATTCTTTAGTTATTACTTTTTTTTTCAAAATGTCGGTGATAAAGTCCATTATTTTATCCATGTTTTTTTGCAAAGTGTCTACGGGAGCACCGATTTCTTCTAAAGGGTGAGACCTAGAACAGAAAAGTAAAAAAAGTTTTATGATCTATAAACTGTGGTCTTTGGAAGTACGTACGGATTTATTTTTTAACAAATTTTTGTGAAAGCGGCACACATTTTTTTAAAAAGACTGATATTTGACTAAAAAATTCGCACTGAATCGAAAAACGGCTATGTAATTCCAAAAAAAAAATGTATTTGTGCACACGCTCTGAGGGGCTGCAGCATAAAAAAAAAGTTCAGCTATTTGAAATATTTTGTTCACTTTAAAACCAATTCCATATCATCTGTAAGACCCAAAGGTACCCTGTCAGCAAAAAAAAAAAATTAAATAAAATTGCGTTTTCCAAAATCCTAGAGTGGCTAATTAAATTTAATCGAAAAAAATTTAATTTGTCTGTATTAGATAATCCATTTAACTAATATGCCTTTATAAACTTTATACCATAAACTTGTTCATTGATTTCTGATATGTTATCACAAAAACAAACTTAATTTAAATAATATAAAATTCATTATAAATATGCGTAAAGTATAGTATAAACATAACCTTAAAAAAATAAAACAAAATATATAACATCCAATAATTAAAAAACGTAAAAACGTTAACAATTCACTAATTTCCACTGACACATTGCTCCGTGCAAACATTTACTAACAGGTTGTGATTTTTAATTAATCAATAATATAATTGTTTCATTTATCAAATTTTCACATTGCTTTGAGCCTAAACTGAAAGGTTGGTAAAAACATCATTAACCACAAACTGAAAGAAAATTCAAATATTGTATCAAAATAACATTATATAATAAAACGAAATTAACAAAAAAAAAAAATTAGAAATAATAAAAAAAAATTCCCAACAAAATCTTAAAATCTCAAAAAGAATACATACAAAAATTGTTGGGATACCTGCGCACATACGTATAGATATACATACGAGTACATGCAATATCTTCCAATATCCTCACGGCTGCATGGGTATTGCGTGAAAAAATTCAACAAACTTTAAAAAATAAATCGAATAGCAACAAATTGTGAGTGCACAAATGTGTAGGAAGAAAAAAATTTAACTCTTGGGTTACTTGTAACTACTGTGCTGTGAGTGAAATGCCTTCTAGCTTTTTTAATTAACCAAGCAATACACGCTGAAGCACACCGGCGATCAGGTAGCGGCGGTTACGCTGCCAAAGGCTCAACAAAACATGTTGGTTGTAGATTCTGACAAAAAATATATCCCTCGTATGTACGAGTGGATTAACAAAAGTTCGGTAAGTTGACCGGAAAAAAGAAGAAAAAAATCTTTTTGTATTTTTTCGTAATCTTTGTCCTTTTTTATCATCTCTTCCATTGATTTCAATACATTTCTTAAGCCTATAGTTTCTCTTCTGAAAACTGTCTTTAAAATCTTGCTTTTTAAGCTTATCAAGTTCAGCACTAACCGCATTAATTATCTCCTCGTTGCTATAAAAGAACTTTCCTTTTGAATTTTTTTTTTTTAATTTTTGAAATAACCAGAAATTACTAGGTGCTTTATTCGGGGAATATGGTGCTGGACGTATTTCTTCGATCCCAGAGATCGCAATAAAATTACTCGTTATTTCAGCAGTGTGGGAAGACGTGTTGTCATGATGTAAAAAGTAGCGCCGAAAATCATCTTTATTCTTGTTTTCCAACAAATTTTTGAAAACTTTTGGTAAGCACTCTTCGGTGTATCATTTCGCAGTAACCGTCTGACCCTTTTTCAGTGGAATAGCAGCCCCGATTTTAGATCGGGTGAAGTAAATTGACATCATTACTTTTGCTGCTGATATTAACGGGTGGATTTGCTTCTATTGGCTCCATGCCATGGACTGCTGTTTGGTTTCTGGATCGTACTTATAGAACCAAGATTTGTCACCAGTAACGACTTTACTAAAAAGGCTAGACTGACCATTTTCGAATTTGTTTAGGAAAAATTGAGCAAAATGCACTCGAGCCTCTTTTTGGGCCTAATTTAAAATTCGTTATACCCATCGAGCAGATTTCTTCGTGTATCCCAGTTGATTTCTTAATATTCGCGATATATCCATGGCAATCAAGCCCAATTCATTAGCAATCATTTCCTGTGTCTGTCGTGAGTCTTCGTCAATTTTGGACTTCACCATAGCTACAGTGACGTCATCAGTGTAAGATTTTGGTCGACCTTCTCGACACTCGTTCTCTACGGAAAAATGTCCGGTCTGGTATCTTCGGAACCACTTAGAAATAGTATTTATAGACGTTGCAATCGTTCCATATGCAATTTGGCATTCATGGAATATTTATATCGGCTGTAAATTATGCCGAAACCCGAAGAGAATCACAATGCGATTTCTATTTGCGTTGATGGTGGAATTTCGTCTGACCTATCCTCAGCTATCTTGTGTTTTCTCGTCTACATTTTAGCCGATCGTTCTAAAATTCGAAAGGATTAAAACTAATAAAGTAATTGCAAAGGATTTGGTATTTTTAGATTTAACAAAAACAAATTGAAAATCACTAGCTTGCCAAACTTTTGTTAAACCCCTCGTATGCAGGTATATATATGTACACATTTTTTAATTTTTTGATTGTATATTTTTGGCGTCGATAATGTCTATGAGCGTAAAGCGTAAAACGCGTGCGCAAATGCCATAGTCACAGTGGCGCCACTTATCTAATGTACATACATATGAATGCATATGTACAATACAAGCTCCAAAAACAAACAACAACAGCGGCGGCAGCTGCAAGTCGACAGGTCAGCAAGGCGGCACGTTGACGCCTGCTATGATGTTGTGAATTATGAACATTTGAAATCTACATAAATGTACATACATACGTGTACATACTCGTATAAACATAAGTTGCGACTTTCAAAAGAACACCGCTTTATTATTAACGAATTTATTAAATATGTTGGCTTATGCGGTTATAAATACTATTAGACAATACATACATATGTACGTGTACATATATTGATTACAAAAAAAAACAAAAAAAAATTATAAAAAAGTCGATTGAGTCAAAAAAATCATACCATCGCCATTCGAAAGTAATAAATCAATCGCTTGAGTAGCCTTCCGAACGATCCGAAATCTTCAGCGCTGAAAATTTTTTTTTAAATTCAAAATTGAATAAAAAGCATGGAAGCTGACGGAAAGTGTTAAGGAACAAGTTAACAATCGCTTTCCAGCGCCAGAACAAAATTTATGACAGTAAACAATGTTAAGACAAATGGCTGTATGTCTTAAGAATTACCAGATAATAAACTTATATTTAATAATTATATGCTTTTTTGATAGTACATATAAACCCCTTCAGTCATTATGTCTACTGAGCATTAATTTGCTACAAGGTCACCAGTTGATCTATTCCAAAAACATATTACCATTGGTACTATTTGAACCTGTTATTACCGCTATAAGGAACATTCTGATCAAAATTTAATTTTTGACTTCGCTGAATCTTTGTATGGTATAAGCTTTATATCATGGAATTTGCGAATACTGCGGCAGAGATTTGCATTTTTCGGAATGAATGTGACCGACACTTGACCACAGATCGGTAATAAAGGGTGATCCATTTCGAGTTTTATCACTTTTTTATAGAAAAAAACACAGAAAAATCAAATCTAACGGAGAATGTTTATTATCATTTGTAAGAACATGCTTTGGCATTTATTTTTTGAAGCTTGTTTCTCTCAAATGTTGGCCGCGACCAATGGTCTCAGATGGTCTATCCCTTGAGTCATTCAAGCATTTCGACTGGTAACTGGGGAATGACACGAAGCGGGATTGCCCGCACTTTAGATTTTACATATCCCCACTGGAAAAAGTCTATCTAAGTCTAAATGATATCACACGATCTTGGTGGCCAATCGATCGCCACAAAACGTAAAATTAACTTCTCACCGAAGTGTTCTCTCTACACAGCCATTGTTTGATGCGATGTGTGGGAAGTGGCGCCGTCTTATTGAAAGCAAAAGTCGCCGAGATCACGAGCTTCAATTTCATGCATTAAATTAAGCGATGCCGCTTGAGAAGGTCGAGCGGCTTCAGTTCTTGCACAAACTCTATTTTGTACGTTTTTAATTTAAGATCTCGACGTCGAAGTCGTTCCATACGTCAGTCCAAGTTACAGCGAAGCGCGCCGCATCGATTCTCCACAGTCTTCGTGTGCACTCTAAGCAACGGCCGCTACATTTTCTTCACTTCGTGCTAGACGTGGTCTATTCGGTCGAATATTATCCATTAATGAATGCTAGGTCTCAAGATGGGTGATGGTGTTGCGAATAGTTCGCTCTGTATGCCGATTATATTGACCTTAAGTTGAGCGAAACGTGCGAAAGAATTCTTTACAGAACGTGAAATTTTCGTAATAAAGTTGAACGATTTGTAAACTTTGTTCCGGCGTAAGTTTATCCATAATGAAAAGCCAAACAGTACTGAACAAAAATAACATGACTGCTTGACACGACTAAGGCGTGATCTGCCAAAAAAGGCTATTGAAAAAGTAAGTCTACTTTGGAGGCATTATTCAACAAAACCAATTGAGCTACTAGTCCCGTCTAAGCCGTTCGATAGCAAACGAGGTCCTTGACTTCTTTTAATATATTATTCGAACAAATAATACGAGCTGGAGAACTAATAAGAGAGGAAACAATCTTCCATAAGAGTGTACGGCTGCTGGCGTATTCGTCTTGTGAGCAGAAAATGTCCTTAACAGCAGGGAAGCAGTAGGCAGGGCGGTCGAGAAGCCACGTGGCCATTATGAACAACGAAATAGCTGATGATATTGGCAAAAGTGTTATTTGTGTTAGTAGCGAATCAGTACAGGACATACAAAAGTCCTTAAAAACGATGCATAATAAAGTTTCTGAAAGACCTTGGTACCGGCTCAGAGTGAGATGAAACACATTGGTGATATGCAAAACCATCAAAATTGTGGGCAAAAGCAGCAAAAAAAACATCTATTTCTTGCTTACTCGGTCTCGTAAGGACCGTGCAGGACAGTTATTGACCTAACGACGAGCCACGATATGGGAATAAGTAGTAGTGGCACATGTAGTAAATGCAGGGAGGAATACATGAATGCAATTTTAGAACACGTCATATTTTTCTGTCCAGCCTTAGCCAAAACTGGTCTGAGATATCTCGGAGCTTTGCAGTTCGAAGGACTTGAGGAAACTTCGAATTGGATATTAAAGCTCCCTTCAACTTCACGAAAGGCGATGATGTCCTGTACGACGAGAACTTTAGATCATAATAAAGCGGACCTCCATTTGGCACTACAAGGCATAAACGTGTTTATGTAAGACGAGCCAGCTCCTTGTTATGCCACCCTACTGAATTAGAGCAATTTTTGGCCGAGCGGCCGCAATTAGAAAAATTAGCTAAATTTTTTTATTTAAATTAATTTTCCTTAACTTTAGATGTTCGTCGGCACAGTAGTGCGTCGCACATACATATTGCGGATTGTGGGCCGTTCTGTTCGAATAAATTTTATTGACTTTTTTATGGGAAAGTTTGGCCCGACTTTGATGAAATTCTTCCTTCCGAAAAATAAATCAGAAATCTACCAACTGGAAGTCGAAATTCTTTTCACTTCAAGAAGTGCACCAGACAACGATTTGGAACTTAATTAAGACTTTTCTTTATTTATTCTTTACTTAACTCGTCCTTCACAACAGCAATTATAATATATAATATAACTAAATTAAATATAAAAAGAAATACCAGGTCATGCGGACGGATCATCTGTTCTTATTTTTTTTAATTTTTTTTAATTTTTTTTTTTTTTTTGAAAATTTCGTAAAATTACGAAAATTGTGACCAACATTTTTGTGTAACCAACATTTCATAACGTTGAAATTAATTTTTTTTTTAGACTCAATACAGCGGCATTCTTAAACTATGATTTAAATACATAGAAATTTCGTGCTAAAATAAAAAAAAAAAATTATTTACGCCTCCAAGTACTCGTATAAATAAAAATTAAATTGTTTGAACTCCCTCGCTTGTGAAAATTACAATGACATGGGCATATTTCATGAAAATTCATAATAAAAATGAAAAATTATATTTGATCCTAGAATGATGATATGCAATTCTCGCAAAAAGCAAACATTGGTATGAATATTTTACCGCAAGTAGTGGCAAGTGGCAAGTGGCACACCGCTGCATGTTGTAATGTGTCACACAAAGGGGCAGCTGATCTCCTGTTGCCACACTTACACACTCAGAAGCTAAATTCGCATATCATTCTGCGCTTCCTTCCAACCGATCCTTTTGGACCATCATCATCAACAGGAGGAATGTCATGCAGCTCCTCCTCCTCTTTTGGCAGTCTCTTAGAAGACACAACAACAATATTCGTGCGATTGTGTACGATTGTTTTGATCGCTGACTGTTGCAACACTTAATGCGCATTAAATTATGTTGCACTATTGTTTCGAACAATTGATGATGAATGATGACTTGCAAGCGACAATCGGAAGGTGGAAGAAGAAGGCGAGCAAAACAAGAGCAAAAGAGCGCTGGTAAGGTTTTTGAAGCGCCATAGCACTTTAAGACTTAATACACATATATGTACATACATACATACACACAAGCATTGGATGACATTGCACACTTTATAGCATAATTGATGTATTCATTTTTCGGCGCGATCTGCACGCGTACAAAAGGTGCATTCAAAAACTTCTGCGCACAAAGTGAATTGTTGTGTTTTCAATATTCTTTTTTCTTTCTCATTGACTGTGTGTGTGTGTGTGTGTGTGTGTGAGTATTTTCGAATTTAAATTGAAATAATAAATATTTACAATAAAATTTAAAAGCGGAAATATTTATTTTATTGCATTTTTATCAGTCTCATACGGCAAATGCTGCACTGCGATCAGGTCGGGCTACAGGTGCTTGTTTGTACAAACACACATACATGCACATATACATATGTACATATGTGAATATAGATGCGCGAGCGGTGCATCTTATGAATGCTGATGCCTGCCACAATTGTAACACTTGCCGTCGCATATGTTTTTCATGGATATACAATAAATGAATATATGTATGTATGTGCTTGTGTGTTTGTGTTTTAATAAATTTCTACGCTCATGCTCATGTAATAAACATGATCGATCGCACTTTTAAGAGTTTGCCCTCCCAAAAATTATACCAGCACTCATAAATATGTATGTACATAGTATATTGCATAACCCTTCTAGAAGTTTTATGACAAACATACATATGGAAACATCTACTTAAGAATCTCCTCCGCACAACTTGCTACATTTGGTATAATAGCTTTGTTCACGTAACGGTTGTTTTTGCCGTTATGCAAGATATTCAGCGTCGAAATTTTTGGTATCCAACTTAAAGGTCTCAGGATTCTTTGAGTAGTTATAACTACAAGAACTCTGAAACTGAGTGGAGAATGCTCTTCATTCGATGAAGAGCGCTCTGTAGGCAAGTTCTTAAAGAAAACCTCAGAATGGAATCACCTTCTGATTTCTCATACCTGCGTCAAAGGCAAAAAAGTGCAGCTGCTTTATTTATTTCTAGGTGGGTTAGGCTGTTTGCAACCCAGACGAAAGATTACGAATGGCTAGAAGAGGACAATTCCATTACTGGCCGAGCTAATCGGATAGCAAATTCAGCCACAACATTGTAGAATCTCCTTATTTTCTTTCTAAGGGCGCTTTTCAGATCGCTTACTTTGGACTCAGCAGTTGTTAGTTCAGCTTTCCCTCAACTGGATAAAGAAACATAGAGAGCGGGTATAGGAATGTAAAAAGATTAAACAAGGATTGGTGATCCAAAATATTGAACCGCACCTTATACTAGGTAGCCAATGCAGTACGGACCATGTGGATGATTGGAATGTCGTGCAAAAGCAGCACACTTTTTGTCAATTTTGCACGTCTTTTCTCTTTAATAGCATCTTTTAGATGATCTTAAATTGAAACCGAGTATTTTCCAATTGTAAAAACATCTTTATAATCGATCAATAATATTCCTTTCAAGAACCAAAATACCATTGTTCTGAGTTTCCCAGTTGCAGGTGACACTTTCAACTTCTTGGGAGCTGCTCTGCCATATTTTACGCCGTTGCATGGAGGCTTGTTTCGACACGAGTTCATAAGAATGAACCCAATTTTCGGCTACAGTAACAATTCAACTCAATACACCATCCATTTCTCCATTGCAGAGGTTCAAAAATGCATGGGAATACCTTACGCGCTGTTATTTTGGGGAAGTATGACTTGCGCTGGCCTCAGTCATAGCAAGATGATTTTGCTGGATTTTAAAAATCGTTGTTTCCAAAACTCCAACCATTTTTGCAAGTGGTTTCTACTTTAGTCGAGCATCGTAGAGCACAATTTTTTCAACTTTTTGGTTAAATTCTGGCGTGGTCATCTCGATGCTCCTACTTGGCCTCGAGTCGTCTTCAAGAGATTCCCTGCCTAGTTAAAATAAACTGTTGCACTTATACAACAAGGTTTTTCCCGCACAAAAGTCGCCGTGAACCAATGACATCTCATTCATTTTGGTCGCAATTGATGTTTCTTGCTTGGGATGGAACTTTTCACCGCACCACATTCGATTGTTTCCATATCTCACTTTTCACTGCCGATTTTGTTGCTTGGTTGACGACAGCTCTAGAGGTATCTGTCTTATAGCAATGAAACCTTGTATTTATGCAAATTATGAGTGAGTAAAAACGATCCTCATGATCCTTATCACTCCCCTACAACCGACTTTAAAATCGACGAAGAGGTGATAGGTGTCGATCCTCTTTTCATGAGTCTTTTCAAAGATTTGGTGCATGGTGAATATCTGGTCAATGGTTGGCTTACCAGGTCTAAAGACACACTGATAAGGTCCGAACAGTTCGTTGACGGTGTGCTTTATGGTAGTCTTTTACACAATACGCTTGATAGGACCGTATATGCGATATTAAGAAGGCTTATTCCACGGTAGTATTGGGCAGAGCACACTCAAATTCCAATTGTCGGGCATGCTTTCGTCTGCAAAGTAGCTGATGCATGCACCTCGACAGCACTCCAACCGCTTTGTTGTTTTTTAAGCGCGCGATTGCTATTCTAACTTCTTCATGGGCAGGTAATGGAACGTCTTTTCCATCCTCATCGACTGGGGTTGCAGGTTCACCATCTCCGGATACTCCATTTTCATTGCTATTCAGTAGGCTGGAGAAGTATTACCTCCATAAATTCAATATGCCTCTTGCTTCCCCCTTCGGCTCTCGGTATCTACCCCATCCCGCACGTGTTGTAGTCGATCGCAACGTTGCGAGGTAGGCAGACTGTTTTCTCTCCACTACGACACGGCAGCCTTGATCGTACCAGCTTTTTTTGCGACATTTGTAAAATCCAATAGTTTCGTTGTGATGGGAGCTTTTCGACGTCGGATCTTCCTTGTGTTTGTTGAGGGGCGTTTTTCGCTGCAACAAGATAGTGGTCCGAGTCGATGTTGGGTCCTCGGAGTGTACGCACATCAAGAACATTGGAGACATGTCTTCCATATATCACAACATGATCGATCTGGTTGGAAGTTTTCCGATCTGGAGACAGCCAAGTATCTTGGTGAATTTTTTTGTGCTGGAATCTAGTGGTACAGACAAGCATATTTCGGGCCCCGGCGAAGTCGATCAGCCTCAATCCATTAGGGGATATTTCGTTGTGGAGGCTGAATTTTCCAATAGTCGCAACAAAGATACCATCCTGGCATTAAAATGTATGTAAGTATGCTCTAGGCGGTCATAAAAAGTATCTTTGGCCAAAACATCTTTCTTTTCCGTCGTGGCGTGGGCGCAAATCAACGATATGTTGAAAAATTTCGCTTTGATGCGGATTATGGCGAGACGCTCAACCACCGGTGTGAATGCCAGTACTCGACGACGGAGTCTCTCTCCCACCACAAATCCGACACCGAATTTGCGCCCCTTTATATGACCGCTGTAGTAAATGTCACAAGAACCTACTCGCTTTCGTACTTGTACCGTCCGTCGCACTCTTTGGACGGCGGTGATGTCAGCCTTTATTCTTACGAGGACGTCAACCAGCTATGCAGCAATACCTTCCCAATTAAAGGACCGGACATGCCAGGTGCATATCCTCAAATCGTGATCCTTAATTCCTTTGCGGGGGTCGTCAACAGAAAGCGGATATCTCATCCCAGGTGTTGCATAACTTTTCATTGGAGCTGGCTTCTACGTGACGGGTCCCAACGCACAACCTCGCTAGGCGAGTAAGTTTAAAGTTTCTACACATTCATGTAGCGAGCCGCCTACTTCAAGACCGACGCCCACTCGAAGCCGCACCTCTTGGTGAAAAGACACTGCAGTTAGACTTCAGCGGACACTTAAACCGAATAAGTCGGAATGGCTCTCATTAGCCGTGAACCAAGGCTCCACACGGGTTGGTTACCGCATCTTCCACAAGGGTTGCTAACGTTTCCAGGGTGCGTGACGTGGATGCAAGAGTAGGAATTGAGTATAACCACGCATACCCAGAAGCTTGACTACAGCCCTTTATTGACGCTAATTAAGAAGAGAAGAAAGAGAAACAATTACCTGGATAGCCCTGCAGCATTTTTAGCCTTGGACGCAAGTGTGGAGGAGGCAAGTTAGTTATGGAATACAAGGCCTTAACCTCGATTGAGTGTAATATTCTTGCAGGATATTTCCAGCGTCGCAAGTAAGTGGCTAGAAAAAAGTCTATCTATCACCTTCTAAAATCGTTTCTGGATATGCCATTGGTTAGTTAGGTACAAATATGGTGAAGCAAAAACTTGATCCAACACCTAATGTCGGAGTCGTCTAGACAAGTACCGATGAATAAGGGCTTCGCTCGCGTTTCGCTTCACCTTTCTGGTTAGCCATGCATATTCGTACTTACTTGCCGGCATATACATATGTAAATATGCAATATGTATATGTAAATACCTTTTACGCCGCAGGAATTTCACAGCATATCGTTTGAATTTAAATGAATTGTAGTCAAGATATTCCACACAATTATAATCATATATCCATCCAATTGCAACTGAGAAACCACAAAAAAGTTACTTCTTTTTAGTTGTTGTTTTTTTTTCTTTTGTATTTATTTTATTTAAATTTTATATGCATATGTATACTCGTATGTACGTATATATATAGTATGAAATTAGCTTTGAAACTCCCTCCACATACAAACATATCGAGATACAAATATTCAACTTTACACCAACTACTACTCACATGCATACATACATATGTACATATGTGCTTCTAAATACATACAAGTATACCATATATAAATATAAATATGTATGTATGCCACACACTTATACTCATGTCACAAATTATGAAAATGAAATGAAAATATGATCGCGTTTGGCATGACGGCTTGACTTTATCTTGAACGCGTATCGTCGATTCGCACCGCGGGATATCCGCGCTTATGATGCCCATTCGTGCACAGCGTGAGTTCAGAGCGCGCGAGGAGCTTTGAGAGTTCAAGTCAAATTGGAATTGTCGCTGCAATGAAAATAAGATATACACATGTACATATATGTGAGTGCTTACAAAGATATGTACATACATATACACAGCAATACTCGTATGTGATGCGCCTTACATATTGTCGAAGTTGGTGCCACCTTTGGGGTCTATCTTTGATGGAGTCTGGTTTCGTTTGGAGTTTCCTTGTTTTCTTTTGCCATTCATGGTGGCTATCACGAGTGATGTGTGTGGTGATGATGAGGATGAGACATTAAAGTTGTAACTTACAAAGTCCATGACAACCGAGAGGTGGAAGGATGATATGAGTGCATAGAGGTGCGAAAGTCTTAAATAAATATTTTTGTTAGTACATTTGTGTTATTTGATAATATATATATCATTAACTGTGTAGATACCCATAGAATTCCTCCACCAGTTTTCCCTACGGTGGACTCTGAACACTACACAAAATGGAAGACCTACGAGTTTTAATTATCCTTTCGACTACTTCGTGAAAAAGTAGCTGTATGAAGACTAAAGATCAAACACATTATGCTTTCAGCCATTTCAGGCAGGCTCTCAAGCTAGAGTGAGGGCACTCCGTGAAAGCGGTCGCAAGGTATTTCAATCCAAGCATCAGAGCAGTCGAAGGAAAAGTACTAAATTTGCTCTCTCTCGCCATCATCTAAACGTCACGGAGGGCAGGTAACATGATTAACTGCAGAACAGTCGCTTACAATATCGAATTATGTAACATTTCGAGGTCAAAAGCTTTGCAATCGCTTATGCTCTAGAATTAGCCAAGCATACGAATTGGACCACAATTGATCAGTATCGTCTTGATCATTTCTCATACAGGGCTTACATTTAGTTCAGAAAAATAAGGAGACCTCCATCGCCCTCTACGCCTGCGAGGGTGACATCGATAAACTTAAGGTTTTGTCGAGAATTTGCTGATGGATATTCTTAGCAGAGATAAAATTGATACTCATATACTCGTATGACGTTATGCTATGGTGGGCTTCACCAAGTTAATCGACCAACATCAACCTGGTCAATAAGGCACAGAGATGTGCATTAAAATGTGTTAGTAGTGTGCTTAGAATCACATTATCCTCGATATTACTGTTCGACTTCGCAGGATATCAGATGGCAACACCCGTTACGCTTCAGAGCAAGCGTCAATTTAATACCATAGTACTCGAGACAGAGAGAGAGAGAAGTGAATCGAAGAATATGCAGCCTCCAGGTGAGGATACCCTCTAGGAGTGAATGAGAAAGACTTTTCGCAGGTAACGAGAACACCATCTCTATCAATACCATTGATGATGCGAGGTAGGGTCGCGGATATACTCCGAAGATCCGAAGAAGGGGGATTTCTTTTCAACTATCAAACTCAGTTAGCAGAATAAAAATGAAGGCAACTATTTAGCCAATAATGGTCTCATCGTCGCCAATGATAAATTCTGCTGCGGGTACTGCATCGGACGACATGGCTTTGCCAGCGTAACCTCGCTCTCTGGCTGAAATGTGTCAATGGCGGCCGCAATATTCAATTGATTAGCAGTATGTACAACCACTCGGATGGCGAAGGTGCGAGTCCTGGTCCGACTAACATCGAAATTTCGAAGGCGCCTTAGAATAAACTTTGTCGTTTGCGGTCCGCCCAAGCGCAAAGGACCATAAATCACCCGCAAAACATTCCCCTCGAAGGCCACGCCTTACACCTTAGAAAAGGACGGAATAGACGGAATAAGCAACATGTAGAGTTTGCTCTACTTTTTATCGAGAGAGGACTTTATTTTTCAATTTCCTACTCAGGTCAAAGTAGCAACTGTTAGCAAGAGTGGTGCTGCGCTGGATTCACAGGCTAACCATGCTTTTGGTGCTTCCTGGATAAACAAAAACGTCTACAACTTAAAAATTTTGACTTTGGAGAGTAACGTGGGAACCAAAGTTTACATCATCTTCGATGACAGGAGTTATTTCCTTTCGTTCTCACTCACTATCAGAACCATTCGCCTCGCTGAACTAACGACGAGGTTGATACAGCAAGGGATGTCAATATCATCGGCGTACACCAGCTGTTGCAAAGTGTTCTCCAGTAATAAATTAAAGAAGTCACACGATAAGGTATCCACTTGTCTGAAACCTCGTTTAACGCATGGTTAACATCTGGTCAATGGTAAGTTATGCAGGCCTGAAACCACACAGATCACAGATCAGAAGGAATCATTTTGTCAATCCCTCACACAGTACGCTCGATAAGACCTTATACGCATTATTGTGGAGGCTAATTTCACGATAATTGGCGCCCTAATGATGGCTTGGGAAGAGCATACACTGGTCCAATCGTCGATTATGCTTTATTGGACCATATTCGGCTGAAAAGCGTCTTAAATACTCTTCATCAACTTGCTTAAATAGCTGTACTGAGAAGCTCTCCAGTCCCGCCGCTTTGCTATTATTCAAGCGGACAATCTCTGCTCGAGCTTCATGATAGACGGGTGAGAGAATACTTATACCATAGTCATCGACTGAGGTACCGTTAACAGCGTCTCCTAGTGTTTCACTTTCACCACAATTAAGCAGGCTAAGAAACTCATTATACTTTGAGCCTTAATCTCCACAACGCCTTTCTCTGTCAGTCCCACACGCCAAATCTCCCATCTCGCAATTTTCTGAAAAAGCCGCTCCCAAATGGGCCTAATATGGCCTAAAAGCGTCATTGTTCTAACATCGGCAGCCATGTTTTTCGATAACCAAACAAATTCGATTTTATGGGTTGGACCCAAAGGAACGCAACCACTTCTAATTCTATTCTCTCTCATCTATTATGGCATTTAACTAAAATCATATTTTCTAACCTCAATTCAATAACAACATGATCATCATGCCACACAGTGGCAAAGAGCGGTCTTTTAGGTGCATCACGAGCAGTAGCAGTAAAATGGCCGAAACAACAAATGTTGATAAATCAGAAAAGCAACGCAACGGTTAACAATTTGCGGGACAAAACAAACCAAAAAAAAAAGAAGAAGAAAAATTCCAACTAATATTACAACAACAACTTTTAACACAAACAAATGGAACTCAATGCAAGTAGCAAATCGCACTAATCGTGCGCACACATCTCAAGGCGTTGCCAACTGTGCGACTTCTGCACTGCGCCAACTAGAAGTTCTGTTGTGGACAGTACCACCACATTTGTCGACTGCGTTACCAATATAATTAATTTTACTGCGCGTTGTGCAGCAACAACTACAGATAATTGCAAATGCACCAGAGCGGCAGCTAAGTAGGTTGGGCAGCTGAGTGAGGCATACACGTATGCAAGGACTAGCACCGGTTGTTGCGCGCATGCGTGGAACTGCAAAAGCTGCTGGTGTTTAGAAAAACTTGAACCGCTGGAGATGGCAGTGAGGACGAGGGTGAAGACGACACAAGTGCGAATTTGAGGCTGGAGCGCGACAGTTGGTCAAATGAGTGATGGGCAATAAATTAAGAATTTTTATATGCTGCAGATAAGAGACCGGCAACGCGAGTGGCCACTTGAAAGATAGCAAAGAACTTCAACTGGCACTAGAAGCATATGCATACCTATATACTTATATGAGGTAAAGTTACCAATATAACTACGAATGTGCAACACATTAAAATTAATTAGAAACCAGCGTAAAGAGTGGCTAATTAAAATTCGCCTTTCGCCTTTATTTTAATTTATTTTATTTTATTTTATTTCATTTTATTTTAATTTTTGTTATTGGAGTAAAAATAATTATTGTTACGCTTCCTCTTCTATGCGATTTTCATTTTCAGTCATCATTTTGTAGTTGTAAATTTAATTGTAATTAAACTGCGGTGGGGAACTCAATAAATATTTAATGTGTTGCCCCATCACACGCACGCACGCGCAAACTTTAACTGCGCTCACTCACTTATTCACTCGCACTCCATCCACCTGAGCGGATTGCGCAGCCTGTCCATCCGGCAGGCATTTGTCATCGCGCGCACTCGTTTGCTTGTGGTGTGGAGCTGGTACTAAATGGAGCGGGTTGGTGGTGGTGAACTTGTTGTATTCAATTGACCATTAAAAACTTATAAGTGTTCGTATTATAGCTTTTAATTGGAATATGTACATATGTACATACATAAGTGTTTGTATATAAGCAAAACGTTGCTTAAACGACTCACGCATCGCGTTAAAGGAAAGCCATTAGCCACACTCGAAGTCGTAAAATGAAATTAAATGTGGTAAGTAATTACCATGACAACAAATAAAAAGTCGTACTAACATACAAATAAATACATACATACATACCAACATACATATATACATAGGTACATGCGAGTATGTACATATATTTAAGCGAGTTTTTATATACATATTTTTTAAAGAATATAATGTTTGCTGTTGTTCCAGTGGCAAGCTCCAGACAAGCCAAGATGTCTGCGCTCAAGTAATCACGCCATCGTTAATGCACTGAATTTTCAACAATGAGAATAATATTCCAGAGATGTTGGTAGGGTTTACCGTGAAAGAGGAAAGCTTAGGAGGTGTTTTCAAGAAATGACGAGAGTTTTCAAATTTTTTCGCTCTTGATTGTCAAGCATTTTTAAATCTTTTAATGATTATGAAATGCTATACTAGGGGTGTTAGTTGAATTTGATAAAGAAAACACTTAATTTTCGGTGGAATTTCAAAATTTTTATTCAAAATATTGACCAATGGTTTCTACACATTTCGCCCATCTCTCAGGCAAATTATGGATACCATTCCAAAAAAACTTTTTCTCTTTCGAGGCAAACCATTCGACGAGCCATTTTTCGACTTCTTCAAAATTAGCGTAGCACTGCTCTGCAAGGGAGTGTCCCGTCGGTGCGAAAAGGTGATAGTCGGACGGCGCGTGGTCAGGAGAGTACTGCGGGTGGGATAATATTTCCCCATTAAGTGTTTTTAATGTGTCTTTCACCAGTTTAGCGGTATGAGACGGCGCGTTGTCATGTTGCAGGATAACTTTGCCATGTCTTCGGGCCAATTCCGACCGTTTTTCGATCAACGAATGATTCAAATCGATCATTTGTTGTCGGTAACGACGCGTGTTCACCGTTTCACCAGGTTTTAACAAGTTGTAGTACACCACACCACAATGGTCCCACCAAACACACAGCATTGTCTTACGGCCAAAGCGATTTGGCCTTGCAGTCGATGGGCCAGCTTCACCAGGGGAAAGTCATGATTTTTTTCCCTTCGGGTTCTCAAAATAAATCAATTTTTCGTCCCCCGTGACAATTCGATGCAGAAAAGATTTTCTTTCGAATCGTTGAAGCAGCATTTCACTAACGGTTTTTCGATTTTCTATTTCTCTATCGTTCAGCTAATCTATCAGTCTACTAAATTGAAAATTGGTACCCGCCACGTAGAAACCAGGCTCCATTCAAACTTTATGAGCGTCACGGATGAGGTACCCCACTTTTGGTAACGTACACTACGCACATATTAGAGACTTTGACTTAAGAAAATGCACTTGGAATGTCCGGTCCCTTATTTGGAATGGTACCGCAGCTCAGCTGGTTGATGTCCTCGCTAAACTAAATGCTGACTTCTCTGCCACCCAAGAAATGAGATGGACGGGACAACGCCGGTAGAAGGTGATCTTTGTGAAATACAGCCTTTGCCAAAAGTATTAGACACCCCACTAATTACTGAATTTTTTGTTTTAACAAGTGAAGTAATGAAGTTTTATTAGTAAAACACTGAAAATACAATGAATTAGTTATAATAACATTAGTATTTAGTAGGTCCACCTTTCGATTTAATAACGACAGCAAGTCTCTTAGGCATGCTGCGTACAAGCGTTGCACATGCGTCCGCACTTATAGCGTACCAATCGTTAATTAAGGCATTCTTTAAGACAGTTTTTGATGTTATATTGTGTTCCTTAATCTTACGTTTTAAAATAGCCCACATGTGCTCAATGGGATTAAGATCTGGAGACTGTGCAGACCAATCTAACAAAACAATGTTGTTAACTCCTCTAAACCAACGCATCGTAGTCGTTGATTTGTGACAGGAGCATTGTCTTGCTGAAATTGAACCTCGTCTAAATTAGTATCGCCGAAAATGCGCGTTAACGAAGGCAGAAGAACAGCTTCTAATACATTTATGTACTTTTGACTGTCCATGCGACCCTCACAAATGAATATTTCGCCGACACCATCAGCAGCCATGCAGCCCCAAAACATAATGCTGCCTTCTCCAAGCTTATCTGGTTTGATTCATTAGGCCACAGAACATTCGACCAATCTTCTTCCGTGAAATGTTGGTACCGGCGAGGCCATTCATTTTTCTATTATTTTCTGAGAGCCACGGCTTCTTTCGGGCTTTACATACTTTTAAGCCTGCTTCCAGAAGTCTTCTTCTAGCTGTTCGAGCGCTAACTGGTTTACTAAATTCATCCGAAAGGGCAGCTGCAAGGGCAGAAGAAGATTTTTTGCGATCCTTGAGAGACTCGTGTATAAGTATTCGGTCTTCTCCTTCTCGTTTACTGGTTAGACGCTTTCTCCCACTTTTTGATTTATTATTGTGAGATTTCGTCTCCACAAATCGTCTGATAGCACATTGGACCGCACACCGCGAACATCCCACCAAATTGGCAATCTCAACCTGAGACTTACCTTCAACAAGTAATATTGACTCGATACTCCACCGAAGATTTTCAAAACTGAAATATTTCCATCCATCCGGAGGTGTTGGCCTTGTAATGTACAATGTTATATCCGTCGATAATTAGCGTCATTTTTTCGTAGTTTTCTATCATTTTTGGTGTTGGTGAACCTCGGTTGCTAAACACTCGGATATTATACAACTGCCAGATTTTATACCGTTTAAATCGTTTTTCAGAAACAATATGTACATTTGTATATAGTATGTGTGTATATGTGTAGTTTCTCAAATGGGGAAAAAAATAAATATGTATTTTCTTATTAACCAACAATTTACCACCCAAAATGAAAGAGGAAAACATTAAATGACGGAAACATGTTGTAAAATGTGTTGTAAGTCAGAAGTTAAAGAACCCAGAGCAGCCGCTTGACCTCAACGAGTTCCAGCATTTACGGGACATTAACAGGTGCAATAGAATAGAAATTTGACTCTCCACGCCAGCATTTTATGTTTACAATTTTATGATGACCTCAGAGTGAGGCGAGTGAGCCAACTAGTACACAACAGCAGCAGAGTAGACCTGCCGGCGGTGGTTTTCCAAAAAGAGGAATTCGAGTTTTATGATTATTCTATTTTGGATTTTTTTTTTTTTTTTTGTATTTTTTTATTTTTAACAAAAGACACATTTCAAATTTAGACGAAATGTCAGCTAGTGATTTATGTATGCTTAATGCGAATCAAGCATACGAGTATGGTATGTACATATGAGTGGGGACAAATGTATGTACGTACGTTTAACTATGGATAGAGGTCGGCAGCAGCAGCCGGATGTCAAATGGCATTGCGGATGGTCACCCAGTGCGCATGCGCCGCCAACAGCAACCACCAGCGGCTACTTCTTTAGACTTTGAGTGACCGTCAGCTATCAAGGCTCAAGAACTGCTGCTGCTGGTGCTGCTGCCCTTTTGTCAACGCTCGTAAAACAATAAAAAAAGGCAAAGAACATCAGCAACACCAGACTGCTCTTTGACTTACTTTTGAACATGTGTATGCTTGCACATGTATGTATGTATGTGTGTATGAATGAATTTTTCTGACAATAATCCAAAACAGATAAAAGCACTTGACAGCAACTGAAACAATAAACCCAAGAGCACCGCTAACAAAATTAAACGCAGCTCAAGTGCAAGAGAATCGCAGGAAAAGACACCAAGAATGTTTGTACATATATATGTATGCACGAGTATGTGTGTATGTGTGTGTATGCATGTATTATGCGAAAGGAACAAATGTTAATCAGTTTTAATCTTCAAGTGCGCAAAAAATACCAACCAAAAGATCGACCGAGCCAACTGAGCCGACTGAGCTGACAAACTGACGAGCTACCAGGTTCGTTGACTGCCTAAATGTACGCGCAATGACAGCAGCACTCGGCTGTGGTTGTAGTCTCGTAGAATGTTTCTTGACAATTTTTGGAATCGTTTAATTTTGTTTTTTGTTTTTTTTTTTCAAGCCTTGCCACTCTTCTTTCCAGCGCACTAGTCTTCTGGGTGTAATTCCTAAGAAATGCAACAACACTCGCTGCTCGGTACTCAGCTCTTTGAGCATAATGCGGTTGTTGTTGTTGTTGTTTTTGTTGTTGATTTCTTACAAATGACCCGCTCATAACTCGCCGTTCAGTAGTTAAACGATTGCGTAATGTTGTCATTGTAGAAGCGCGTTGTACACTTGTTTAGCGGATATTTCGTAGTTGTTATTGTTATTGTTTTTGTTTTTGGTCAACGTCTTGAACAAATGTGTTCCTGTCAACGTTCTTCGCTTCAATTTGGTCTTTGGCCCAAAAACATTAAAAGCGTTGCGGCATTTCGGCATTTCCGTGGACTTACCACACATACATACATACATATGTACACACATATATGCACATTTGACACATTGTAACTGTCGTCGTTGTTGTTGTTGTTGTTTCGATTGTCATCTCTGTGACCGGCTGTCATGTTTAGCCACAATTGTGTGCCTTTGAAGATAAGCGCCCAGACAAGCCAAGCCAAGTCAAGCCGAGATGAGCTGACTGACTGATAACCTGAATGCTGTTGTTCTTGCCGAATTTAGTGTCGCATTACGTACAGTTAATATAAATTTACTGTTATAGTGCGATTTCCATTTATAATGCAATTGCTGTAGGCATTTAAGCGCAATCGCCAGCGGCGAAGATTTTGATCTGCTCTACAATGCATGACTTTTGAAAGCGAAATTCGCACTCACCTAGAATTCCAATTCCGAATCTTACGACCTCATCGCGCGCCCTAATAAAATCAACAACCCTTGTACAGAAGCAAGCGCATGTGCAGCCTAAATACACGGAGCTTCAGCGGAACGAGTGAGATAAAATGGAAGCGCCAAGGTAGTGGGGAGGTCCACATGAGCTTTATTTTACGGCGGAAGAGAGACTTTGTCTCAGTGTTTGAACCTCCAGCTCTTATCTTCATTAAGGTTAGGTCTCTTAAAATGTCTCTGATTCGCCCTTACGCTCCAATGGAAAAGAATGGCGACGTTACAAAAAATGCTCTACGATCACTTGGAATATATCTGCTAATAAATCGGCCACCGACACAATGACCAAATTGTGGTTAGCGACTTTCACACTCAGATACATACATACTCCTCTGAGAGCCAGAAAGGTAACTGTTCATCAATATTCGCAGGGTTTACTGAGTTTATGAAGCGAAGAATTCTCCAGCTTGCTCTGTGACTATGAAACCTCCGGAGATGACGAACCTGAATACCGAGTAGACCGTCCGATTGGTAACTGTTTAGCCCAATTTATAAGAAATGCATATCCATCTATGGTAATTACTCACGGCTGGTTAATGTTCTCGTAAAAATGAAGGCTGAGGTCACCGCCGCCCAAAAAGTGCAATGGACGGGACAAGTACGAAAGCGAGTAGGTTCTTATGCTTTTACTACAGCGGTCATATTCGGTGTGGAATTCCTGGTTGGAGAGGGACTTCATCGCCGAGTACTGGCATTCACTCCGATGGATGAACGTCTCGCCACAATCCGCATCAGAAGGAAATTCCTTAACACCACACTAATTTGCGCCCTCACCCCGACGGAAGAGAAGGATGACTTGACCAAAGATGCCTTTTATGAACGCCTTGAGCACACTTATGAGCGCTGTCCCCGAAATATGGTAGCACTAGATTCCAGCATAATAAAATTCACGAAGGTACTTGGCTGTCTCCAGATCGAAAAATTTTCAAGCGGGTCGATCATGTTGTGATAGACGAATGACACGTATCCAGTGTTTTAGGTATGCGTACGTAACGAGATTCCAACATCGACTCAGATCGCTATCTTGTTGCAGCAAAGATACACACGCGCCTCTGTGTATCGAGGAACGCCCGTCAACAAACACAAGGAAAATTCGACGTCGGTAAACGGCAATCTTAACAGACAGCCGAACGGTTTTCTACTCGACTTGCACACCTGCTCTCTGAGAGCACTCATCAGCAAACCGGCATAACGGAACTGTTTGACGGCAAACTACCTCCGTACAGCTGCAAACGAAACTATTGGATTTTGGAAAGGTCGCGAAAACAGCTGGTACGATGAGAACTGCCGTGTCGCGATGGAGAGAGATGGAGAGAAAACAGAGTGCCTACCTCGCAAACTGGCCGATAAGGGTAAAGCTCGAAAATTCTACCGGAGCAAACTCTTATAGGACCCAGAGGGATGAGCTAGTGACGCATGCCCAGAGTATACTGAATCTATGGAGGGAACACTTGTCCAGCCTGCTGAATGGCAGTGAAGAGGAAACACCCGGAGAAGGTGAACCCGAAACTCAAATTGATGAAAGTTGTTCCATTACTCGACTATGAAGAAGTCCGAATAGTAGTCGCCAGCATAAAAAACAACATAGCGACGGGGACTGATGGATTACCGGCCGAGCTATTCAAATACGGCGGTGAAGAACCGTCCACAAAAACGGCGATCCCACAGTCTGCGCCAACTACAGTGGAATAAGCCTTCTTATCATCGCGTATAAGATCCCATCGAGCGTATTGTGTGAAAGACTGAAGTTCAATGTCAACAAACTGATTGGACCTTATCAGTGTGGCTTTAGACCTGGTAAGTCAACCGTTGACCAGATATTCACCATGCGCCAAATCTTGGAAAAGACTCGTGAAAAGAGTATCGACACCCACCACCTTTTCGTCGATTTTAAAGCAGCCTTCGACAGCAGGAATAGGAATGAATTTGGAATCCCCGCAAAACTGCTTCAAGGACGTGAATTAAGGAGAGTTTGCCGAACACTATCTCTGCCATGAGCGCTGAGTTAAGGAGGTAATACAACCTAAACCGTGGTAGGCCAATGGGTACTGACGGTGACAGTATATCGGTCAACTCAACTTAACTCAACACATTCACGATTCAGATTTCCTTTGAAGCCTGAATGCATCATCCAGCTTGTGGGGTAGATATTTTAATAGAATTCCATTAATGAAAGAATTGAAAATAACTAAGAATTTATGCAGAAAATATTTGATTATTTATTGATTGATGGACGATTGATTGCATGATAAAAAATCGTTTATTTTTGCAAAACTTATGACCCAAATATTTTAAGCTTTTAATAAAAATTTTATGAAAATAAAAATTGAAAAAGGAATTTTAAAGCAAATACTCGTGTATACATACGTACATACATACGAGTGGAGATATGTATACCTGTTGACACGAAAAGACACGACATGAAACACTCCAAATAACCAACACAATCGAATAAAAAAATTTCAGAGTTATTCAAAATTCCACTAATTCTCCAAGCTACACTTATACATACATACATACATACATAAATACGAGTATATGCAAAATTAAAAGCTTAAAAATCATTTTGAAGTTAGCCGCCTAATGAGTTTTACACATAAAAGCCAATGAAAAACAACAAAAAAATATCAAATTCAACTAGAAATATTCAACAATTTAAGGCGGAATCGATAGGTTTAACGCTTGAAAAAAGGCAGAAAAATATTTTGAGCACAAAACAGCAGAAAGGTGATACAATGAGAGATATTTGTCAAAGGAATGCCATAAAACAAATTTGAAAAAAAATTCAATATTTAGTGGAAAAATGTTATAAATTTATATATACTTGTGTACATACATATATGAGCATATCATGTACATATGTATTTATTTGAACAAAATACCTGTGAGCACTATAATTGTTATTGAACTATACATACATACTTATATTTATCTACATATTTCCAACTTTGAAGTTCTTCAATAGACACCGCGATCGCCTGCTTTATCACAAGATCATATGCGCGCGCGCTGAAAGATTATTGGACAGTTCGACATTAAGACCAAAGTAACGCTAACGTTTTGTTTGCTACACAAAAAAAGCAAAAAACAAAACAAAAAACACCGGAACATATGGAACCTTGAAAATTCGCCTGATCATGCTGAACACAATTAAAATCCAAAGGGATCAGCTAAATCGAAAAAAGGAGAGAGAGCAAAAAAGAAGACAGCAATGTGTTAAAAGCGTTAAGTGCAAAATGTAAATTTTCAA
This sequence comes from Ceratitis rosa, assembly GCA_037013455.1. Lineage (NCBI taxonomy): Eukaryota > Metazoa > Arthropoda > Insecta > Diptera > Tephritidae > Ceratitis > Ceratitis rosa. The sequence goes on from JAWMAG010000006.1 coordinate 10,907,490, forward strand.
TTTATACGAAGTTAATGCGCTTTAACGCCTTCTATTTGGCATACACTATGCTGAATAGGCCATCGAGTGCTCGTGGATGACTGTCTAATAATGACCAGTTGATATGGTTTAGAAAATATTCATAGTTCACTGTTATGGCTGCCGCTGCTGCCGGTGATCGATAGGCGTGTTGGACAAACGTTTAGCTCTACAGTGAGATGGCAAACAAAAGACGCTTTAACTAATTGAAAAAATATCTGTATATCTGATCACTTAAACTTCAACATAATGTAAAATGGCACATACATATGTATGTATGTATATCAGTTGCAAGTGCCAACAACAACAATATCAACAATAAAATCAAACAAAAGTAATAAGTAACAAAAACTAATAGCACATAAGTCACAAAAGCGATTTTGAGATCAGCTGCCTTGGAAAGGTGCTTAGACAAAAGAGCGCTTGTATGTATGTACGAGTATCGCACACCAGATCATTGCTTGTATGTATGTATTGTAGATCGCACACGATCGACGTTATTTGCATTTAAATTCGTGTGAAACGTCAATTTGTATCGCTACAAACGTACATACCCCACATTCCCCATATACATACGTATATATACAAAAATGTATAATATTATATATGTATGCATATATGTATGTCAAAAAATGGAAAAAAAAGAAATAGATTTCGGATTGTGACTTTTTGTTTTGGAGCACAAATCAATCTTATCTATTAATATGCACCGCATTTGGCCAGTTTGGTGGATATTCAAAGTAACAAAAGTCTTTTAGACACAAAAGCGACATTCGCGCGTCAATCACACATATATGTATTCTGTTATAATAACACAGCGCATGACAGTTCCCGCAGGTGTTGTGAGTTTGCTCGCCAAACGTTTGTTTTCTCAGAGTTGGAGATATCACATAAAGAGAGTTTAACATATATGGTAGAGTTGAGCACGATACAGTAATTTAATTTCACTCTCTCTTCGCAATCGGCTTTATAGCTATCTGAGATTAGACGTCTTTTCTAAAAAAAAAATCTACCATTTTAAATAAAAAATAATAAAAAAATTTAAATGTTTAAACGTAATAAAATCAAGTAATATATTGTGTACTTCATCAATTATGAGCCTTTAATGATTGGTGTATTATAACTTTAGTAAGTTTTCTTTCTTATAGAAGAGATTAACCCAATAAAATTTAAACTGATTTCAAGACGATGAGGAGTTGACTGGATTCGCTATATCTAGAGGTGGAGATATTGGGTGTATTCATTAATTCGTGCGTATTTCTAAGAGAGGGCTCTACTAGTATTATTTCGCGTCGTGTTCATCTGTGGCTATATTCATTTCAAAGGTACAGTCATTTCGCGTCGTTTTCAGTAGATGTCATTTGTTTTAGCGTGAACAACAATTTGTTTCATTCATTTGAAAATGTCGAAATTTGTACCAGATAAAGTGTTTTTGCGGGGGAACTCCCTCTCTCTTCATTACTTTAACATGAAGAAAAGTGCTACCAAAAGCCATCGTATTTTACTGGACATTTATGGTGACCATGCTTTAGCCGAACGAACTTGCCAAAAGTGGTTTACACGGTTTAAAAGTGGCAATTTCGACTTAGACGACGGAGAACGACCCGGACAGCCAAAAAAATTTCAAGACGAAGAGTTGGGGACATCGCTCGACGCAGATACATGCCAGACGCAAGAAGAACTTGCAAAAGTATTAGGAACCGTTTCCAGACGATTAAAATCATTAGGATTCATCCAGAAGCTTGGAAATTGGGTGCCTTATGAATTAGAGCCAAGAGACGTCGAACGCCGGATTGTCACTGGCTATGAAAAATGGATTCATTATGATAACCCAAAGCGCAAGAGATCGTATGTGAAGCCCGGCCAACCATCGACATCCACGGCAAAGCCGAATATCTTCTACAATAGTATGTTTTTGGTGGTACCACAAGGGTGTGCTCTATTATCAGCTATTAAAATCGGGTCAGACGATCAATGGGGACCTCTACCGAAAACAATTGATTGGTTTGAAAAAGGCCATCGCGGAAAAACGACCAGAATATGCGACCAGGCACGAATCAATAATTAAATCATCATGACAATGCTTAGCCCATGTTACAAGGCCAGTTAAAAACTATTTGGAAAACTGTGGGTGGGAGTTCTACCTCACTCGCCTTATAGCCCAGACATAGCACCTTCCGATTACCTCTTGTTCAGATCAATGCAGAATGCCCTCACCGGAGTACGCTTCACTTCAGAACAGGGTATCAGAAATTGGCTCGATTCTTTCTTGACCTCCAAGCCGAAGAAGTTCTTTTGGGATGTAATCCACAGACTGCCAGAAAGATGGGCAAACATCGTAGCTTCCGATGGGCAATACTTTGAACCTTAAATGTCTAACAATTTTTTCACAATAACGTCTTAATTTACTTAAAAGTTACTGACACGGTTCTGTTAGAAAGTTAAAAATGACTGCTAGTTTGCAAAAAATCCATATCAATTCCAAAAATACCATCAAAGCTTACACATCTTCGGGTAGTACCTGCTTCCAGCAAGCTGAAGTGAGATCCAGCTGTTCAGAGCATACAATCACTCCTATGCATCATTCGCGAAATATCAGATTTGGAGTTTCAAGCGATTGCATAGGGACTCGGCATCCGAATCAGTGGATTTTTTACAAATTAATGTGACTCTGTTGAAAGTGAAGTATTTTTATAGAAACCTTGATCGCTTCATTGGTGAAGTCATAATAGGCACCTGACTTAGCGTATCTGCTTTGAAGAAAGGAAATTCTGATGCAGTCATTCAACTGGTTCTCACAGCAAATATCTGCATAGCTCTGTTCTATCCTTGTTCGATCCAAGGAACGATCTATCGTCTAGCTGCAGTGGAAGACCTTCCCATGAGGATAGAGCAGGGCGCTTTGTAGCCGCTGAAGCGACCTTCGGCAGAACTCCTTTTACAATTTATGTTATATGTCTTGACGTTTTTCCAACAAATGGAGCCACCAGCAGTAGCTCATACTAAGCCGCCTTCGAAGGACTGATGAACTTTTATGAGGAGCTTTGATTTCCATGTCAAAAATACACTCGGAGGGCTTACCATTTCCTGCCGAGGGGTGACTGCAATTAATTTTGTTTTAATAATTTTGGATGTTGATCGAGCCAGGACTCAGCCCCTCAACTTCAGAATGACAGTACGCAATGCTAATCAGTCGGCAGGCACTTTATTCCTCCTGGTAGCATTGGTATGTTGAACGAGTCTTCTACTACCCGTCCAATTAGAATTCTGGTCCAAGTAGCTCCACACTGACTTAGCTCTCCCAAAGATCCGCTTCACACGCGCTTAGTAGTTCCTTACTTCTTACATTTAATTCTATTCAGCATTCACCTTTTACACTCTTTTAAAACAGCTGAACACATTTTTTCATATTTTCTGGTTGTCACCGTAGCCATTAACCTGATTTTCCACAATTTCAATCAACGCCAAAGCAAAAACCACAAAAAACAATTCACATTCAAATGAAAAGAAGAAAAAAATGTATGCTTGGGATTTGTATGTGTGTTTTTTTTTTACTTTTTCCCCCTTTGTTCCATAGAATACATAGTGAAGTGAGACAAGTAGACAATGTCAGCTAAGCGACGATTCTTTTGTTTTCTCTGACCAAATTCAATCAATTCAAATGGCTCATTTTCCAGCCAAAATAATAGTATAAGCGTCAACTCCATAGCCATATCTAGATATTTGTATCTCTGATACGCTTGCACACAGAGATGGTTAAAGGCAACAAGAATAGTGAGAATAGCAACAACTACACAGCCGTTGGTTGGCAAGCAGTGTGTAGACAAAGAAGGCTCGCTGATGTACTTAAATGGTCAAAGGCACTTTGGAGTTTTGATCGAGCTCGATCTGTCTTACTTGAAGATGCCGGCGGATTATGGGATTTACGCTTGGGGTGGTGGTGCATCCTTCGTTTTCGTTGTGTCGCCGCCGCCGCCGCCGCCGCTGTAGACAAACAGATCGGCATACAGCTCGTCAATTCAAATGAAGTTATAACAAACATTGGTACGATAACCGAAAAGTCAAGCAGCTCAAGCATGTGCACGCCTGATGCGGTGGCCGCATGTGAAGTAAGTCACAAATGTATGTATGTATGTATGTATGTATGTATGTATGTATGTATGTATAGGAACCACATGAAGTGCACACGCGCAAACGCTCAACTATTTTCTTGATTGTTTTCAACTGATTTCTAGAAAGAAAATTATTTTTCCCTTTTGTTGCTTTACGTTTGACTTAAGCGTAAATACTTAATTTCTTTTATTTCAAACTGAAATGTGTAAATGAGGACCTTTTTACCATTTTTTCTTCTTCTTCTTCTTGTTCTTCTAAATTTGTACATAATTTTTTACTTTAACAAGAAAAATTGCCCACAACACTTCTCCATGACACTCCAGTCGACGGAAAGCCTGCAGGTTGCGGTGACTGCCTGTCCAAACCACGCCACTCGCTCCATACACGACATCCAGCCAGGCAGTCGGCGTGTCTTCATAATGTTAAGTGGCAGCAACAAAACTTGTATATTTGTATATATCTGTTTGTATGTATGTATGTCCGTTGATCGTTTGATGGATTTCCAATGAAACATTGTATGCATTTGCGCATAAGAAAAAAAAATTGAAAAAATGCATTCGTTTTTTTTTTTTTGTAATTTTCCCTTTTGCTTTTCATAAGTGTTCACACTGTTCAATTTGATGGTTCAATTAGTTATGGGAAACAAGTAGGCACGCTGAGGAATTTTCTTTGATTTTCACTTCTAACAACTTTGTCTTTCTTGTAAGCCTCTCTCCATTTGCTGTCTGAGATTAAACAAGTGCTAAACTGTTTACATACATATTTATATACTAATTGCTATTAACTATTCATATAAAGTGAAAACAATTTTCGAAATTTCAACGCTCAGGGGGGTTATGTTGCCTAGCGTAGAAGAAGAAAATGCTCATTTGTCAAATATGTAATTATCAAAATTTAAATGAAAAAAATATTCTTAGTCGCTTTCCAAATCATGTGTGGCATTTTAAATTAATATTTTCGTAATAAAGCTGTTTTTAATAAATTTCATTTATCCCGTGGCAGAGAGGCACACAAAACATTGTTAATCTACTCTCTAGGGCTCATTACAATGTCTGTCGTTTTATACCAATACATATGTATACCCACCCGAGCAATTGTCCCAAATGAAAAATGAGCAAAATAAGTTTTTACTTAATGGAAGAGAGAGTGCACGATCGTACGAATATGTCATCTGGTACTTCGGCTCACGGCAAGCAAACCTCGTTGGCGCTTTTTTGCTTTAAAATCCAGTACTTCCCAAACCTAACTCTCCATTTACTAACTAATCTCCGAATCGATCCTTTCGGTATGATATATACGTGTACTCCCCAACGTTTTGATATACTTACGAGCGCTATTTGTGTTGTTTACGGTAACTTTAAATATTTATCTCGGTTAAAAACTGGAATTAAAATTTCGTGCGATTATTTTTTACAACTTTCGACGGGAATTTACTCGGCAACAGTGCATCGATCAATTTAAATCAATTTTTTGGCTATTTGTTTTATTGATGGTATAATGAATTTAACGAAGTGGTAGATCACTTCAGGATGAATTTCGTAAAAGTTGTCCAAAATCAGTTGTTGTTCCAGAAACTGATTTTGCAAGATCGTCATGTGACTTGTTGTGAGATTGAGACAACTATAGGCATTAGTGGAAACAGAATACATTCAATATTGCATCAACATTTATCTGCAAAAAATTTGTTGACGCTGGATCCCACACAATTTTTCAATCGAGGATCACAATTTTGTTTAGAAGTTTCTTAATAAACACAAATCTCCTAATATAAGCACATTATTGCCGGTTCTTCGGAAAGTTATCGAAAGAAATGCACTCGAATGCCTCTAAGGTTGCCTTTCCTGTTTTCTCAGCTCGGTTTTTTCACCCACCGGAAACTTAAGCGGTACGAGTGACAAACCCAAGATCTAGCCATCTTCGCAAGACGATTTCATTGATTTTGGGGTGATGGCATTCCACAATACGTGGAACAGATCCCAAGCAATACAAAAGACTCAGTTTCACCTCTCTTCATTTCCGATTTTTTACTTTTCATTTAATACTTAATTGTCAATGATCATAAAAAGTTAAATTATTGCTTATATCATAAACTAGAAGCAATCTTTATCGTCATTCATTATCATAAAATCCACCTTTGGTTGCTTAGTTCTAAAGCCATGTACTGCACTGTAAACATTTAAACTGATTCACAGGCGGAAATTTTGGGTTAGCATATGACACCTGATAAGGTATTTTTTTGGATAATCGGGAACTATCACTCAAGATGTCATATCATCGCAGCGTATTCCACGATCATAGAAGCTATAAATCACATGGGACTGAATACTGAGGAGGACTTTATTTTCACTGAAAGTAAGGCAATAATAAAAACACGATGATCTCGAAGAGATGGCCGAATTGGATTCTAGACCAAAGCGATATAGAGGGAATACGCAGGGCAGACTAGTACGATCATGCAGATTCTCTTGGATACAGAACTCATTAGGATGTCTCTTGAATACAGACAGACTGCGTTAAGGAGAGAACAAAACTTATTCTATTGCAAATCGAGCCAAACAGACAAACTTGGATGACATGGGCCGGAAAATATTGTATAACTTATACCTTCTAGCGGTCGCGGTAGCCGAGTGGTTAGCATTGCGTACTGACATTCGGTGCCACCAACATCCAAAAGTTATAGAAAATTAATTTAAAGAAAAAATTAAGTTGAATTTTCTAACTGCGGTCGCCCCTCGGCAGGGAATGTCCACCTCTCAGAGTGTATTTCGGATATGACATAAAAGCTCCTCACAAAAAAATACCAACAGCCGTTCGGAGGTGGCTTAGTATAAACTGTAGGTGCCTCCATTTGTTGGAAAAACATCAAGACGCAAAACCACAAATTGGAGGAGGAGCTCGGCTGAAAATTGCTTCAGCGGTTGCAAAGCGCCCATTATATCTACATATGTACATATATACCTTCTATAAGAGAGGGCATTTGAACTGACGTGTAATTGTCTTATATAAAGGCTATGTGGTCTTTCCAAAAAACGATGTAGGAACTGCAGTTATCATAGAAAAAGATTCCAACATTTTGGCGCACTTTCATGAACAGCCTTGGACGTAAGGCAGAAGAGAAAGTAATATTTTAATGATCGTCTGAAGATAACTCTTCCGAATACAACTTCTTGTTATTGGAAAGATTACTCAAAAGCGTTCATTAACACCATATACTCGTACATAAATCCAATAGCGACCAGACCAAAGCCAAATTAGACATTAACTTAATTAACAGTGAAATGAACAACACACAACAAAAACAGTAGGTCAAGTAGGACAGTCTAAATAATTTTAACTCATAAATATACATAAAATGCTTCCAATATCCATATTTTATGCATAAATGTATTAGTATTAGCATATTAAATAAATATACATATATGTATGTACGCATAATACTCGTATATGTATTGTTAGATTTGGTTTTGTTTAGAGAAATAAATTTACAATTCTTATTATGGCTACGAACATTTAATCATCAAATCAACTTTTTTTTCGTAGACAAAGTAGGAGACGGAGACCTGCTCAACCTGTGTTGTGTTAATAATCAATATTCTGCGCTTTAGCTTTGGCTGTTATAAATTCTAATTTCTTTTTCTCCTCCTCCTCCTCCTTAAATTGGTCATAATTGGCAGATGCATATTTTTACATATATGTATATAAGTAATTTGAGTTAATAGTTTTAATATTGAAATTAATAACAAATTTCCAACATTCACCAAAGAATACATCGAAATCATTCCGTCTTCTACATTTCTTGCTAGGTAATCGTAAGAAGAAGAACTAATACAAAACTACAAGAATCGCCATAATTGGAGCTGAACAACTCGTATTCAAGTAATATACTTATTAATCAGTGTATTAATTTGGTTTTAGATTGTTCAGTGCAAAAAACGTTCAAAGCAGTCTCTGAAATTAAAACTGTCGTTCGTAGATTCTCAATGCTCGAGGTTCTAGCTTTGAATTCATGATTTCAGTGTGGATGTTAGAGAGTCGTAAAGAGTAAAGCCGCCTATTATGAGGAGCTTTTCTGATTCCTCCGGATCTCCTCTACTGCCAAACATTTTAAGGCCCCTTTCATAGGTGTTAATGAAATGAATACCGCCGGGAGGTCCGTTTTTCTTCTTTACGAATACTTTACTAATGAAGAATCGTATACGTAAACATTATATTCTTTCTTCCCTCATGAAGATAGGGGATTTCAAATGTCATTCTCTGCATGCATAAGATGTAGCTTGATATTGTTCCACGCCTCATTCAGGCCCTACACCATGGGGAGTAGATGAAACAAATGCGACAACGCTAACGACTCGTACTAGTGATAGTATTGAAGCTGTGCTTGTCACAGAATGACATCAGAGATATGCCCTCATTGCTCATTGCAAGCGCTCCTAAAGTGCCTAGGCTTCTATCAATTCTAGTTAAAGAACCTAATGTACTTTGGGCTACCCTAAATGTTTTCCAATCCTGTTTCCTATTGATTATTATTCTTCTTTTTGGCGTAAACAGCTCATAAGTTAATGAAGACAAGCCAGTCGTTTCTCTTTTGGGTACACCAAATGATCTTTCCTATCGTTACAATTCGCAAAGTTCCATTAATCTTACGTAAAACCTATCCATCGAAAACTCCTAGCGCCGACTCAGCAGATCATCCACACTTCGGCGCTACATAGTAAGATGGCAATGATGAGCCAGTTCTATTGTTGTTCGTGGAGAGACCACTTTACCTTTCAATTGCCTAATGCTGGTTCCTAGATAAGGAGATGTTACCTATGACTTCAATGTAATGATTATCAATGACGGGCGATATTTCGTCGGCGCGTTCACTATAAGACCCTTTCGCCCTTGGTTAAGATATTGAAGTACTTGAAAACAGTTTTGGTTCATCTGTGATTGAAGCCAAATGAATGCCTCTCTCTCTCTCTCTCTCTGTCAAGTGATAGATACAATAGTATACACGACTCTTAAATTCAAGGAATTCGGTTATTGATGCCTTGATATAAAAGCAGAGATCTTATGCATATTTTCAGTCAATCTAAACGGACCAAGATCACTAAAACTTCACACTTAACCATCTGGACCCACTGTAGTCGCAACAGCGCCGGACCGACAGAGTTTATGTTGAACATTGATTTATCACAAATAATTTATCACTCATTAGGGAATGTATTTCTGTGGTGATTACAAGGTAATGATGATGTGTGCATGCGGCGTCAAAGACGGAGGCGTTGAAAGCAGCCTAAAAGCCGCCACAGCAAGTAAGAGCAGGTTGAGAAGGTGGGACTACGAAAACTTAAAGTAGTTGAAAGAATTTAAACTAGAATAGCAAAGCTGCGGCAGCATAAAAAAGGTTAAAAAAAAATTATTTGTAAAATTTTTAAATTGAAAAGTGCAGATGCAGGGAGAACAGCAAACACATACATACCTATGTGCCTAGCAGAGTGTACAGTGCGCTTGACTAGTTATCGGGGCCAACAAATGACAACAGCAGCGCTCTTCCAGTTGTAATATGGAAATGAATGCGCTTTTAACTGTGCAGCTGACATTAAAAGGCCGCTCAACAGTTTACCGGTGTGTGTGTGTGTGTGTGTGTGTGTGTGTGTGTATGTGTGAGTTTGTAGCCGAGGCATATGAATTCTCATAATAGCAGTACAATTAAGATAATTCGATGACATTAATTATGCGTACTAGGCGAAGTATGCAATACGACGGAGGCCATTGAATGCTTAAGCAGTTCGGTGCATGGCAGTAGCGCATTCCCAATAACGCAATGAAAAGGATTGCGAAAGAGTTGAGAGACAGAGCTTCGCGAAATTCAATACAGCTGGAGATTTTTAAATTGACAAGACAAACAAGAGACAAATAATTATGTCAATTTAATTTAAAAGCCAAATAAATTAAAATCGATTTCAGTTAATGAATATAAAAGAAAAATTAAAAAATAAATATATTAATATATTAATAAATATAGATAAAACGCAATCAGTTGAAAAATTCACCTTTCAAGCTATCAGAGCTACAAGAGCGTCTGTAATTGCCACTGAATGCGTCGTAATGTTTGACAATGACGCTGACGCTGATGAGGTACCATTCACATTCTCGCTGCTGAGTGATAGCCATATAACAAATATATGATTGAATAAATGTATGATAAAATTTATGAAAAATTGAAGGATTGATTCGTCGTTTTGAAACAAACTTATTTATTTTATTTTCATCAATACAATTAAATATTAATTTATTTTATTTATATCTATTTTACATTAACATATTTTAATTTTTTTTACGTAATTTACTTTTTTATTTCATTAATTGAATTTAAGTTGATTATTTTTTTTTTTAAATTATTCTTTTTTATTCCACATTTTTATTTTAATTAAATAATTTTTTTTTAATTTACTTTATCTTTTGTTTTATTTAATCTAGTTTTATCTTACATATTTCATTTTATTTTTGTTTTTACTTTTAGCTTGCATATATCTTTTTAATATAATTACCTTAGATTTCATTAAATTTTATTTTTTATTTTTCTTAAATAAGAACAACCTGATTAATTTAATTTTATATTATTTTTTTTGTTTCTTTCTTTTTTTTTGATATTATTTGATTAACTCAAATTAAATTTTTCGACTTAATTTTATTTTAAATATATTTAGGTATATACGTTTAATTTAATTTTTTCCGATTTAATTTGATTACGTTTCGATTTATTTTATTTTATTTATATATTCTCAGTTATTTATTCCTTTATTGAATTTATTTTGTTTAATTTTTTTATTTATTTTTGATTTATGTCTTTTACGAAAATTTAACTACAAAAGGTTTTTAATTGTCTTTTTTATTTCATCATATTTTGCTTAATATATTTTTTTTTTTCTACTCTATTTCATTTAATTTATTCTTTTTTCAAATTTATTTTGTTTTACTTTTACCTAGTTTTTTGTTCTAATTTTATTTCATTCTTATTTTCATTATTTAATTTTTTTCTGTTCAACTTCATATTATATTTTGTTTTTTTTTTTACATTTTAATTATATATATTATTTTTTTTTAATTTAATTAATTCATGATTTAATTTTATTTCACTTTATTTTATTTTATTTTATATTTTATTTTATTTTTTTTATTGCATTTAATTTAATTTTATTTTATTTTTTTCACTTTGAGCTTACATATATTTTTCCAATTTAGTTCTATTCTACTAATTACCTAATTAATTTAATTTTATATTATTTTTTTTAATTGTCTTTAATTCATTTGTATGTTTTTAATTTTATTTTTTTTATAATGTTATTTGATTGACTTAAATTAAATTTTTCGACTTAATTTTATTTTAAATAAATTTATATATATTTAAATTTATTTATTTTTTTCATTTAAATATTGTCATTTATTTATTTTTTGATTTAATTTATTTTATTTTATGTTATATTATGTTAAACTTCATTTTTAGTTATTTATATTTTTATCTCTTTTGCGAAAATTCAGATACAAATATTTTTCAACTGTATTTTTTAAAAAATTATTAATTTAAATTATATATATCAATTTTTTTTTATATTAATTAACTTATCTTTCGTTTATTTATAGTTTTTAATTTATTTTATTTTTTATTTTAACTAATTTATCTTTCGTTTATTTAGAATCTTTAGTTCAGGTTATTTAATTTAATTTTTTTTTACTTACTTATTTATTTTATTATTATTATATTCTAATATTTAATTAAATTTAATTTAATGTTATTTGATTTCACCTTATTTTATTTTATTTTATATGTTATCTTATTTTTTTATTTTATTTTATTTATTTTTTTTTTATTTTAATTTATTTTGTGTTGTTTTATTTGATTTCAATTTATTATTTTTATTTATCTAATTTAATTTTATTTTATTTTATTTCATTTATTTTATTTATTATACACTATTTTATTTTACTTGATGTTTTATTTTATTATTTTATTTTAGTTACTTGCGTTACTTTTATTTTAATTCGTTTGATTTAATTTTATTGTATTTAGCTTACATTTCATTTATATTTATATTTTAAAATTTTTTTAAATTTTTTTCCTTTCAGCTAATGAGGTCAAGAATTGCCGAACATTAATTAGTCATTTTTTGGGATTTATTTTCTGAAAATGAAATATTTCATTAATGGTGTATATATTTGCAATTAACAAAACTAATGGCATGAAATTAGCAAATGTACAATATATTTTAATGACACCTACACAAATTAACTTCTTTTTACCTAGCTGCATGCATACAAACAATGACAGCAGACATAACAGCTACATTTGGTGGGAAGCATGACAGCCAATTTGCCGCGCACCTCATCGCAGGTTGGCCCCTCTCCATCGCCCGCTGTCCCTGTCATGTCATATGTCAATTTTCGTGAATATCTCATATACTTATATGTATATCTTAATACTCACTTTGCATTTACGTTTATACAATATATTTGCGAATATAAATATACCTACATACATACTCGTACATAATTTGTACTTCTCTGCCATTCGCGAGTGTATTTCGCCGGTTACTTCAGCGATTTAGATTGTAAGCCTTTCAGATTGTGGCATTAACAGCTGAGAGTCTTTTGTCGAATGTACTTAACATTATTCTTTAACACATTGTTAGATGATTGACATCATTTTTGTTGTTGTTGCTGTTGTTGACACTAATGTTGCCAATTGTTGCTGACGATTTTTAATAGCGTTTGAGTGCTGATTTTTTCCGCTGTTGACGTCTGTGTGTCTAACAATAATTTTATTTTTTTTTATAATGTTGAAAACGCAGAAATGTTTAAATATATCTCATTTCAGATGCAATCGGAAAATAATGTAATTCTCTTTAAAGATTTCGTTTAGTGATTTATTTTGCATATTTCAGATCAACCGCACTTAATTATCTGACGAAAATATAACAATATAGTTATTTATTTTTTCAATCAGGTTTTCTAAACGGTCGAAGTTTTTTTTCGCCTGAAAGTGATCCAAAGTCGAGTCCTGGAAATATTTCCAACACTTCTTCTCTTTTTATATAGATAGAGAATATAGTCAATAGATATCTATCCTGACTGCAGCATGATGGATGGGTGAATCCAGGACTCGCAGCCGTGTGTCTTCTACATGGCACGGCACGGGCTTCGACTCAGCTTTCATTATCAGATGCAAGCCGCTAACCAATAAAATGCCTGAAATTCCTCATTCAGACACGTTACCGCGGTAGGATGCATTTATCACCGACTACATATGCTTGGGTTATCTTTGGAAGTAAATTTTGGAAAATTCAATGTCTAAAGCATTAGAAGATTGTCTGGGTTTTAAGGGAAAAGTGGCATGACAAGGACGGTTGGTTGATTGAAGTGGCTGCCGTGCATCAGCACACCCAGGCCGCATTGAGATACCACTGAGGATACCACGGCACAAGCAGCGTTGTGCAGCCCCATTCATTGCCTCAGTTGGTGTAGTGCGAAGTGCTCCGCTGATATACAGGAGTACTTTGTTCCTTTGTACTCTATCGAATTTAAAAATAGTTGAATTTTTCTCAAGTGCTTGCCACCAGATTACAACCCCATTTCCAATGGCATAGCTATTGAGAAGGATACGCACATGGCACTGATACCTTATCTCTGCTTGATACCGGTAACGTTCGGGCTAGTATGTAGTATCCATTACCAGTCGGTACGCTCGGGGAGGGTTCAGTCTGAGAATTTTTGCCGACATGCATGACAAGGATACACCTATTTTCCTGTAAACTTAAAAGCAAAAGCTTCAGTTATCTTTAGGAAAGTCCTCGATCCGGTTGAACGACCAACTGACTTGTTTACATATGTACATAACCTCAAAAATTTCTCCAAAGAAAATTAAAAAAAAAGACTTCAATTATTTATTACGCAACCGCAAATCATTTAACCCAATCAAAGTACAAATAACAATTGCCATTAAGCTCAAGTACAACACTTCAACAATTAAATAAATCAGAAAGTAAATTATTTATTATACAATTATTTTGTTTTGCTTCGTTATTTTCTGTTTTGTTTTGTTTTTATTTATGAGTTAGTTTTATTTATTTCATTGCTTGTATGTATGTATGTATGTACATATCTACATACATATAATAAAATTATGAATTTTGTTTGCGCCAAGCCGTGCTCGTATTTCTTCGTTTCATATCATTTTGTCATAAATAACAGTGCACTTATCATGCGTATATATATATGTATGTATATACATATACATACCTATGCCCATATGTATGGAGAACATGTACATATGTATGTACCATAAGTCTACTTTCTTATACGCGCATTGCTAATCTTAAATATTCAAAAAATGTACGCTACACACGTTTGGACTAACAAATGCTCCAAAAAAACAAAACAAAAAACAAAAAAACCACACATTTTCAAAATCACTTAAAAATTTGTTCAAACTCACATCAGCGGCCGCAAGTGCAACAAAGAATCTTACAAAGTATTCACACTTTTTCAAAAGGGTAAAAAAGAATTAAATGTCTATGTACATAGATATATATATATATATATATATTTAAATTTATGTGTGTAAATGTAACAGCAGCCGCTGTTAGCTTGTTTGTCAGTCCATTAAAATACTCATATGCAAGGTTTTTAAATTTAATTTGAAGCGTGGAAGTAATTCGTTGTAGCAGTTGATATATCAATATATTATGCATACATACTATATATATATATTATATGGGGTATGGATTTTTCATCAATTTTGAAGGGAGCGAGAGTCAAGCGTAGGCTCAAAATTTAAATCTAAATTTAAGTATTTAATGCAGTCTTATATTAGTACTAGTATACCAGTATATTCCATTTGTTGGGAAAACATCAAGACACAAAAGCATAAATTGGAGGAGGAGCTCGGCTGAAAATCGCTTCAACGGTTACAAAACGCTAATTATACCTATATATACCATATATACCTATATGTGCCTTCTGCTGACAAATACTTTAGTTGTAGCAGTTATCAAAATATATTTTAGTTCGTTTTGCCCCGAAGCGAAAAGCTGTCGTTAGAGTTAAGTGGTCGTTAACAGATAATGTTAAATCGTTAACAGACAATGTTAAATCTTTTACAGATAATGTTAAACGTTAAAATTGAAGTCTGCTGTAAATATCATAGCAGAGAACAATTTTAAAATTAACGTTAATGATGAGTTTCCATGAGTCAACATGGCGTCAAAACGAAACAAAATCATTTCGGTAAGTATATTTTTGATATTAATAAAACGAAATGGCAGCGTTCCATTAGTTGATCATTTCTACAATAAAACTATTTTCGATGATTACTATTTGATTTAGTTCTCTAATACCGAAATATAAATGACAACACTAGTATTAAAAAACCATGCTGAAAGGTGGATCTATTATATAAACACTACTGTATTTGTCGCTTTATTTTTTATATATATTTAATAGAAAAATATTTCTATTTTTTGATCTAATATTTTAGTTTAAGCGCTACTTGACCCACTTCTACTACAGGGTTTTCCAATCAGAGATGTTATTTTGATATTCAAAGAAACTATAGCCATAAAATATTAATAGTTTCGTTGCTTTTGCTGGCCCCAGATGCGACAGTTTTGCTTAGTTACATACACGTATCCATCGAGGTGGAAATGGACCTCATCAGTCAAGTTAATTTTTCGATGCAATTTTTTTAGAGAATTTTAATAATTTCAATGCTTTTTTGAAGCGTGTATCGTTCCATTTTTATTACTGGCGTAGTGACATCCACCGGAATAGAAGGCTATTCAAAATAACACCTCTTATTGGAAAATCCTTTATATGAAATTCTGAATGGCTTGATGTGAAATACTTGCAATGATTATGCGATTCTATTGTTTAAAAACAAAAAACAATAAAAATAATAAATAAATAATATATTAAGCCGAAATTCCAATCAATAAAAGTTATGAAGTGTCGTTACAAGGTCTTTTATGTTGCCCTTTCTTATGTAAAATTTTATCTCGACGAACGTTTTAAGGCATAACAACCGCTTTTTACTCGTATTATTTTCTTAATAGCTCATAAATGTTAAGACAACATAGGTATGTCAGCAAGAAGATAAAAAAATATTTTATTATATCGAACATCTGCTTTGAAAAGAAGTCTTTGTTTTTATTTCCATAAAATTCATAATTATACTTCATCTTCAATATATTTGCATACATATAAATGCGTAAGAATCTTTTAAAAAATTTTGAATTAAATAAAAATTTCATTCTATGAAAGATAATTCTATTGGATTACAATAAAAATGTGAACTGGAATCATCAGAATGCAAATTAAAAAAAAAAATATTAAATAAAAACAGGTGTTAAGCAAAGTAAGATTTAAAGAGATTCCACCAAAACTAATAGTTTTCACAAGCGTGATTTCCAAATAATTATTTTTTTTAGTTAATGATTTTTTTTCTTGAAGTTAAATTTAACCTAATTCTTCTTATCCCAAATATTTTATGCCAGTTCTGTTGTTGAAGTTCGAAGCTGGAAGGGACGCATTTGAGCGCAAGGTTGGATGGTGCTTTTTGCAAGGAGTTGTCCTGTTTCCTCTTCTCTGGCTCTTGATCTTCAACGACTTGACTTGACTCAGGAATCTGGAAAGTGTTGGCTGCAATATGATCGCCAAACGCAGTTGATGTAGTGCTCGTGCTCAGGTGTAAATACCCAAGTACGAGACATATCTTAAAATTAATTGTACTGAGGAGCTCACGGGCGGTTCAGATGGATAAGAATAATCCAGCTTAGAAGGTTTTCGATGCAGTAACCACCTGTGGAAGACCTCTATTCCGCTGGAAAGATCAAGAGGGAAAGGAACTGGTTGCTCTTGGTATTTCTAATTGGCAGCCAAACGGCGGAAACGGATGCGGTGTCTAAGCCAATAAAGAAGAATAAGTGCTTTTTCGAAAACTTTCGAAGAGTACAAAATATTTTGAAACGTATTCCCTCTAACCTCGATATTTGTCTTTAAATAGAATGTTAGAAAAGCACAAGCTATTTTGAGGTCTTCATGCTCTCAAACTCATGCTCGATCTTTTTATTTAATTGAGATTTGGAATTGAGATTATTTCATTCTTTAAAACTGAAGAAAGTTATTTTTTCAAAATTTAACAATTCATTCCAAACCGTTCTATATGCATGTACCAATAGAAGTGAGAAAAAAAATTTAATTTTTTAATTTTTTTTTTAATTTGTTTGGACGAAAAAATTTATTTTATTTTTTACAACAACATTCCAAGATATTTAAATTGCTTGTAGACATAATGAACACAAATGGATAATCACATTTAAGACAAGGCAGCACAGCAAGGCAAAGCGAAGCTCCCAGGCATTTTGGTGAGTTCGCCAAACGAGGACTTACGAAAGGTAGAAATGGACGTCTGGTGCGCTGAATGCGCAAATAATTGAGTTTCGAATTTAAATTTGTTTTCAAATTTATTTTTGTTATTGTTTTTTTTTTGTTTTTTTTTGTTTTATCTTGCTTGTTTGCGTTTGTATTTGTTTTTGATTTTTTTTTTAACTTTTGAAAATTTTCGTCTGTGTATTTTTTTTGTTTGTGCTTTTTTTTCTCTCTCCAATTACGATTTTTAAATATTCGCTGCACATAATGAAATATTACTAACACACAAGCACACTCACATACATACGTGGTACATGCATATGTAGGTATTTATAAATATGTGGGCACATCCTAAACGATTTTACTCAACACGAATTCCATTTTCTCGATTAAACTGCTTGTTGCATGTAGTCCATAGCCATACTTCTTTGCACCTACATACTCGTACATACATACATACTCATATGTTGTACATACCTACATATAGTATACTCGTATGTGTTATTGCCTCATGTTGCATGCATCAGCATGTGGCTACCAAATCAACCTGATTGGAATTGCCAAGACTTCTTAGTCTCAAAAAGTCGACGAACGAATTTTAATTTCAATTTCGGTTATAACGCTTGTTAGCCAAGCCAGACAACAACAACTAATGAAAGCCATCAACAGGAAGAGTTAGCTGAGTTGTGCATGGAATTCCCATTGGCGCGCCCCATTATGGACACGTAGCGCGTGTGTGGCAATGTGCAACCAATATGCCAAACGACTAATCGTTTGTAGAATGAATTGAGTTGAACTGGGAATTCATTGTAGATTTGGATTTGTGATTGAAAAGGTGGGCGAAACAGCAATGCAGCAGCAGCAGCAGCAGCAGCACCTTCATGGATTGCATTTGACTGCTAAAGACGAGTATATATACATATAACATATACATAAATATTCGTACGAATAAAGAGCAGACAGCGTTGAGACGTGTTTAAAATAGAATTGCTGAAAGAACAGTGATCGGATATATGTATGGTAGGTGGGTACATATGTATGTTAGTGCATGTGTGTGTGCGTGTGTGTGTGTGTAGAATTGAAATATATAGTAGCGCCTCGTACCGCAATTGAGTATGCAGTTGGCGTGACGCACTGCGCAATTTATGAAATAAACATTTGGATAAGTTTTCTAATTTTTAATTTTAATTTTGGTATTTAAATGTATTCTCTTTATACCTTTTATGCGGAAAGAGAAAAGAGAGAAATCTCCATCATTTTATAATATCATCATTCCTTTTTGGTAATATGTATATGTATTGAAGTTTTTTTGAAGGTGCCGTAATCGGGTGTTTTTGAGAGGTAAGATAGAATTGCTGCTTAAAAATGATATTTTTAGGGAAAACTTTGCAAATTCTCTTAATCAGAGATCGACTATTGTGGACATAACAATAGTGAGAAGAAAATTGATTTTTCAAAAACTCGATTTTGAAATACAACTTCATCAGTTTTATTAAAATTATGAAAATTTGTATACCTCTTTTCCATATTGCAGAAAATGTAGAAACAAAATAAACTTCAGACTGGAAAATTATTGCTTAAAACTCAATGCAATCTATTGTATATTTATAAGATTTTTTTAATTGCAAATTACTGTTCACACACCCTCTTAATTAGCTAATTGAAAATATTTCAGCATTTAAACACTTAATCGCATTAAATCTAGCCTTATGAAAGACAGACAACTAATTGACGGTAAATTGTAGTTCATTTCACATGCAACCCTGTGAGGTCAATGCTTAATAAACAGAATATCAAAATAGAAAATGATGTGCAAATTTAAGTGTTATTTCAATTAAAATTGTTTTAAGTGTGAATTTATTGTGACATATTATTTTTATCAGCAGTAAAAGTCAAAAAAAGTAAGCTAGATATGAAATATTAGGGTTTAACTAGTTTGCCGACGATTGGAATCTGAGCTCTGTCCAATACACTAAAGAGAGACACTCTACTCAATATTGCATACAAAGTATTGTGGAGCATACTGCTTGAAAGATTGAAGTGAGATTTGCAAATCAACCATTGACCAGCAGATATTCAGCATGCTCCAAAGACCCTTAAAAAAAGGATCGACACATACTACCATGGCTTTGTCGATTTAAAAGCTACCTTTGACAGCACGAAAAAACAGCTACTTCCATGCCGCTATATGTATCTTAGTATAGTATCCCCATAAAACTTATAAAACTTAGCTCCCAAGTCACTTTGGAGTCATAGATAAATTCATCTATCTTAGAGCCATTATTCACACTATCAACTATTTCAGCCTTGAAATCCAACACAGAATCATTATTGCCAAGAGTAAATCTCTTGATAAACAAAGACGAAATCTACAAGTCGCGCTTTACTCCCGTTCTATTTTATTGTGCAGAAGCGTGGACGTTGACAATCAATATACGACGAGTCGGCTTTAGGAGTCATAGAGTGAAAGATTTTTCGAATGATTTATGGACCACTGCGTATGCGTATGGGCAACGGCAAATACCGCAGACGATGGAACGCTAAGCTGTATGACATACCATAGGTATACGACGACATTGATATAGTTTTACGACATTAGGAGACAGATCGTGTTGCCCGCATGAAAACATGAAAACATGACAACTTTGTTGAGGTACCTGCTGATGGAAGTGGAGGAACTGAATGCTCTGCTCTCCGTTGGAGAAGGTCTAAACTTCACTTGGTATCTGCATTTGACGCCGAACAGCTAAAAGAAGAAAACGACTGGCGGGATATTGTTGGTGTGTTGCCAAAGGAGCAAAAAGGGCTAGCAATATGAAATATGTATGTGAGAGGAACGAATCGAAGAGCTACACTGGCCTTGAAATACTGCTTAATAGCACGGCCTTCTTCTTCTTAAAACAAGCCTCTCTTGATTTCATTAAAAAGAAAATTTCAATTTTTGTTAAAATTTTGTTAATTGAAATTTCTCCATTTTATACAGTAAAAATTGTTTACAAACAAAAAAAAACTGTCATGTACTAATTATTTTAACTTATTTGAATGTATGTGGGAACATCGAACTTGAAGACACAAATTAAACTCACCTGCAGCTTTGGGATTGAAAAATTTGAAAGTCACCAACTGACTGAACTTTTGTTAATCCCCCCATATAGCGTCTAGAAAGGTGAGAAAAATCTTCTTTATAGCACGGCATAGATATCAAAATGAGCCAATGCGCTTGATCAGGATTACGTGGTGGAGCAATCTATTTAATTAACTTACCTACTAGATTTCCAAATCTCAATATATTAAGCGGTTACATTTAATCAATTTAAACGACTTATAGCGAAATTATAAAATTAATTAATTTGCACCATTCTCAAAAACAAGCCACTATTGAAACAATATCCTGTCTGTTTGCAGAATTTCCTTGAAATATTTCTAAAACTTATAGATAATCACTTCCCTTCTGATACTTTCTTACAACTTACTAAAGTTGTAATACACCAATCATGAGAAGCACATAATCGATGAAATCCATTATTATTTTTGGAAAATACAATATAATTCCGAATATTTTGGCATTTAAACGTTTAAAAAATATTAAAATTCTCCAAATATTTTTTTATTATTTAAAAGTGATAGACTTTTTTTAACACGAAAAAAAGAAAGGGTTTCTATGAGATAGTTATGAAGCCGACTGCGAAGAGAGAATGAAACCACCTTTAAGTTATTGTATTATGATATTATGTATAATATTATATAATCATAACAGCTGTGGAAAGTTGGCAGTGAAAATCTAAATTTAATTAAATCACAAAATTATCAAACAACTGTTTGTTCAGACATGAGATTCTGAGATTAAATATAAATTTTCGTTCATATTATTCAGAGAGCAAATAAATTTCACTTCGAAAAAACCCTCGCATCGTAAATAAAATAAAATAAAAGATATTCATAAAGGGTATAAGTGCTGGGCATTAGTCTCCAAATCACATTTTTGCGTTTGTTTATTAATTAAGCAAGTTCCGCTTCGTTTTCTTCTTTTTTTTGCTATAAACAGAAATTAATATGAGCGTCTCTGCCTTAATCGTTACTTTTTTCGTTCCCTCATTTGTTGCTTTGGTATTATGTTTTTTGTTTTTGATATTTTATTCCATTTTTTTCCTTTTTTGGTTCCTGCTGCCTGGACAATTTATAATCATATTTGGCCTATGACTCTAATAATAATGAAGTTGTGTCTTCGTTGGATTTCTAAACGATTGACATAAATTATTATGAATTATTTATAGATATTTTTCATGCATTATATGCAATTTGTGAAGTGTTGAAAATGGTTTATGAGTCAATAATGAAATATGTTTTTGAGCAATTTATCGGCGATGAGCCAACAACGATCCGCACACCTTTATGGTATCAATCAAAAATATATTTCTTCTATACCACATACATATTAATAATTTTGGGATTTTTATAATAAATAAAAATTAAATTATTTTTCAATAATTATAAATTAGTATTAATTAATTATGAATTATGATTAATTAATTATGAATTATTATTAATTAATTATAAATTATTATTAATTAATTATAAATTATTATTTATCAAAAGATAATTAATTACTGAGATTATTTATTAATAACTATTTAATTTATTGCTTTATTATTTATTTATTTATTTATTTATTTATTTGAAATATAATTATAAATAATTACATTATTTACAATACTTTTAATTTTTGCTTATTTCTTGTAAACTCTTTCATCAGCTTATACAGTTCACAGTACACTTCACGCAACGCAAGCCGCTGTGGCGACATAGAACTCACCTGATTTCGCTCAGTCAGTACAAATGTTTTCTGGCTCATTTGCTGCACTTCCATTATCACCATCATTTTTCAACTCAGACGTAAAGTAAAATACAGTACAAAAATATACATACATATGCACATACTGGGCGCTTCTCACAGCTCACCTGCGATCATCAAA